>VWPU01016431.1:0-36158 GCA_013398955.1 Callaeas wilsoni | reverse complement strand
ATGAACCCTTCATTAACTTTTTTCCCTGTCGCTGCCCAGCTGTGGCAGGGGAGGGTGAGCGAGCGACTCTCGTGGGTGCCTGGCTTGGGCCAGTCTCAAACCAGGACAGTAAGCTATTCAGAATATCAACATCACTTCTGCTTTGATACATACCTGCAATGCCAAACTTCTGCTTAGGGAGTCACAAGTCATGTACAGAAGCTTTAATTCACAATTAAATCCCAAAGGTCTCCCTTGTGCAAAATACACTATCATGTGGACAGAGCACTGACAACTGTAAGAGGGACTGGTGACCAAAAGAAAAGTACATTGAAGAGTGCAAAGAACCCCATATTGCCAAACCATGGCTGTTCTTCACTGCATCAGTATATTCTTCTGTAGTTTTTTTCCTGGCAGTTTTCCTGTCTTGCACAATTCCCTACACAAAGTCTGCATACAGGGCTAAATATCACTCAGAGAACATCACAGAGTCCATACAGCAGCCATGGGGCAGGTTCACTGAGAGCAGCATAAACCTGGAATTCACTGGCTCACTGGAAAAAAAATCCCTCATGTCAACCTCTCAACCCTTTCTCAAATGTAGAATATACAAAATGTACGATCAGCTACCCAAAATAAGGAGATGTCATTCTCATGAAGCAGCAGAACCTTTTAAAAGACTAATTATGTGTACATTATAACAACTCAGTGAAAGTGAAGATCCAGAGGCACTCAAGTTTTTTAGCAGCATCAACAGTTTCTGAGACATGGAGGGAGAGGTGTAATTTTTTTATATTAACTTTTCTATTACATGAGGTGTTCATAATCAGCATGGTCTTTAACATGTGTTTCTACCTCCCACTTACAGATACCAGCATTTTTCATTGAAATTTTGTAACAGTAAGTGGCAGTTTGAATTTCTTCTTGGCAAATATGTTTGAAAGTTTCACTCCACTAGGATGAACTCTGTTGGCCTCCCAAGCACAAATATGAGTCAGGTGTATTTTAATCTCTGATTCCAACTGACTATTTTTTCAACACAAAATCTTTTTTTTGAAGAGTAGATTTTGATTCGTGTATAAAGAGGGCTTGTATCACTCCATGTAATACAATACATTCAGTACATGATACTGGGTTTTACCTGAAAATCATGAAACCTTTGTCTAGCTGAGGCTGCAAAAAGTAAGAGTCAGCCTCAGTTTTAAGAAATCCCAGAAAATTCAGTGAACTAACAGACTAAAAACTCATCAACAGCTCAACCACCTACAAGATGACTTTGCAGAAACTGAAAGCCTTGTATGATATAAGAGCATTAAAGTTTTGGAATACTGATGGAATGAAAGTTCAAGAAGTCTCAAGGGTTTGCAACTACGAGCATAAGCATGTGAAAACCACCAAAAAAGAAAAAAAGATAAGTTAAGATCCACTGAAGCAAACATACAAATATATTCATTCTGAAGACGTAAGTGCATGACACAAAAAAATTTGGGAAAAAACCAGAACACAGTTGTAACCTGAGAGAATTCCCAGACACCAGCAGAGGGAGCTCACGGCAGGGACATGAACTGACTGGGACCGATGTGCTTTTTTTTAATATCTCTCTATAGCTATGTCTGTATCTATACATACACACACAATAAGTAAATATAAATATTTATATACATACATATACATAGAAATCTGCTCTGACACCAGCAGTGACTGAAGAATAGACTTCTCTCACTGCATGAGAGATCTGTGTTTTCATACTGGGGTATGGTAACTTTGAATCTGCAGCCCTAATGGGATGTGGCCTACAATTTAATTTATTGATGAAAAAAGAGAAAGCTTTAGAAGCACTTCTTCATTCAGGGGACTGAATTACTACTTAATAAAAATAAGATAAAAAATTAAGAGCTGACACATTGCTCATAACTGAGTTTACTGAGTTTTGCACCATGTATGTTGGAGGCTTGTGTGCGATGGCGTTCTTCCCTTCACCTCGACAGTTTTTATGAACTTGCCATCTTCACTTACCTCAAATAAGCCAACTGCAACCCTGTTAAAGTACTGCTTTTAGGAATATGAGATTTTAAACCTGAAGCATTTTTACATGTTAGCTACATTAAATGGCAAAGCTACATGTATGCAACTATGTATATATATATATATATATATACATCCCAACTGCTAAAGCTTAACAGATCAGTTCTTCTGAGTCCCAAGAGATAAATCTCTCTTAAAATGCACTAAGAAAAACAAACCCACCTAGGTATAGTGGTGAGACAATATTCTGCAAATGGCCAGATACCAAGCTATTTGCAACGCACTCACTGCTCCTGTACCTGAGCTCTTCAGCATGGAAGTATTCTCAGTCCATATATACTGAGGATAAACTGCAAATAATGTACTCATAAGTCTAAAATCTATTTTTCAGACCCCTCAAAATTAATATTTGCTTTCTTTTAGAAATATTGCAAGTAGCTCTGACCCTTCTCAAAGTATTCTCACTGATAAAAATCGATGATCACTAGGAAAAAATGTAGTAAGCAATAGAATATAAAGTGACACTTGTATACCAAAGAGAAAACAGTATTCTAAATAAAACCAGGAGGCTTATGGGGGACCTCACCAATCCCTACAAATGCTTGAAAGAGGTTGTAGCCAGGTCAGGGTCGGTTTGTTCTCTCAGGTAACAAAAGCAATCAGAAAAGGCAAAATGGCCTCAATCTGTGCCAGGGGAGGTTTAGACTGGAGAGTAGTAAAAATTTTTTCACTGAAAGGGTTGTCAAGCATGAGAACAAGATGCCCAAGTTAATGGTGTAGTCACCATCCCTGGGGTTATTTAAAAGATGTGTAGATGTGGAGTTTAGGGAGGTGGTTCAGTGGTGGACTTGGCAGTGCTGGGTTAATGGTTGGACCTGATGATCTTACGAGGTCTTTTCCAACCTAAATGACCCTATGATTCTATACAGCTGCCAGCAAATAACACCAAGAATGGGAAAGAAAATTGCAACTCTATTATGGAGAATAGAGCTGGCCTTTCTCAGATATAAGTTGTCTCTAGAGCCTCCAAGGGATCACTTCCATCAAGAGTCCATCTGGAGGGGCAGCTGGGGTGTGTGTGAGGGAAATAATTTTGCACAGGTAGATCCTCTCTCATTTATGATGCAGTAACACCTAAATACTTCTAAAATATTTTTACCTTAGCATTAAGACTTTCTGGGAGAGGGTCTGTTTCTTACTCTACACATGCACTTCATCTGTTATGACCACCTGCTTCACTGCAGTTTATTCCAGCAGCACCGTGCAGCCTATAGTAATGTGAGATAGGGGCCATTCTAGGGAGTGCTTAAGTTTGTGTTTGAATAAGGGGTTCAAAACTGAGCTCATTTTTTAGTGTTAAACCTCACTGCTACTGTTCATCAGTGCTTCTATGAATCGCGATTTGATTTTTTAAATGTTTCTTTTCACAAAAGTTTTCAAAATTGGGCACAAATTGTACATTTTCCTGAGTGCTCCAGTCTGTTGTTACCAGGTATATGCTACATTTCCTTATTCCACTTGTACTTTTCCTGCATCAATAGGTTCAGCAAGATATTCAGGGTAGCCCTAGCAGCTGCCCCATGCAGCTCACAGCCTATGAAACAGGAGTGAACCAATGTCTCATTTATGTGCAAGTGATGGCACAAAGTTTTGGGTTCGGTTATTCCATGCATTTCATGTGCTGGGCCTGCCTTAATTCTCATGCAAAGCACCTGCCAGCCCACAAATCACTCATCACAGCTGGATTTATGTCTCTGCAGATCTATGTTGTCTTCCCCTTTTCGGTCATTTCAGAGTAACTAGACCCTAATGAAATATATTTTATTACTGTAGGCAGAAATTTTCTGCTAATCAGCTGAGCTGGCTACAGTAACAGCATAATGAACAGAAAGCAGTATGGGGGGAAATGAGTTACCTACATGTACAGAGATGCTTTTCTGCTAACTCCAAGTTTGTTTTTACAGTCACAATTATAGTGTGCCCCCAACCTGCTCAGACTCAGACAATGCAGTCATACTCTACACAAACACCAGTCTGGGGCTGAACCACTTCACCAAAGCATCCCCTCCAGCACAACACCACATCCTGCCCACAGCTCTTCCATCCCCTGCCACATTTTGAGCACAGGTGTTCCTACTGCCTCATTTTCTATCACTGCTACAAAAGACTGATGTTTTTTGTGTACAAAGGAGACAAGGACATACATATGATAAACAGTCATTATCCCTCAAATAATTTAGCTTTGTAATTCCTTCTTTCATGTGGCCTGAAGTCAGGTGCAGTATTTGTGTAGTAATTCTAATTGTTCAGACTTGCTTTTTATGTGTACAAACAAATTATAATAGAGTTGTCATTAAAAAATAATTACTGCTTTTGTCTCATATTTCTGAGCTATCAGCAAGGTAAAAATAGAAGCAAACTCTTTTTTTTCCATTTCAAAATCTTGTTAATTATCTGACTATGTCTCCCCAAGGTGTACATAATTATTTCATAATAGGCTAATTAAAGTCTCTTGGTCCATGCTTTGGGATTTACAAAATAAAAAGCAAAGTCAGTATTGAATCAAAATATACAGAGAGGAAAGCATAGAACAATTATTTCACAAAACCCTAAGTTTATAAACTCATCTGAAAAAAAGCAGAAGACTTGCAAACAACCATTTTCTGCTTTACCTAATGTTTTTGCTGTGGCTTTTCCATTACCTCAATGGTAAAGCACGTGAGAATTATTTTTTAAGTGGACATCTGAAATCAAATTCTTGACTCTAGTGGACAAGCCAATTTGACGTAACACACTGGTATGATGTGGTTACTCCACCATCAGCAGGTCAAATACATCAGAAAACATAATGGAGAGAAATCAGAGAAATTTAAGAGGTACAAATACATATGCCCAGACTGACTAGGAATGAATATATGGGAAGCATAAAAAGAAGAGCTGGTAGGCAGAGAGAAAGGAGATCAAATACAGAACATGCACAAATGACCATTCCACATGTCTGGTTGTATCCTCCCTATTTAGATAAAATCTAACTCAAAGAAAGAATGTGATGATTTGGGGCTGCCCCCCTTCTTTATTTCTTGATGTTGAATAAAAATACCTGCCCATTGCTGAAAAGTCATGTTTTGTTCCCTCTTACAACTAAACTCTTAGAACTTCGTAAACAAATCTTTTAGACAAAAGCCTCTTTTCATATATTGTGAACAGGAATATTGATTTACAGGAATACTTGGATACACCAATAACTTCATTTTCTTATCTAGTAATAGAAAAACTGTGCTAAAGAAGCAACAGTGTGGAAAAAAATAAACAATACTTCACAACTGGAACAAAATACCCTCAGTTACACAAAGATGATGTCTACCAGGAGATTTTCAGCTTGTTTTCTTACCCTGCAGCCATCAAAAGAGATCATGCCTGTCTTTAGAAAGCCCTGGTGTTCACCACTTAGACAGTGGGACAACTTCTTTTTTTATTTGGGCCAACCTTTACTTGCCAGCAATAAATATTTTCAAAGCACTCAAGACCTCTGAGCTACAAAACCTGCAGGTGTGAGCAGACATACTTTTAGGACTTTATTTAGCAAATGACAACACAGAAAGGTAAAATCAAGGAGAGAAACTTACAACTCAAAGACCATATAAAGCATTCCATCTGAGCTGTATGTCTCCAACAGTTCAACAATGTGAGGATGCTTCAGCATGTGACAAATACTGGCTTCTCTCTTCAGATCTGTGGAAGGTAAGAAGGCAGTTGTAGATTAGCTGTGTATTCAAGCTGTTTGGAACACTGTGTTTGGAAAGATGGACACATTTGGAATTCTTAATAAATTCATTAATCTAGAACACTGACAAGACGGTATTTAATTATGCTTCATTAAAATACTCACATAGCTCTCAAAACTTAACAGATTCTTGAATTCACATATTAATAGAAGATCTCCTTGGTCATAGTCTGAAGAACTCTACAGAAGTAAGTTCCTTTAATGTACAGTTGCAGACTACACTGAGATTTTCATCCTAAATATTCAACACCACCGCAGAATTATCTCCAAAGGCAGAAGACAGCCTCTTTTACCATGCTACAGAACTATTAATATCTGGAGCTCTCTACTCTGATTCCTGTGCTCAGAACAAGGTGAAGTAGAGCAGATTGTCCAGGCCCACAGCCAGCTGGGCTCTGAACATGCCCAAGTGTGAGAACTCTACAACCTGCCCAGGAAACCCACAGTGGCAGATCATCATCCTCATAAGTAAAGAAGGATTTTTCACATGCTTAAATTTCTTGCAATTTACTTCTTTAATAGTGAGTATTTATTTTAAAAGCACAATATATGAAATGACACTGGCATAAATTTTAATAAGCATATGTTAATTTGCATCTCTGCTCTAGAAAAGAGTGAATAAAGCAGGAAAAGCTGCAACTAAAAGAAGAGCAGAAACCACTCTGAAATCTTTCAAAGCTTGAGAGATTTTGTTTTAAACAACACTCTTACTGTTTCTGATCACAAATCAATTCTTCTGTAGATATAGAAATGCAAAAAGCAAAACCACACCGAATTGATTTTCTTTCTTCTTTGTTGAAACTATCTGGTATTTTTGTTATTTAACCATCCTTACACTTTTATTTTTTTTACTTATCCACTAGTATTCCAGAAAGAATAGCAAAATCCTGAGTGAATAGCTTTGATGATAATTTGATAAGTGAGG
This sequence comes from Callaeas wilsoni, assembly GCA_013398955.1. Classification (NCBI taxonomy): domain Eukaryota; kingdom Metazoa; phylum Chordata; class Aves; order Passeriformes; family Callaeidae; genus Callaeas; species Callaeas wilsoni. The sequence continues at coordinate 29,445 of VWPU01016431.1, read as the reverse complement.
AAAATAGTCTAAATTCTGAAGCAGATATTTTACTTTTCTATTCTCTTTCCATACAATTGGTCATTGTTCAAGAACAACCTACATATGCATTAATGGAGAAATAAAAATACGGTTTCTTGGTTTGAGAATATTCCCTGTATTACTGGGCTACACTACAAAGAAATTTAAGATGCACTGCTTTCACATGTGCCCTCTTACATTCTTAGCATGAATCAATAATATTGAAAAATGCAAGCAGCAAGATGAACATTCTTTCATGTCAAGCACTTAACAGGTAACTCAGACTTATGCTAGACTCTGGATTTTTCAGCCATCTATAAACTCAAAAGAAAAGCTGAGAGTTTGGAAATGACTGAATTTCAATCCAAGAAAAAAGATTAGATTCATGAAGTGCAAATTTTGTTACCAGAACTTTCATATTACGCCTGCATTATGTGTTCCCTCCCTCACAACTGTGCAAATACAACCTAAAAGCAAAATGACAGAGCAACTCTTTAGAAACCAGCATGCAATGGCACCTTAGGAAGTGCAAGCAGAACAGCAAACAGAAGTATCACTGAGTGATACAGAAGAAATTTTGATAAAGAAATTAATGTAAAATTTGGCCTTCACTTGTCCATCTATTTACGTAGATGAAATTCTACAACCTAAGAAAACAGCAATATGTCTCCCACTATTGAAAATACTCACATTATCAGGTCTTACACCACCTTAATGCAGAGTAACTACTAAAGCCACACACACTTTCCCTTCCATCACGTTAGGCAATGATTTGACACGAAATGGTTCCCAGCCCTTTTCTAGGCACAGAGGGTCACTCAAGCACACATCCAGTCCTTCCCAAACAGGATCACAGATGAGCACACTGAGGGGCAGTGTACCAGAATGAACAACTGTGATTCTGTGAATGACTATGATCTTCAGAAAATAGGCTGCTTTTATTTTGTCTCTTACTTTGTAACAACTTTAATGCTACCACACTTCACCGTGGCATCCAATACCTATTTCAGGTGGAAAGCCAAGTGAAAATATCCAACAGGAAATTACAGGAAAGTTCTGCTTTATTTACAGGCAAAAATTGTGTTCAAAATAGTTTATTTTGGCTGCTTCCTTTATTAATATTTTGTGGGCTTTATTTGAAGGGAATTAGAACTGCAAGGAAGAAAGTATATGCTGCCATTTCCCTCATTCCTCTGTGTAATATTGGATAAGTGCAACAATTGCTCACAGACTGAGCACCAGCACGAGAGGAAGGAGAAACAAGTGGAAAATAAAATCTCCAAGCAGGAAAACAAATGAACAGAAGTTACAGAACAAGGCTTTTTATGACTAAGGGGTCTTGGGGCTAACAGCAGAACAAAGTCCTATTTTAAACACAGCAGAGACTTGTTCAACAGCAGGCCTATTAAGAACAAGAAAACGAGGTATAAAGAGACAAACAAGTACATCACACTGATTCAAAAAAGCCACAGGACAGAAAGGAGATGACGGATTCTGAAGTACATTTGGACCCTGACCCAAAGGTCAAAAAATGTCATCTTTAAGACCAGTAAAAAGGAAAGGGGAGGAGGAGAAAAGGCAGAGATGACACATATGTTTCACTGTTTTCACTTAAAAAAATGACATCAGCATCCACTCAATCCTTTATCAAATGCTTTTTCCAGACTGAATTAAATTTTACCTCCACGGGTTCAAGAGGTAAATAAAATCCCAAGTACCCATAGATACGGTTCCAGTTCTGAATGCAACACAAACCCAAGCAGGTGTTTGGTTGCACCAGATGATTGAGGATTTCCTAAGAAAAATCCCATTATTATCTTGTGAACCACAATATTATCTGTGGCTTCATTCTGAATATAACACTATACAAACTATTTGCTACCTCCTGTTTTCTAAATCTCTGCTGAGTATTTGAGCCATGAGCCATATCAAAACAAGCCTTTCATATTCCAAACACCTACAAAAGATTCAGGACAACTCTACAATCTGCCAATGGACTAAGTTGGCTTTAAGCAGCAAGAGGTGATGTGTCATTTACTTATGGTCATGTGTCCCATATTTACAACAGTCTTCTTCACTAGTAAACAAAACTTAGCTGAAAGAACATACCCTCAGGCAAAATAAGGTGTTAGAACCTAAACCAAACTGTCATCTTTTACTTGCTGGGCTATATAACTTCATTTGAGTCCTTTCTGAAGCCTTCATCTATTCATTTTTCTCTTCTTGATATGGCTGAAGAAATTACTTTCTGGTTCATTCTTCAAGCCTTCCCTGTCAGCACTTTTTTCAAAATTAAACATAATTGACAATGGCGATAATAAATAGAACTGCAAGTTTTAAAAGTAAAAGCTTTAAAAGTTTCTCTGCCAGCTGCATGAAAGGTATTGTCACACAACCAGACATAGGGAAAAAGATGTGGTGTTCCATTTAACTTGTTTAGCACACAGGCTCATACTTTACATCATAATTTGAAAAGCGTTTACAAGCTATCCTTTTACACAACTGTTACCCATAAATGCTCCAGAATTTCAGTCTGTTTACAAAACTTTGAGGTTTCTTCAAGAACTGGAGACATGTTAAAGTTTCCATGGTAGACCTGGCTAATTATTTAGAGAGGCACTAAAGTTGTTAAAACAGCAGGAAAGTTCAGACTTTGGTAACAAAGAAGAAAAGTTCAAAGATGGAAAAGGGAATCCAAGGCATAATCACCACACAAAGAAAATGCAGCCTCCTCATGTGTGGATAGTGACACTGAAAGTGAATTGCTGGAAATACTAAAAAAGATAACTGCTCCAAATAATTGCAAAGAAATTTATACCAGTCTTTGATAGGAAACATAAAACATGAGTATCACTTAAAATTCCCATGGGAGTTAACAACCTAATATCCTACACATCTATTACAACTCTGGCAAACACCTAATTTCCTTTCAAAATCTGATACCCAAGGTTTTAAAACATCTCAAATATACTGAACATATTTTCAAAGTATGTTCATGGAAGAATTAGATGCTCTCTAGCAGCCTGCATTAGAGCACAATTTCATTATTTTAGAAGTGACATGCACAGACTGTAGCAGCCCCATCTCTTTTGGGGACAGACAGCTCCAAGTTTCTTAGCAAGATGGAAGACACATATAATTTTTATGTTTACACTATTCATTTTTATACATACACCATTCTAATCTTCCAGGTTCAGTCTTTTAAAGGATGAGTTCTCCACCCACAGCTCGGGTATGACAGTATTTTGAAAGGAAGTATCTGCATCAGTAAGCTTCTTGCTTAAAATTCTTCTATATATTTTCTACAGCAAGATATGATTATAAATAATTTAAATAGATGTGGTAGTACTAGGTTTTAAAGGGAAATCAATATGCTTTGTTCACTTGGTTATGCCATTCTCACCAACCATCCTTTGATGAGCATCATGGAGAAGCTCCTGACCACACAAATGAAATTGTTCCAGAAACAGCTAAACTGAACTGTGTGCCTTGGAAATGTGCCTGATGCACCACCTGAAGCATGGACAAGGGAGACACTGAGATCTCAGCCCCATTGTTTCACCCTACAAACACACTGGGTTTTGTCCTGTGGATTATTAGCCTTTGCCAGATGTTAAACTCCCACCCAGGCTCCCGCTCAGCCGGGCAGGAGTAGTAAATACAAGTAACAAGAACAAAAAAACTGTTGAAATAAAGACAGGGAGATTGTTTATCAACTACTATTGTCAGCAAAACAGCCTTGATGAAATTAACTTATTTTTTCCAATTAAAACAAGTACTTATTGATTTGGGTGAAGGGAATCAAGAAGACAAACATGAAAACAAGAAATTTCCTCCTCCCTTTCATGGGCTTATCTTCACTCCTTCACCTCAGCCCCCTCCAGCCCCCAGCTGTGAGGAGGGCAGGGGTGAGGGTCACGCCCAGCACACTGCAGTGGTTCCTCTCTGCTGCCCCAGCAAGGGTCCTCCATCTGCTCTGCCAGCTCCTTCCCTGACCTTGCTGTTTCCTCTTTTTGTTCCACACTCCCTACACTTTGCTCCAGTGTTTCCTATCTCTGCTTGAAAGTGTCTTCACAGAAGCACCTCGCTCAAGGCTGATGGGTTCAGCTTTGGCTCACTGGAGCTGTCTGGGAACTCACAGCCCCGAGCCTCTTCCCACAAAAGCTGTCCCTGTACCCTCCCATTATCAAAAACTTGCCACTTACATTTAATCCAGGTCTAATTCCCTTTCTGCTGCAGACACAACACACCTCTGCTTCAAATCATCCTGTAACAGCCCCGGGGAACATCCTGCACAACACCAAACTCCAGTTTAACCAATCACACCCGACCTGAGGTCACACTTCCAAACCTGGCTGAACTTCCAGGGAAACACTGACTTAAAAGATTTCCCTGTCTCCTCTCTTTGCCCATTTTTGCTCCTCTGTGAAAATTACTTCTAGGCTTTATTATTCTAATAATACATCAGGGAAGTCATAAAAGCTCTCAGCGCAGCCAACACACTGCAACAGGAACGAGCAGCTGGAGGTGGGAACATCCTGTATTGACATTGGCAGTGAAACTCCTATACTACAGAACCACAGCAATGTTTCTGCCCCAAAGATCTGTCCTTTTGAAATATTTTTTTCTTCCATGATTGAGTATTCCCCTTTCCCTTAATTAAAACAGCACTTCCCGTCTTCCTGGGATATGTGAGCGACTCCTCCATGACACAGATACATCCGACCAGTTAATGACTCGGTGCCTCAACAAGCACTAAAGCTTTCCTGCCTCTCCTCCCACACGCTCTGGGGTGGCTGAGGCTCCAGGGCAGCCAAGCTGATTTAACTGCTGGCTGTTTCCCCCTTCATCCCACACACATTCCTGCCCTCTGTTGCACTGTGCAGCAGCCTGCAGCTTGTCACACCACACACCAAACCATTTCAGTGCTAACTCAGTCAAAAAAACCGTGAATTTATTTTTGTCTCCGCTGGCTCACTCTTTTGCAGTTTTAGCACGGGAAATGGCTCATGAGCACACTCAGTTACAGAATTCCACTTAAAAGAAAGAGAAGGAATATGGAAGGAGAAAGAACGTAAGGCTGGGAAAAGCAGCATTTGAAGCTTCTCGGGATGTTGGAAAACACAAGTACACACTTTTCCCTGAAAGTGCCTCCACTGCCACCAAACCTGTGTTGCATAATCAATCTGCACCTTAGCAAACATGCTCGAAACATGCACCAAAAAGAAACAAATGCACGTAGCTGTGAGTGGCCCTGGATAAAAACGCCACGGTAATCAACAAGTACAGTGGCAATGTGAAAGAATCCATCTCCCATCAGTATCTTTTGTTTTTATGCTGCTGTAGCGTTTGGAAACAAAATATTGGCATGAAGCATGAACAACAAAATGCACTTACAGCTAATATTCAACAGCCAAAATCCCATTCTGAGACCCCCATGTAGAAACCTATGGAAATCTTCATTTTGTGGAATTAGACTTCATAGATGTTTGCTAAATTCTGAGCAACTTTTGTTTGCCACTCTATTCTTTCTCAGTGTTTGGCTACAAATATAAACATGTTAATAGCTTTTTAGCTGGAGCTGCATGTCTTGGGGGATGTAAAAGGCAATTTTCCTTCCTCAACTTATACTCCGCCACCTATGATGAACATGAAACTGGGTGTGAAAAAAATCCCACTTTTCTCTTGACTTCTGATACACCCACCAGACTTGTCCAGAATCACGTATCTGACAGTGTAAGTTGGTTTGCATGATTGTGTCCATGAAAGCAAGTCCCGCTCCTTTTACTCACCTCCCCATTTTTACTGACATGCAAATAAGCAATGCTTCACAAATAAGATGGTGTATTTTAGGAAATGAATCAACTTGAACTAATAGAAATGTTTAAGAATGCCCAAAAGGGTATTTAACAGCTGCCTAGTGCAGATAATCTAAACCAATTTCATTTAATTAAATGATAATTCTTAGCAACTTCTTACAAAGCACCCACTGCATCGTAAAAAAATCTAACATTTTTCAAGGAAGAACAAAGATTAGGTATCTCTCATCTCAGACTTTCCACATTCTATGTCCTCTTGGTTAATACTCAACAGCAGGTTCAGAGGTAGGGGGAAAGGGAAAGAGGAAACACAAGAATGTGAAAGCAATACTTTCTGGATTATTATTGGTTTTTAATTAATTATATGCACAATCTGTCTTTCAAAATACTGTTAGTTTTCTCTGCGGCAAAGTAGCAGTTTCTGAAGTGCTTCACAAACTCAAGAAAGAATATAATAACCAGAAGCAGGGTTATGAACTCTGTAAATTAATTTAAAAAGGAGTAAGGAGGGTTCTCTCTGTCATGAGTTTGGCCTTCCAAATAGAAATGGAATTGTTGCTGAAGACATTTTGCAATCTGTGCTGTAAACTCTGAAACACTTCCAATGTTGCACTGTTTTCAAGAACTAATGAAAGGAAATTGAAAATAGTCATTGACTCTCAAGTTGTAATGAATCAAGTTATGAAAGTGGGTTCACTACTGATAACCACATTTATTAAATCCCATGTTCCCACCTGTTTCCCAGCACTGTGTAACAGCCTGAAGCCCAACATCTTCCCAACTACCACAGACTTCAGGTTTTTACACTTCAAACCACAATTTTAAACACTTTGTGATATAATGAATTCCTTAACAGAGGGAACTGCAGCAGCAGATCTGTCAGGGTATGCCGTGAAATTTCTTTTAAAAACAAACAAGAACAAACCAAAGAAACAATTGCCCAGAAGATGTGTATTTGATAAAAGAATGCTACATGCTGGCTGGAGCACTGAACTGGCAAAATTCTCAGCTGTACGGTCAGAGAGGACTTCACTGAAATAACTGGAAAGCCGTGATTTCATAAAGTTACACAGATTTGCTTTCTTGTAGTGAAAACTCACACTTAAAAGTAGCAGCCCCATTAAATGCAGCAATTGGCTCTTTTGTCAGCTCCTTCTCCCCTCGTGCACCATCTTTCCCTTCATGCTGGTGCAATGCTTGTGCAAATGCACCATAGACACAATCAAGGAATCGATCCATCTCAACTGCAAACGATCCTTTTCCCTCTCCCCCTGGAGCTGTTTTTCCATCAGACTGGCTCTGGCTAGTCCTGGGAACCTGCACAGACACCTCAGAGCACAACAGTGTTGATAGCCTGGCAATGGAAACACACGGCCAGATTACTGCAGCATTGCTTAAAACATTTGACAATATGTCAGATCACAACAGTCTGTAACATTGTTGTCCTTCTCCCAAAGAGTAAAGCAGCCAGAAAACCAGGTTTCACAGTATTATCAGGAAATGCTAACCTGCCTTAGTTCTATGGTTTCGTATGTTTAACTGAACCTCAAATTTAAACTGAGTGTTATAAATACATATAATAATATTGGCTTTCCACAAATATTAAAGGATATTATATGTGTAATGTTAAAATAGTTTTACTATAAGAATATAAATCCTTTTAACTAATGCCCTTATTTCTGTTATTACTAGTAATAAAATAAACAATATAATTATAACAATTAAACTGTCTACTTAACTGAATAACATCCAGCAAATGTGTGATAAACCTCCCTCTACTACTGACTTACCAACTATCAACAACTACCGTCTACAAACACCATGGACCAAAGCCCAAGCTGGTGGAGATAACAAGAATGGACTAAAACCACAGTCAAGGAATGCGCATACTCTAAAAAGACGGACCCAAGAAAAAGTCATACAAAACAGTTCCTGAAAAATGTAAACTACTAAGAATATACATAATTATTTATGAATATACATTTTGCTGATGCAATAATAAAGGTATATCAAAGGTGTCTCCACAATAGCAAGTGTGCTCTTGGCTGAGTGCCAAGGGTACCCAGCGCTGTTCTTTTGCTTTATTGTTTTTATCCCTGATTGTCTCTTTATTAAAACCTTTAAATCCTAATAGGAAAGTGAACCTTATTTTTCACATGAGAAATGAACCTGTAAGTCAGGAGCTATTTCTCTTCTCTGCGGTGTCCTGCTTGTGCAGGTCCACGTGGACACGTCCCTGCAGATTTCTCACTAGGTGGCAACGCAGCCCCGGCTCTGACGTGCGAGGATCTGCAGCTGAACACAACCGGAGCCTGCACCGATTCAGCCGCAGAGGGCTTTGTGTTTGGCCAGTTCTACACCCTCGGTCTGATTAACGACGGCTACAGTTCAGGCCCAACAACAAAGAAAAGATGCCGCTCTAAAATAATTAAGGTGCATCTTTTATCCAGATTCCGTGGAAGACCAGTCTCTGCTCTGCTTCTAAGCAGAGCCACTGAGAGCTGATGGCCACGCAGCAGCGCTGTGCTGCACACACGGGGTTGTACGGCACAGCTAAAACACATTCGAACACAGTTTGCTCACATAAGCCAGAAGTTCTTCATTCAGTCCACAACCTCTAACACAATTTGTGTTTATTGCTACCAAGTCCAGCAAAAGGCTTAAAGTCATGCCAATATTTTGTTTCCAAACGCTACAGTAGCATTAAAACAAGTCCATAGAATGCTAAAACCTTCAATTAGTTCAGTTTGAATCACTGGGATTTCTCCTTTTTAAAAGGTTAATCACCCAGAGTGGAGTTCTTTGTTTCATTTTTTGTACATTTGTTCGTTTCTGGAGGGTTCTTTTTGCTGCAGGTGTGTGCACGTATGTGTGTGCTCATGGTTTCTCTCCAGCCTTTGGCCATGGCAATGCAGGCAATGTATCATCTCAGAAGGTGCTAAAAGCATTATTACCAATGTTATGCTTAGATTGGCACAGCACTTTTACACCAAACTTTGACATCTTTTGGCCAGAATTCACTTAGGCTGATCAGGTTAACTAAAGGTTATAGACATTGCAGTCCTTTAAATGAGATTTTAGTACTCAAGTACTAAAATGTAATGACATTAAATCAAGTAAGTGCCCTCGGAGGCAATGGAACATTATCAAGAAGAGGATGTTAGCTCATCCTGAAAAATTAAGCAATTTCTTTTGCTGACCATTCTAACATCTGAAGATTTTCATGGATTTTTTTTTGTTTGAAATGTCTTTTCTTCTGTGACTTAGCCTTTACCTAAATGTAATGACAGGCAAATTTACTTTTTTTGGTATTAAGAAAGAACCTCAGTTTTACAGGAAAACCTCTGGTATTTTAAAGATACAAAGGAAATATCTTCCTAACATATTCAGCTAGTCTAGACAGACTGTCTGTAACTCCTACTCGAGGATGGGTTAAATAATCCATGACACTGCCTCTGCTGCTGAACACTAACAGCAGGAACAGCCCAAAGGCACTCCGAAGAGGGAACTGACTGCCTAGGATGCTCCTCGTACAGACAAAATGTACTTGTTTGCTTTGATCAAATTTCTTTGGTCTTGAACTGCTGGGCTCTGCACAGCCAATACAAAATCAGCTGCACACTAATGCTAGAAAGGAAATCATCTACTTTGCCCAAGTCCAGACAAATCAAGCAACACCAGCATCTAAAAACAACACTAATTCCACAGTGCCACGGAGCTCAGTGACTGACTGTTTTAGCTGGCATACAGCTCAGGTTACTTTACAGTTTTTCTCAGGTAAAATAGTACAAGCTGTAGCAAATGCTGCTGTAAGGGACAGCTGAATTCTGAAAGTCCCAGCACAGCACATGGAACTCAGCACAAACAGCACCTACGGTGAATCCTGAGCAATAGACAACTACCTAGCAAATATAAGAATGATGCCAATTCTGTCCTACTTGGAAATCCTGTAGTGGAATGATGTCTGAATGCTGGAGAACAACTACCTGAGCAAAAGCTGTTTTCTGGTTCAGTGACAGAACAATGTCAGGAAGCAGAAAATTCTTCTCAAGCAATAATAATCCAGGATATGAGAAAATTTAATTTTGGTTTGTTCCACATCTGCACATGCTTCTCTTCCTAATTATTACCAAAAGTCACAGAATTTTTTTGGTTTTCTTTGTTAACTGGCATGTTATAAAGCAAGTTTTGTAAAACTGCTGTGCATGTCTTAGTTCAGTCATTAAAAAATTTCACTACAGAATAAATTTTTTAGAAGCATTTTCAGGATTCCATACCAACAAACGAAAAAAGTTTTAACTAGACTTGCTGCTACTTACCAAGTATCCATAAAGTACTTCTGCATACCAAGTTTGTAATGATTTTAAGGAGCACACTGTCCCTTTTCTGCTTGTGCAGTTGCAATACTCCTCCAAGCCTCTGAAATGGATGCTCTTAAAACACATTTCATTCCACAGAAATCAGATGTTAGTGATGTAAGCAGTGTAGCTGAGCTCAAACCTGTTTCCAGCAATATTCAGGTCACAGCTCAAGGAATAAGGTTTTAACTTTCCTGACTTGTCTCTGATTTTACAACAGGCTGAAAATACCACAAGTCTTTACAAACTGTCACTTATGCTTTTCATTGTAAAACAGATTAAGCTGAGAGAGGTAACATATCCTCATAAAGAACCAACCCAGTGACAACTTTGCCTATGAATTGAGTCCTAGCACAATTACAGGTCATCAGAGAAATATTTTCTTTCATAATATTCACACACTTCTCATGTTATTTAAAGGACAATTTCTCTTCACCCATACAGACAGGCAGAGTTTTCTTCTTTAATCTCACTCAAGTATCAGCCAAATAATATTACATTTCCCTTCTTTATTTTCTGGTGATAAGCAAAAAATACCTAAAATTCATACTTAGAAAAAGTTGAGTTAGAAACAGTTCGATCAGCTAAAAAAATCTGTGAACTTGGAAATTGTACCAAAGTAGGATATTAGACTTGCTAACAGTACACCTGCATGGCTTTTCAACTAACTTTTGAGAGAGTTTCCCACTGCCTCTGAACTTTCATGTGATGCCAACATCAAGAATCACATAGTAATAAACAACAATTTCCTTCACTGTCACAGGGTATTTTGAGGGACTGACACAGATCTATAAAGCCTTGTAGTAACCAGCTGGGGATAATGGATTGCTCCTCCTGCTAGACTCAGCAAAGATTGTTTACGGACTTGCATATAAAACCCTCTCAAATTGAATGAGCTTTTCTCAGGTGCTAAAAGGTTTGACTCAAATTTGTTGACATTTCTTTCATGGGTGTCCAAATCTGAAACTATGATCCATTAGGCTAAGAACAAACCTTTATAAATTCTGCCTGTTTTTCTTGCTCTAAATTGCAGGAGCAACAACAAGCTTGCACATATATAAAATTATCAAAACATATATCCACTACTATATTTTAGAAGTCCACTGAAGTAACTCAACCGATAATAATCCACATCCTCTCTGCAAAACAGCTTTACAAGAGCACTGTAAGAAACTGTTACCAGGGTTCTTTTGTTAGAAGAAACCCACATTTCCTTTCCTCACAAGTTAAATGTCTGTCTAGGATAAAAAATATCACTGACATGATAGGGTACATGGAAATGTGAAACGTGACACCTCAGTCAGCTGAGTTAAGAGGGCCCTGACCCATTCCACAGATTTTTTTAGAGCACCTTTCCTGTCTGATCAACAAAAATTAAAACTCTCTCTTTAACATGACAACGCGACTCTCAGGCTGAATGCAGCCTTGTCTGGATTCTGAAAATAATCTGAAGCACGGGGAGTTGGACCAGGTGTTCTCCCCACCCTTTCTTGAAGGAAGAAGCAAACACCAGTTCTGAGCCCGACCTCTCCCCCCTCACAAACCTGTTTTGGTGAAGCAACCTGTTCAGTGTGTCTCACTCTGCACAACCAGTTCTCACTCTTCCAGAATGCTGCAGCAGGAAGACAAGAAACCGAGGCAGGGGAGGGGTGAAACACTGCACTCTAGAAAGGAGATGAATTCTGCACCTGTGACTCTGACACAAAAACTCAAATTTGCAAACCCATGAGCTGTTTATGCAGGTTGTGTATGCATCTGCAACAGAATTAAAAGTCAGCTCAGGTTCTAGCAGAATTTATGAGCTTAAATGCAGTGCATGCATAGCAGTTCAGCTGCTTCAGGGCACGATGATACAGAAGAGTGTCTGCCAGTCAATATCTGGATTAATAAACCATGATGGACTGGAGTTAGCTCCACATAAGGTCACCTCAAAGTCACAGGGATCCTGATTCTTGAGGATCTATTAGCCCAGCTAAACACAAACTGTGGAAATGCCAATGAACGTTCCCAGAAATGGAGTGCCAGGAAAATGGGGCTGACACTCTCCAAAGGGTCAGTTCTGGATTGGTGCTAAGACAGAGCACACAAACCCTGACAGATAATAAAAGCCACTGTACAGGTTTTGCACATCCAAATGCTTTCTAACTGTAGCTGTATTATTGCACCTATTTTTTCTTATTAGCTACAGTACCTCAGTCTCCATTTACCACAGAGAAGTAAGATGTGGCTGCTTAAATCATCCTGTTGCATAAATCTTCATTTATGAACAACTAATTAAGGAAATAAAATGGCCTCAGAGCACAGAGAAATTAATACAATTTATATATATATATATAATATTTATATATACTACATATATCAGTAGTCAGTTTGGATAGCCTATTCATAATTCCTAGGTAAGTAGGATTTAAAAACGGACTAAATTGCATCATAACATTCTTAAACTGAAAAAAGAATAATTAAAGCTCAACACATTTCTTACAACTTTGAACCTTTAGCAATGAACCTGAGTCTAAAGCTTTGAACTTTTCTGCATTCTTGAAAATTTATTAAATTAAACTGTCTTTCCTCTTTTGTTTCTCAAATGCAACAGAAAATCATGAAACTAGAATCCATTTAAGCCTTTTGTTACCACAAGCAATATTATTCAAGTGATACTTGTGCCAGCTTAAGAACAGTCATAGACACAAAAGTGCTGTGTGCTGTCAGCAATGAATACTGGAATCAAAGAAAGATGAGAGCAAACAACACATCTGTCATAATCCATTTTTAAGACTTTTTGCAAAAACACATGTACCAAAAGTGTAAGTTATACACCAAATTAAACTTTGAGGACAGTTACAATGGATGTTAATGAAAACTGTACAGAAGTATAAACGTAAATACTGGACAAATGTAGCAACCATTTCTCCTACAGAGTATTTTCTTTGTTTTGTTGTTTTACAACTGCAAATTTACCTTTAAAATACTAATAAGGTTCACATAATAAAGATTACATAAAACCAGTAGCCTGCTGGTAGTCATGAAATCTGATTCATCATCTCCAGCTTGGAAAAGGATTCTGAGATATGAATCTATTATTTACAAATACTAGAATCAGTAAGCACAAAAAACTCCCAACCTTGTAAGAAAATTCACAAAAGCTTCAATTTTTTAAAAGTTAAAGAACTTTCTTCTTTTTCTAGTATACACATATCCTCACTACTACAACACATGCTCACTGTACTCACCTGACACTACAAATTACAAAACCTTCAGCAATAACTGATCTTTGAGTTGAATTTTGATCACTCTTTAAATGGTTAAAATCTGCTGGAGAACGGACTTGGACATTGAAACAACGCATCAGGATAGCAACAGACGAAAGGGTAAAAACCATTCACTTTCTATCACCTTCCAAGATCTAAGGAGCCATGGAGTTGCAACAGGATCCACCAGAGCCCCGCCTAGACAGGAGGCTCAGGCAAGGCCGGGAACAGAACTGGCTTGTTTAAACAAGCTGTACCTGAGTCCTGATCCCTGAAACACGCAGTCCCTTCTGGAAACAGGTCAGGTATATTAATAGGCCGGCACGCTGGCCAGGCTGAGATGGCCGCAGCTTGGTCCGGGATGTCCAACACAAAGAGGGAACGCCCTGGGGCACCTCGGTGCCTCNCCTCGCTAGCCAGCCTCCCAGCCCGTGCGGTGGAGGGCACGGAGCCACGCGTGCCTGGGGCTTGTGGATAGCCCAGGCATGGCCAGAAACAAATGAGCAGAGGAGGCCCTTCGACCAATGTTCCAAGGGTTTATTGTAGGAGCTCCCTCGAAGGGGACTGGATGCAAAGAGAACAAGACAAGAGACTGAGGGGCTTTAAGGGATACAGGGAAGGGGGCGGGGATGACATAGCAGGGACCCATAGGAAGAGGAGAAAGGTGGGGAAGGTCTGGCTACCTTCCTTCAGGAGATACAAGGGGTGTCTTTCAACTGTAGACCGAACCGCCCCTCAGGAATCCTAGGAATTCAAAGGCAGAAGCCATCTTCACAGAAGGGGGTTTTTACTCTTTGGTTCCAGCCCACCAAACCTCTTTCTCTGGGCTCTGTGGCCCCCTGGTTGGTTCATTCACCACAACATCCAGGTGGAGAGAATGAACCCACCAAAGCCAGCTACCACGTCTCAGAACACTTTTCTGGGTCAGCCTTTGTGCAAAAGCCTCCAGACTAGATGAAAATGACAATTTACACCTCAGTAACTTAGGAACACAAACAAAACAGCTCCTCTGACACCCCAGCGAGCGCTTCCAAGAACCAACAGCTACCAAGATCTCCATTTACACAAAAAAGTAACAACACATACCACATTGCAAAGAAAATTAAGTGTTACATCATTGTAGTCCTTAAAAATCTCTAAATGCCATTAGGAATCGGGCCCTTCTTCAGTCAACTTCTCCTATACACAAATGCCAAAGTGAACACCAATTAACTTACTACCAACACAGCAAGGCTGCTGCCAGACAGGCTCCATCCAGCTATGAGAGGAACAAGATTCCTTAAGCTCTCACAGTCTCAGACAACTGCAGTAAAAAGTTCAGTCTGTAGGGATACAAGGCTAGATTCTAGTTCACCTGGCAAGGTAAGGAACTCTTACCTTCCCCTCATTAATTACAAGAAGGGCAAAACAAAACTATGCACAAGCATCACCCAGCACCTACAAAACCTAAGTGAGGTAAGGGTGGGGTGATGCAAAACTTAGAAGTTTTCTACCAACTGATACAGGAGGGCAGAACCTTCTAAGACATATGAAGCAAATCCTGAAATTGGCCTTATCTCAGCAAAGCCAGTGCCTCCAAATTTATCAGTTCCTACTCATTACAAGTAACTTCAGAACCAGAACAACTGTAATTAATTTCTGTTTTGTGCCAGCAGACAAACCAGGACAATCACAAATACAGATTCAGATTGAGGCAACAAAACATGTACAGGTACTGAAGGTCCAAGGCTCGTTATTCAGAAGAGTAATCACAAATTCAGAAAAATAAAGGATTGCAGAATCCTCTTCACCTGACACAACATTCTTCAGAGGAGCTACTTCTCTTCTGCAAATCCAGCAATCAGTTTGCAAGAGGCAAAGATGACAGTGAAGTGCAGTGCTGAGAGCAAGAGGAAATCAAGTTACTGCAATGCCACATGAGGATACAGATTTGATTCAGGATATGAACCTGCCTTCCTATCAGCAAACAAACTGTCACCACAGCATGAGCAGCTCTAAAGCTCTGTTCTACAACAAAACATTTCTAAATACTAACCCAGAAGAGACACAATATTTTATAAAGAGACCTCCTCTCCCTGTCTGGGCTTGTAACATTGAAGAAACCTATTTTTCTTGCAGTAGTTAGTACTACATGGAAGACAGAAAAAGAAAAAACCTTCAAAATGTAAATTATTTTTATAAAAAGAAAACAAACTCCAGAACAGATATTAAAATAATCTTTTCCTCCAAAGATCTTGGCACATGTACGTATCCTCAGACCAGCATGTGCAACACAGATTAACATGCCCTGAGGCTGTGAATAGCTTTGACTGTTACTGTACAGCCCATAATTCCTCAGTAGTTACTAAATACAACATTACCAAGGCAGAAGATTCTCTTGTGTTACAAAACATAAAGGGATAGCAATGAACAAAACAGTGCCCTGCATCAGCAAATGACCAAGTCTTCACATGGGAGTGAAAAAGCCAACATGTGGCCACTGGGATGGAGACCAGGGAGGGCGAGGCAAGAGATGTTTTGCCTAAGCTTGAATGTGTTTGTTTCAATACCAGAATCAGTAATGAAAAGTCTGCTAACTGACAATTAATTAAATTGATTGGAATTCCCCCCAAATTGGTAAACTCTTCATTTTGGTAGGTGATGGGCGAAAGAGGGGATGACGACACAAAAGCAGCTGAATGAGTACCTTCAGTAACCCAGAGTAAGAGGAGTTAATCATACAGACAGACCACACCAACAGAACAGGGCATGACCAGAAAAAGGAAATTGGTGGCAAAAACCTGGTAGTCCAGACCACTCCTAGACTGAAACACATATTTTCAAGTCTTTAATTGGTATTTATCTGCTGACCAGTCCTACCAAGTAGACAGGAACACAGATAAGCTACTATTGCACCTTTGATAAGATTTGAGGCTTTCTCCTCTCACTCCATTGTGTCACCTTGTGCATGAGCTTTCTCCAGTTAGGGTGCTTGTAGTTTAAGGCAAAAAAAAAGCCCAGAAAAATGCCTATGAGCTATTTAGCAAAGAACGGAGGTAGCAACCATGGCTGTTTACAATACATGCTCCTATAGTTCCTACTCCAACACCAGACTGCATTTCTGTCTTACACAGAGTCACTGGTAGCCCGTGGAGGAAGTGAAAATATCCTCTGTTTTCTGACCATCTCACATCAGTTTATCTCAGATTCTAGAATATCACACAATGCACAGAATTAATTATCCTCCTCTAAAGGGAATATCAAAATTCTGAACTGAATAAACTCAAACTATGTTTGCTTGTGTTTTCTCCTTAACAGGATAATTCCTCTTCAACTCTAATGGGTTCCTAAATAAGGTGCATTTAAAAAAGGAAGCAAGCTAATCAACGAGACAGTGAAGACTAGGAGACTTAGGGTGCAAATCCTCCATTAACTTTTTCTCCCAACTTGAATTAAAATAAATCAGCCCAAAGGTAAAAAAAGTACCTAAGCAAATGCAAATGAAGCAACAGGAGTGGAGAGTAAGGGAGCCGGAATGAAGAAACAGGGCTTTCCCTTCCCCTTCAGCAGCCAGGAGCTGTTCAGTCCTACTGAGGGGGAAAGGGGAGGAGATGCAACGCAGTGACACTCACTCACACACCGCACAGATGGTAAGTGCCATCTAATACTCCTAGATGTTCACATCCTACATTTCCAGGGAATCCTAGTTCCTTTACTGGTTTTCCCCTCAATCAGATAAGCCTTTAAGAGGTGGAGGTGGTGGGTGCCCTATCAGTCTGCAGCACAAGACTGGTTCTTGTAGAACTACAACAGCAGAGATGAAAAGCTTCTTTGCAAACACGTCAGCCCCACTTGTCCAGCCCTGTGCTGGAAACACAGGCTCCAGACTGGAACAGCTTTTCAAAGAGAATGACGAGGACAGAAGAGGATACAGCGATGATAACCTGTACAGACCTGAAAGCAGTGGTATGTAACACATGCATATTGTAATAAACATTTTTGTGGTGGCAACTTGGACTCAAATCCTAATTTGATTTGGCAAAGGAAAAAAATCTACTTTGCTCAGGCAAAGTAGTATTTCATAAGTCATTTTCACTACTTATAATGCTATAAACTAAGGCAATATTTTCAGTAAGACTTGCAACTGTAAATTGTCACTATATCACAGGCAATGTTAAAAGTGACAGACATTAAGAAATCTACAGTAACTGGTTCTGTCACAGTAGATAAAACTATATTTTTAAAATCCATCTTTATTTAGTTAGTCTTCTAAGGGAAATCAAGAAGCTTGGTTTATATTCCAGATTTATATTTATAAATCAAGAAGTCAGTTTCTATTGCCGACTCTGCTAGGAGCTTTCAGTGGAACTTAGAATATATCTGTAAAGTAATTTTTTAGTTATGTAAAGTATTAAAATTAAGTTCTCATTTAACTGCCTTAACAAATGCTCTGAAACAACAAAACGCTACTTTTTAGCACCAGTCTCTTTTGCAATTGGGCTCTTCTTTCTACAGCAACTTCAAAAAACAGAAAAAAAATTGACCACTGAATATTTTAGGCAAAATACATAGAAAAAACCCCCTCCCCAACCAAGACACAGACCATAAATCTTACTCATATACAAAGTGATCTTAAAAAACAACCTCCCATGAAAATCTGTGTCACAGATTTTAAGAAAACCAACCACAGATCACCGTGATCTTACTTACATTGCCAATTTACTCACTGTCACTGTGTATATTTGTTGGTTGGATTCACATTAGGAAATCAAATACATACGATATATTCAGTGTGAGTAGACTGTCCCTGATAAGTGTCATCATTAAAATAAATGGCTTGTAGCTGGAAAATGCCGTGCCAGAAAGCGCTCAGTCTGCAGTAACACAGAGCTGTTAACTGTTAACACAGGTCTCTGTCCTGAAGGTACTGCTTATACATGTAGTAGTTTTAAAACACAGAAGTAGAAGAAAATTCAATGCAGTATTAAAGACAAAATTTAATTTAATAACATATAAATATGTTCATCAGAGTTTTTATTAAGTGGATTTTTACCTAAACTGTAACTGTATAGACAATAATTTATTGCTTGTACCTAACTTCTTTCACTCCATTAAAACAAGTAATATAACTGGAAGAAAACTGATGGTAGAGAGATAGTAGAACTCGAACAGCAGATAAAATGTAGAGTCTTGAAGAAACAAGTTCATAGGTCTCCTCAGGACTTTCACGTCTTAGACTAATTTAAATTTACATGCTTCTCTTGACTGAGCAGCTAAAAAGCTCCAGTATTCTACTGTGTGTGTTAGCCAAGATCTATTTCCCAAGATAGCTTCCAAACACAAGTATTTCCATCTGCCTTCGTATCAAGCAGACCTAATTGTTTCTCTTAAAATTTGTCTTTTCTCCAGAGATTTTCTTTACACAAAAAGATTACAAATCTTTTATTTTTCCTCCCTTCTGAAGCAACTCTTACCCTGGGAAACAGCCACTGCTTGGCACTGTGTACAACCGGACTAAACTCCCACATAATGACATACTACGGAGATCTCTCAACTTCTGCATATTTCATGTATTACTCCTAAGTATTTCCTGATGCAGATGATAGAATGAAAATTTCCATGGAGATCAGTGTGCAGTTTTTACAACTGCAGTACAAATTGTGGCAGTTTGTCACTGGTCTTCAGCTTCACCACTTTTTCCATGCTTAATTTTTCAGCTGGAAGACCAGTTAGACGATAGGAGGATTATGCTAGGTGTGTTCATTTTATTATGGATATACAGATATATATACACTACAGATCAAAAATATGCCCCCCATTTTAAACTCTGTAATTCTCACTCCCAACCTGTTATTTAGGGGAGGTCCATTAAGGTTTGCTAACACATCTTTACTTCTGCAAATCTCCATGGTCTATAGCTCAAAACCATGTTCATCTCCAATGCCATAAAAATACCAGTACGAAGAAGAGCTCCAAGTGGAATGTCTGTAGCTGACTGGTGGGAAAATTGCCCAAAATTGTGATGTACCTACCAAACTCAGCAGAAAACTCTGGACACTACGAAAAAATAGGAATCTGTGGATCGGAAACCATGAATCTTGCTTTTAGAAAAGAAATACTTTAGGTAAGATTTGCAAAGGATTCAAACTGTCCCAACCAAAACCCACATAACCCAAAGACAGGGGTTTTACCCATGTCCTACTGCTAGGATACAGGTTTGTCATTCTAATAGGAAAGGCAGCCTAGAACAGTGCTATTGCACAAGGATCATTATTTATTGTATCACAGTGACATGTATTTTTTGATTCACAAAACAAAAACCACCACCATTTAAGAGTCAAAAAAGGTTCTCTTTGGATCAGTGAGTTAACAGAAACTGCAGCTCAGCTGCAATTAATTTTGAATTTTGTTGATTGCACAAACCAGAACAGAATACACGCTAGCATCCAAACAGAAAATATTTGAAAATACAGCTGATGCTTATTATCTTCCCTGTGTTTGTAACCAGCCTGAATTCCAGCAAGCACAGCTAGAGACTATTTCTGGACCATTGGCAAGAATCGGGATTCGTTAGATGAGTACAGAGTGTGTACAGAGACAGAAGAGACAGAAGTGTTTTGGAAAGCATTTTCATTTTTCAGAACAGGAGCTGGATGTACCTCATGAATTCTGCAGAGATTAAAGACTACACCATTTAAGAATGAAGACTTGAGAGCGTTTATAAAATATATGTTTTTAAAAGCATATTTCCAGATGTTTAAAAATAAATTTAATTATTACTTTGCTTTGCAAAGACAGTGAAGAAACACCTTTTTCATTTGGCTTACTGTACTGGTAAAAGCTCCAAGCACTGCTTACTACACTAGGATAGCTGGAGCAGGAATATCCTTCCCTACCTTTCCACCCTAAATTTCTTTTTTTGAACAAATTTGCTTTACTCAAATTCTTTCTCAGACACTTTGCTTTGCTAAGCAAGAAGGATGCTGTAACTAAACCAGGGTTTTAGGAAACAAAAACAATAGGTTATGTGATGAAACTTCATCTGCACACCCACAAAGGAGCACACAGAAACAATGGCACTTGGGGCAGGGGGAGCCCGAACTGTACCCTGCCCAGCTGCTGCCAGCCTCACAGGAGAGCCATCAATCCATCAGAAAGTTACACAGCTGCCTGTGTGGACTCACAGAATGGCTCAAGGCACCTGGGGACGTGATCTGGTCCAACCTTTCTGCTCAAGCAGGGCCACCCAAGACTCCACTGCCCAGGACGGTATCCAGGCAGCTTTTGAATATTTCCAACAAACCACAGCTTCCCTGGACAACCTGTGCCAGTGCTTGGTCACTCTCACAGTTAAAAAATGATTTGCTGGCACTCAGGCAGAGCCTCCTGTGTCTCAGTTTGTGCCACTGCCTCTGGTCCTGTCACTGGGCACCACTGAGGAGAGCCTGGCTCTGTCCTTGTTGTACCCTCCCTTCATGAATTTGTGCACATCAACGAATCCCTCCTGAACCTTTCCTTCTCCAGGCTAAACAGCCCTCCCAGCTTTTCCTCAAAGAGATTTTCCAGTCCCTTCATCTTAGTGCCAGCCCTTTGCTGGGCTCTCTGTGATACCTCCATGTCCCTCCTGCACTAGGGATCCCAGACTGGACCCAGCAGTCCAGGTGTGGCCTCAGGAGTGCTGAGGAGAGGGGCAGGACCACCTCCCTCCACCTGCTGCAAATACTTTGTCTAAGGCAGCCCAGAGACCGCTGGCTCCTCTTTACCACGAGAGCTCCCAGCTGGCTCGTGTTCCCCTTGGTGCCCACCAGGACCAGCACAGAAGTGTCATTTGCTCTCCTCCAGTCCTCAGGCATCTCTCCCAACCACCTTGTTCATTCAAAGATGATCCTGAATGTCCTCTCCATGATTTCTCTCAGCTCCACCAGCACTTCTGGGTGCACATCTGTGTAAATTCACTTTAACAATTCATGATCCTCAGGTGCTTCAGACCTATTTCTGACTGACACAACACAGATATCTCTTTTACTGTACACTTCCCATATTTAAACACCAAATGCAAATACATTAAGTCATCATACTCTTAAACTATCCTATGCATCCAACTAAATATTCAGCAAAGGGACAGACAAGGCTGAAATAGCATGAAATTTAAAAGTATTTTTTGAATAATAGCGAAGTGTGCCTGTGATATTTTATTTCTGGGTAGAGTGAGGATTAGGCTCTTTAGAATCCTGCTCAACTACAATCTTTCTCACCATGGTTTGGGAGATACGATCTGCGAAGCAGAGTCAGGTTCAGTGACTGACTGAGGATGCACCTGTAGCCAACTGGGATGAGCATTTTAACGACAGGCTTACCACTGGCAAAACCCCCACAAAACAAACCTAGGACAGTTATCTCCAAGACTTCTGTAAGCTATTCAGTACACACACAGGCATCATTCCGTTTGGAATTAACAGTATTAACTGCAGCATACCTTTTCACTCCTGTGATTTAGGCTGGATCACAAGCACTATCTGAAAATGTTTCCACCAAATTAAAAAATTTTAAGAATTTAGAGTATTTTAATGTTTAATTTGAAGTGAAACTTGCATTCTAAATGGTTGTGAGCTCCTGGGAACAGATGGGATTCAAACAACAGATTTCAAGGACCAACCAGTTTTTGTCTCATTGATCAAACAGATGAAGAAGAAGTGGTGTATAAATAAGTCTTCACTGAAGTTTTCCTGAATTAGCAAATATCCTGTAACACTTGACATGACCAAAATGTGCATAAATTATGCTTATTTCCTTGAAAAATGGTTTAATATATACTACCCAAATAGATTGACTACTTATTTCAGTAAAGATTTTAATTAAATGGTCTCTAAGTCCTATATTATATGTACAAAGAGGAATTAACTTTTAAGTGACAAACGCTATTTCACTGAGTTAAGTGACATGAAGTTTAAAGAAACTTTTCATAATAATGTTTGTTGGCATTGGTCTTATTTTCTTGCTCACAAATGTGAATATATTTTCTTACTTCACATATATGGAAGTGTGATACAGCATCATAGGATAGCCTGGGTTGGAAAGGACCTTAAAGACTATCCAGTTCCAACCCCCCTGCCATGGGCAGGGACACCTCCCACTAGACCAGGTTGCTCAAAGCCCCATCCAGCCTGGCCCTAAACACTGCCGGGGATGAGGCATCCAAAATTTCCCTGGGTAACCTGTTCTAGTGCCTCTCACATAAAGTGAGAAAAAAGATTACAGAGATGTTACTATAGGAGCACTTTCCAATCAATTATGATTACTTAAAAAACCCAAACCAGGCCAAGTGCATACTCAGTTATGTAACAAAAATAACAGTAAAATTATCTATTATCTGCTGCATAAATTCTGTTTAGTGCTAATTACATAATCATTTCCATTATTATATGTGTTCTAAGAATTCCAAGATGCAGCAATTTTTTAATTAGCACTCTGTTATTCTTAGAATGAATATTTATTAAAATGGCAGTTAAATACACTTGATGTAATTGCATTTTGAAACCTGTAAAGCGTACCATTTCTATTTATAAAGCTGGCAAATGTTGCCTGCACTTGCTGCTCAGCTGCACGACACCTTTCTCAAAAGCAGCTTCATGATAATGTTACGTAAAGATCTGGCAACAAGTCCACAGTGGTTTCAGCCACTGGATACAACAGTCATTTTTCACAGTGTTGGCACCACAGTGAAACCAAGAGCAGAAGAACAAAGCTGCCAGAGCCAGCACGTAGCCAAGTAGTAAAGATTAAAAGAGAGGGAGGAAGAGGCGCACTCCTGCGGAGCCATTGCGTGTTCCGTGCTGTACTAAACCCAGAAAAATCAGATAAATGTTAAAGGCAAGGGACTGAAGTCACACAGCAAACAAAGCTGTCCTTGTTTTGGAGACTGATTAGAAGGAATAAAGAACCAATTGCTTGCAACACATAAAAACTTAATGATTTTCCTTCTCCTTAAGCAACAGTGCATAAAAAAATTAGGTAAATATCCTTTTATGTTTTAAAGTGGGCGTAATAAATTCCCAAGCTATGCTTTCCCTGCTGAAGGTGGAAAAAGAAAGCGTTTCATGAACACTGCTGTTAATATGCTTGCATCAATATTTCCAGAAATTTTATGTTCTTTAAGTAAAGTAATACCATACAGTTGATCTCTATAACTCTTTGCTTATGGTCTTTCCCCACAGAACACCGTATTTGCTTCCTGGGATGAATCAAATTTGTATGTGTGACTCCAGATGAGGTCAGAACAATGATAGTTTGACCAGAGACACTCAGTGTCCCACTCCTGGAAGCCTGTATCTGGGCACATGCCAGGAAATCCTCAAAAAAACAAAAACAAAAACAACCAAAAAACAAACAAACAAAAAAACCCAAACCAAAAACCAAAAAAACCCTCCTAATATAAAATGCTGTGTTTTACACTTTAAAAAAAAGAAAAAAAAAGAAAAGTGAAGTGCTGCCCCAAGACTGAATTCTATATTTCCAACCAGAAAACACATGCACCATTTCTGCAGTGAACTGACTTCCAGCAGCAAGGAAAAAATGAGTCCTTAGAAAGAAACCCTTGTTCTGTGTTCATGCATTCCTGTGATCCATTGACTGTTACACGGTTAACACGTCGCCACTCTTACAGAAATGTCTGCTGGGGGAAAAGCCTGCTTCCATCACTTACGTTACATTTCTGCACAGAAGTATTTAATTCTAATGACATTTTGTTTATGAAAGTTACAGCGGAACTATAAAAGTTAGATATTTATGAAATTTGTACATACAAACGAGTAGAATGGAATTTATAAGCAAACCAGCCAATGGTTTCTCCAGAAAAAGAAAAAAACTCAAATCCTTTATTAAGTTAAAACAAGCAAATCCCTCAGAAAGTCTTAGGTAACACTCCCTGTACCAAAACAGGACCAGTTCTACCCCTTTGAAATAGAAGGAGAACTGAGATAGGAACAATTCATTCCCCAGAAAGGCAGACTTGAAATTATAAACATCAAAAGTGACTTCAAGTATCAATCTTCAAGTTCTGCTGAGAGACACACACTCTACTACAGGTCCCTTCTAACATAACCCAGACATTTTAAAAAAAAAAAAATCCTAAAAAGCATTATTTTTATATTTGATTTTGTATTACCCAGATACATGGTTAATTCAAATTCTTCCCACCTCTTTACCCTAACTCGCTTTATTGTTTGTACAGCACACACAGAAACTATAGTGGTATTTAAAGTACCAGCAACATAAACTCCATGACAGTCAGCCACCAAGGTTTTAAAGAGTTTATTTTCAAAATTCCACATTTGTGCATTTTCTTATGAACAGAGGTGTCACTAATATAATGTGATTTTTGTGATCTATAAAAAGATGCCTCAAACTCTTCACTACTGAGACACACACACAAGGTGAATCTTCAAGAAAACTCCTGTGTAATAGTTATACCTGCAACACTGCTGTCACTAAATACTTGGATTATGACTTCTCATAGGGTTAAAATGGTAATTCGAAAGCAAGGTCAAGCTGGTACAGAACTTTTCACTCTCTGAAATATCCTCATATTTTCTACCTTCAATGAAATGAAACCTATAATGGTGCCTTCCTCCTGTTTTCATTAGATCACAGAAAAGCTGGTGGGAAATGACCTCGGATGGACATGGGCTCCAACCCTCACTCAAAGTGAGGTTACCGCACACACTAGGTCAGGACTGCTGTGACTTCATCGAGCAAACTCTTGAAAACCACGCCCAACCTGAGCCTGAGCCTTCCAAGCAACAATTCCTGGCCATTTCCCTGTGTTCCAACTGCTGTCACTCACGGACAGCTTGGCTCTGACATTTTTGTAGCTCTTCAAGTAGCTGCAGACCACATTCTAACACCCTCAGCCTCCTCTTCACCGGAATAAACAAATCCAGCTTCTTCAACCTCTCTTTGCTCAACGTGTCCTGCAGGGTCCTGATTATCCTGAGTGTCCATTCCAGTCCTCTGGCACGCCTCAGGCTGTGAAGCCCCAAACTGGGCGCAAGAGCTCATGATAGCATGAGGTTAAAATGTTCCTAAGACTGTGGTAGCTAAAATGGGCCTTCGACACGAAAGTGGGCATTGTCTTTCCTAGAACCCTGCGAACCTACACCAGCGTACCCACCTGCATAGCAGCTGATGTTAAATGTGATAATTACTTAGTAAATATCAAGCATTGTCTTTACTAGAACCCTGTGAACCTACACCTGTGTACCCTCCTGTACAATAGATAAGAAATGCTGAGGGGAGAGGGGGCTTAAAGTCATGCTTGAGCAAAAACGATACACACAATAGAACAATATCAAGTTATTAATCAACATATGATTATGTAAAGACAGAGTATAAAATGTGTCCATCTCGAATCCATGTCGGAGTCAGATTTGGGTTTGTCTGTACGCCTGATTCCCAGAGCTCTTCAATAAAAGCACCTGCATATAATCATCCTGATTATGTGTTTCCATGCTAACACTCAGGTGTGGGCCCAAGAGTGTCACACAGAAGGAAGTCACTGCCCTTGAACCGTGAAATATGGTACAACATAGAGCTGACAACTACCAGAAATTCCAGATTAGTTTGGTATTTCCAAATATGTCACACAAATATGTGTCGCACAGAAGGAAGTCACTGCCCTCGAACCGTGAAATATGGTACAACAGAGAGCTGACAACTTCCAGAAATTCCAGATTAGTTTGGTGTTTCCAAATGAAAGGCAATGAGTCACTCGCTCTTTCTTCAAATCCAGTATATATATGGTACAGTATCATGAAATATGATGACATACAGACTTGTAGTATTTTTTACTCAAAAGAGATGAGCTCAACACTGACAGTACATTTTTTTCTGAAACCCTTGAAAACACAGGAAGTGCAGAATCTTACAGATACTTTTGTGAAAAATAACTTATGATTCACCACAGCCTTCCAGCACCAAAGTTAAAGATACTGTCATGCAACTTCACTCTGAACTAAATAACGCCTTTTGAAAAAGCTGCCCTGACAAAATGGTTTTTAAAAATGAACATCTAAAATAAATGAATGAAAATAAGAAAATCCCCAAACCAAAATGGGTAAACTGTTTAATGAAATAAGAAGAACAAGAGTAAGGTCTCAACTTTAAGAAAATCACTCACAATCTGAAAGTAAGTCAGGGATAAGATCTGTGGGCCCCTTTGTGGGGAAAAAACCCTCAACACAAAAAAACCCCACAACAAAACCCTGCCAGTTTTCATTTCCCCCCCCGTTAAATAATTTTGGAATTCTTCTCCTAAAGTGGATGATCCATAGCGAGGCCAGTTTTGATTCAATTATCTTGCCTCTCTCCGTGCCAGAAGTATTTCAAGAACTGTATTTAAAATACTGCTTTCTTGGCTCCAGTTCTGCTCTTTGTCACAGACCTTGCAGACTCTCTTCACAGCCTGCTTCCAGAAGAACCAGTTTGGCTTCTAAGGAAACCTCAATCTTCCCTTATCAGTTTATTTATTCAGCTTCACAGTGGCTTGAATGCATACAAACCTGTATATCAACCACGTACATCAACCTAATAAATAAGGTGTAGACTATTAGAAGGTTGGAGAACTGGTAATCACTTTCTTTGTGAGGACATTTCTACAGAAATTAATTACAAGTAAGAGAATCGAATATATGTTGAATTAAATCTTGAAAAACAACTTCAATGCATTGTAAGCACAAAACACTGCCCTTTAAATTGCTTTAAAAAACACTCAGCATGTTACAAGAAAGCAATCTGGATTTAAGAAAAGGCAGATAAGTAATGTGTATTGGCTTTTACTAAGTAGTAGGGAATGGATCACCATTCTCTTTCTGAGAAATGGTGCCTGCACTTCAGAGATATTTGGTGTTAGAGCAGGTAACTAAAAATCAGACAGGCAAGCTATGCAGAGAAAAACAAAAGACAAGAGAAAATGCATGGGCTGTGAAGAGAGCAGCAGAGGAAACGGACAGTCAAACTAAGATGTGAGCTGTAACAAATTCAGAAATAAGGAACATGCTTCTCACACTTTTCTATACCACAAGTTCTGAGTACAGCAACTGAGCTGTACTTGAAAATAAATTTATTTACACAGATATATTTTTTTAGACCTCAATGAGTCTACTACTACCGACTTCTGAGAGCATCGAGTACTCTTCCACATGGATTCTCTAAACTGAACTGTACAAAAGAGACTCATGTCTAAAAATATTTAACCTTCACATTTTCTTATTTTTGATTTTTTTTTTTTATATCTCTGTGATATGAGTGAACTGCAGTAGAATCTGTCATCACGTAAAATATCCAACATTAATCCAGCAGATCACGTGGCCACTTGAACAGTGACAAGGTGTCAATATACTTCGTTAATATGGTTGAATTACAACAGTACAGAGATTGATGATACTCAATATGCAAGACCATGAATACTAATACATAAATCCAATAGAATTTAGCCTAGATTAGATTTGCTAGCTGTCAGGCATCGTTACATAGCATTAATTTTCCCTGCTATTATCAAACCACTGCAGGGATGCAGAGAGACACAAGAATCACTTGAGATGTCTGTGTCTATACATGCTATGAGTATTGAGCAGCCTCATGGAAAGAACACTATACCTGATAAAAGTTTGTCTTGTGAGCTAGTGGCTTCTCCAACATATGCCACGAACACCCACAATAACACCAACTGGTAACACAGCCCAGAGGAGCTTTCCAGCGTTACTCTGGTAAGGAGATACCATTATTCTAAGACACCAGTATGTATTTTTCTAAATGAATTGTTTAGAAAATAGTCCCTTTGAAACATATTTGGTGCCCAGCTGCTTCATAGTTTAAAGAAATCCAAACATTGTATCAAAACTAGTTTTAAATTATCTTTTTTAGAACAGTACTGTTATGCCTAAATTTTCTCCCTATATAGTATTGCAACTATATTGCCCCACAGATCACACACAGACTATTGCTACGAACACCACAGAATCATCTAGGTTGGAAAGACCCTCTGGAGGTGACCTAGTCCAAACTCTTGCTCCAAGCAGGTCAAAACAGACCTGGCAGCTTGGGGCCTCATGCAATCCACTTGTGAGCATCTCTAAGGATGTCCTTCACGAACTATCTGTGCAAGCAGGCGCAGGTTTTTCTTTTTCTTTTCTTCTAATTGGCATTTTTTCATGTTGCAATTTTTCCACATGGCTTTTTGTCTTTTCACTGTGTGCCCAAATGAAGAGTTTGGCTCCATCTGCTCTATATCCTTCTACGAAGTAATTGAAGACAGCACCAAATCTCATCTCATCTCAGCTTCTCTTATTAAGGCTGGACCAACTCAGTCCACCTCTGCTGGACTCATGCCAGTGCATCACTGCTTTTCTTGTACTGGAGAAACCAAGACTGCACACAGTGCTCCGGGTGTGGCCTCACAAGGGATGCACAGAGGGAACAAGCACTTCCTTTGCCTCGCTGGCTACACTTCTGCAATGCTCTGCTCTGCAGTCGGCTGCCTTTGCCACAAGAGTACACTGCTGACAAACAGAAAGATGAGGTTCTCACCCACAAACACATCATCCCGTAGGGGTATTTATGTAAAAGCACTCAGGAACAAAGACTTTTTAGATTTAATCTGAAAGTGTGCAGGCATACTGGGCCCTTTAGCTGTAAGCACTCTAGATATATGTGAATTAATGGAAGGACTTGTCATCAGCTCCCTCACATGCAGAATGTCCTGTTCTCCCGCTCCCATCCCTCAAAGAAAGACTGGAGTGGAGGTGGAGGGTTGTGCAAAGGTAACCTTCAAGAGCAAACTGATCTTGCAGAGGGCAAAACTTCCATGAAAAGAGTATCTCCAAGGATTAATCTTACCAGTCCATTACAGCTCACACTTTAACACAGTTTACGAATACAGCTTCCTCACAGGTATATTTACTTTATACCAGTACCACCATGGTGGCTGCCCACCAATGTGCTTAAGGAATGCCATATCAGAAATAAACAAACAAACTAGAAAAAAAA
>VWPU01016430.1:0-20348 GCA_013398955.1 Callaeas wilsoni | reverse complement strand
GGTACTGGTGTGCATCCCCGGTACTGGTGTGCACCCCTGGTACTGGTGTGCAGCCCTGGTACTGGTGTGCATCCCTGGTACTGGTGTGCATCCCCGGTACTGGTGTGCAGCCCCGGTACTGGTGTGCAGCCCCGGTACTGGTGTGCATCCCCGGTACTGGTGTGCACCCCTGGTACTGGTGTGCATCCCCGGTACTGGTGTGCATCCCCAGTACTGGTGCATGTCCCCGGTACTGGAGTGCCCCCATCCCCAGCACAGGTGTGCAGCCCCCACTGTGGCACTCACCGGTGCCAGGGCAAGCTGAAACTGAAAGCCTCAGAACCCCCGACCGTGCCAGGGCTCGAGGACGGGTGTGCGGGGCTGGACGGGGCTCAGAGTGAGGGTGAGCCCACATTTCCGTGTCCCTGGTCCCGGAGCCAGGGGGAAAGGAACTATTTCAGGCTCTAGGGGTGACTAGGCTCATTGTAATTCAGGGCAGAAGCCAGAGGAGGAGGTGGAAAGGCTCTGAGAATGGGGGTGAGAAAGGTCAGGGAGGCAAGAAATTCCATGGAAACATCCAATGTGAGCAGGGGAAGAAGTTGGACTGTGGCAAGGCTGGCGAAGGTGCACTGGGGTCCCTGTGGCCCTGGAGGAGGCACAGCTGGTGCCCCCAGGTCTGGATTTGGCCATCTGGGAGTCACACGAGTCTTTCCCACCACGATGTCTCCAGCCTGAGGGACGGCACAACGACACGGCCCTCTCCACCAGCAGAGAGGAGCCCGCGCCTGGCACAGCCACCCCTTGACACCTCATCTGGCTGAAGCCCTGTGAGAACTTATCCATCCAACTCCCATACCACCAAAGGGTGGCTCCTGGCATCCCTGACCACTGCTCCCAAAGCCAGAAGCTTGGGGAACGGGTGATGGACCTGCACCTGAACCAGGACCTCCCACTTCCCACTGAGCTGCAGTCCAGGCACAGGGACAGCCTAAACCCCTCATGGTACCAGTAATGCAGTATTGTGATAGCCTTTAAAAATGGCACAGGAATTCTCTAACACAAAATAAATGTCTTGTGCTTGCAGTCAGCAACGCCTCTGTGGTACAGACTCCAAGAAATGGGAGCTGTGTCCAGAGGGGTTTGTCCCAGTGTCCTCACACTAGTCCTGACTCCCTCTTCTCTTTTCTCACATCTGTTGGGTATAATAAAATAGACACAAATGCATTTTCAGCTTCAGTCACTGAGGTTTCCAACCTCTGCTGCATTTTTTGGACGTTGAAGCTCATGCCAGGTAAGCTGCTAACACCTTCCCAGCCCTTTTCCCAGAGTATCTCACTCCCCACACATAAGCTGCGTACCCGCTCCGTTCTCTCCTGCCTGTTTGGGACCTGGAAGATTTCTGACTTCACCCTGCCACTTCCCATGCCACCCACAGTGACTCCAGGCCTGGCGCTGGAGATCTGTGCCTGCAGCAGAGCCAGGGCAAACCTCGCAGCACCCTGAAAACGCCACTCTGCCCTTCCCACCGATCCCTGCGTCCCAGCAGTCCTGGCAAAGCTTTGAGTGTTATCCTCTCCGGAATCCTCACTAGGGAAACATGGGTTTTAGAAATGTGCTCTCTTATCTGGATTATCTGGAGGGGCTTTGCATGGCAGTTTTCCAGGCTGTCGTATGCTTTTTACCTAATTTCTCTGAGGACATCTTTGCTCTCACACCAGTTGGCCACCCTAAACTGTGCTGAGCTGTTTGTACCCCAGTGACATTTTTAAAGCAAGATAATTTCTTTTAAAGGCTTTTGCCTTTGCTCTCTTAAAAATAGCTTTCTAAAATGGAACATTTTCACAGACAAAAATACCAATACTAACCGTGTTTGAGGGGACAGGCTGAATATCTCATACCACTGGTAATTAAATATCACAGAAGTCCTTAATAATTGCATGGAAGGTGCATAACACAGAAGGTATTTCATCCAGTGAAAGACCCAGGAACTTGTGGCATCGTTGATGCTGGGATGGAGCTGGGATGGAACTCCTCTCTCCAGCTGCAGCCAGCACAGTTGCCACTCACTAACGTGGTTAAATAAGCATTTTAAATATGAGAAACTGACATACAGCAGAAGATACCAAAGGCACAACCACAATAACCGGGGCTGGAGGTAAAGAAAAATCACAGAAGGGAACCTGCAGAGCCCAATCTGCTCATGCCCACGAGGGCTGTGAGGTGCCCAGGTTGAGTTTAGCACTTTCACAGCTGAAAAATATGGGCTCTTTAATCCTGCAGGAAAAGTCTAACAAGAACAAATGGCTGGAAGGTGAAGCCAGGGAAATTTGTATTAGGGAAAGAGGGGGCCAGTTTTGAAAGGCTGGGGCTGATGAGCCCTTGGGGATTATTGAAGGGATTATCAAAAGCAGTGCTGCCTTTGCAGGTGTCATCGGATAAACGGTCAACACCTCTCTGGACACTGTNTTGCAGGTGTCATCGGATAAACGGCGAATGCCTCTCTGGAGGTGTCATCGGATAAACGGTGAACACCTCTCTGGACACTGCCCCTGGGCCAAACACACTTCATTAGGCTTTACTGGTGTACCTGGATCCGATCCATTAAGGAGTTACACCCTCTACATGGCTGTTTACGACACCAAGTACCACGCATCAACACGGGCAGGACAGCGGGTTTTGTTTCATTTTGAAGGTAGGACAAGTGCATTATCCCACCACTCCCTTTGGGACTGCTGAGGCTGAAGGGGTTAACCACCTCCGTGACAGAGGAATCATTTTGAGTGTTGGCCGGGCAAACAGGCTGGGTTGGGAGAATGAACTATCAAAAACTGTCAGGGTATGAATAGAGTTATCATATGAATGGATGTGCCCCTGCAGATAAAGGCAGCACTGAGGACTGCCAGCGAGGCCAGCAGGGACAGGCAAAACACAGGAGCCGAGCAGAACAAAGGGCGGAGGTGCCGGGATGTCTCCATCAAACCGGTGCTCCCCCAAGTCCTGCTGCTGGGACCCAGCACCGACGCCAGGACGTGTGAGATGAGCTTCCGCCCTTCCTGAGCATCTTTAGGGGCTGGGGTTCACTGCTGGTTCCTTGGGTTTTTTTTTTTTTTAGTAAAATATTTTGCTAACCCTCTAGCAGCAATCAAGAAAATAAGGAATTCTTTCTTTCCCGAAGCGATTCATCGGGTTTTCAGTTGTACTTAAATTTGGCTTCATCGGATCCATTTCCACCATCACCAAAATGGGTGCTCATTTATTGTCGCTGGAAACAACCCCTTGCAATTTCAGGAAACGAGAATTCAAGGAGAATGAAAAAAAATCTGCCAAAGTAGGTGTGTTTTGTGCACAGGTGTGTTATTTTTCTGCAAATTTTGGAGGATGGTTTTCCAGAAGTTTTATAAGCTATTAATACAAGAGGGATGGAAATGAAGATAGCACCAGAAACATATCCCCGTAAGCCTACCTAAAATTATGTAAATATTTGCTTTATATCAGCATTTTGGGAGCAATCAAAAAATTAAACACCCTCAAATTTATTTTTTTTTTCCACTAATGTAACCTAAATCAGCTCCCGGTTTTAAACCAATGCTTCTCCATCCCCCATCACCAAAAGTCCATAAGCTTAAATGCTCTTGTTTCCTATCCTTACAGAGGAACACACACCCCCACAGCCTTTTTAAAAAGGAAAAGGCGATTTTCTCTCCCTTTCAGTGCCTTGCTTTTCCCGCAGCCCCGACTTCGGCATTGTTGCAGAGGAGTAGGAAAGAAGCGTTGAATAAACATGCAGATTAGTTTTTACCTCTTTTTTTCTGTTTGAGCAGAGGGGCAATTAATGAAATTACAACGACAGATTAGCGGGGGAGACCCCCAGGAACCCTTCCTGTGGCCCCCGTTTCAGCAGCGCAGCAAGCGGCTGGGTTTTCCCAGGGATCCTGGTGCCTTCCCGCACCCCATCCCCGTTGACTGGAGGAACAAAACCCCATCCCCGTGGTACGAGGAAAAGATGAGCACCCCCTCATCGGCTCTGCATCGTCCCCTGTACGTCGCCCCATCCCCATCACCTGCGCTTTGCCTCCGCCAGCCCGATGCGCCCCGAAATGCCGGGGGAGACGTCCCCAAATCCACGTTCCCTGCTTCAGCAGGTCCCCACAAGGACCCCTCCGAGCCCACCCGTGGGCCATGGGGTCCATGCTGCGATGGGGAGGAAGGTCACCTGCCTCATGGACGGAGGGCAGAGCTGAGGGCTTCACCTGGGAGCGAGCAGACCCCCAGCAGCAGCATGTGAAGTGCCATTTTTTGGCAGAAAATACAATTTTGT
This sequence comes from Callaeas wilsoni, assembly GCA_013398955.1. Taxonomy (NCBI): domain Eukaryota; kingdom Metazoa; phylum Chordata; class Aves; order Passeriformes; family Callaeidae; genus Callaeas; species Callaeas wilsoni. The sequence continues at coordinate 16,051 of VWPU01016430.1, read as the reverse complement.
TACCCCCTGCTCAAGCCCCAAACGTGGTAATTTCTGCTCATCTGATTTTCTTTCAATATAACAAAGATATGTCATATTTTATTATTTAACTTCAATTTGTGCTATAATATAAAATACCCGCTTTAATATTTTCACCTATGCAACTCAGTGTGCAGTAGTGTAAATATTTTAGTCTTTCATACTTCGTATTATTGAAAATAACTTTTCTACTTCCCTGCTCTAAAGCAATTTAATAATTTCAGACAATTCTTTTTTTCAGTGCTCCAAATAAAAATCTTTCACATCCTGCAAATTTTTACCCCTCTTTAAAAAAATCTGACTTTTGGCTTTCAATGCATTTCGCAATGGCTGCCGTGCTGAAATGGGGGATTCCACATCCTGCAAATTTTTACCCCTCTTTAAAAAAATCTGACTTTTGGCTTTCAATGCATTTCGCAATGGCTGCCGTGCTGAAATGGGGGATTCCACATCCTGCAAATTTTTACCCCTCTTTAAAAAAATCTGCCTTTTGGCTTTCAATGCATTTCGCAATGGCTGCCATGCTGAAATGGGGGATTTCCCATGGAATGGCAATTCCCTTTTCCTCCTATTTCCCAGGCACGCCTGCACACAAGACTGAAAGTAATAAAAAAATATAAGCTTAAAACTTCTTGGAACAAATATTTCCAGAAAGGAAAGACGCTGGGAGCTCTTGGAAACGAAAAACCTACTGGTTTTTTGGTTAATACGTCTTTTTGGTTAATACATGTTTTTTTGGTTAATACATGTTTTTTTACACGAATTGCCTCCCAACACATGCACGCAGAGTGTTCTACGTGCTCCACGCGGAGCGTAGCACGCCCTGGCCTGAAATTTGCTTTGCGGTTGCAATTTTTCTACCCTGCAGTTTCCAAACCAGCACTGGGTTTGCGCGGGAGCGCGGCCAGGAACGCGGGGCACGGAGGGGCTGTGGGAGCAGGCAGAGGTGATGGGCAGCAGGGCTGCACCCTCGCGCCACGACCGCACTCGGCACGCGCTCCGCGGCCGGGGCAGCCAAGCCCGGCACAACCGGAGCGCGGCACGCACCAGGGCTGGGCTGAGCTCTGCGCCATCTCCCACTTTTCCAGTCCCATCCCATGCCAGGGTGCTCAATGACCAGCACCGCAGCCGGTCCCAGCGTGGATCGGCCCAGCCCAGCACCTGGGACACTGGAAACTGGCAGAGCCCACCGGTCACATCCCAGCTGCACTGCTCACGTTGGGGACCCCGCTGGCGCCGAGTGCCCCATCCCAGGGCACAGCAGAGCCCCAGGAGCCGTGGGGCCATGAGCATCGTCAGGGCGGCGGATGGAGCACCACCAGCTTTCCGCAGGCTCCCGCACCTTTTCTTGATGCCACTCAGCACCTCCTGTCTGGTCTAATCTACACCCAGCCTGCCTGGTCTGCCCCAGAGCCCGGCACATCCCCAGCCCTGATGTGCAACCTCCCGAGCAAGGCTGTGATTGAGGATAGCTTTCTTTTCCAACAAGTCTTGCGGGAAAGCCAGGTCTTTCCCTGCTGGCAACAGGCAGACAGCAGTCCAGGGCCTGGCTGTCCATGCAGACACCATAAAACCCAACCCAGCATCCAGTGATCTCCTCCAGAGAGGACAGCAAGGAGGCCCTTGCCTCGCTTCTCAGCGCCCAGGGTGCGCCAAGTCCAGGCAGGGCTGTTTGGCTGTGCGGGGCTGCAGCACTGGGAGTCTGGCGCAGCACAGGCAGCATCCTGCACCACCCCCTGCCCGGGGCATGGGGCAAAGGGCAGCTGCTGCACCCCAGAACAAAGACCGAGCACGGGCTGGGAGTGTTGGGGCGCTGGGGCCCCATTCTGTACCCTCACAGCCCATCCCCAGCAGTAAGAGCCCAATGCATCCCCCTGCACGGGCAGCAAAGCAGATGGGAAAAGGAGCAGGGAGAGAGGCAGGAAGCACGCATCTGGCAGAAAACAGGGTTGGGACCAGCAAATAGCTGGAAATTTGGAACAGAAGTGAGGAAGATGCTGGTGGGTGTTGGACGACGGCAGTAAGCACAAGGACCCAGCCCAGCAGGGTGCTGCAAAGTGCACAAGGCACAGCGGTGGCAGCCCTTGGGCCTCAGCGTGCCGGAAGGATGGCAGAGATGCAGGAGCAGGAGAAGGGAGAGATGCCACCACCTCCACGGGGCAGGGACACCGGCCCTGGGCTCGCTGCAGAGGCTGTGCCGTGCTGGCCGTGGCTCTCAAGCACAGCAGAAGGGAGGAAGGATGCTGCTGCTGCCGGTGCCAAGGACACGCTCGGGAGCGGGAACAGCAGATCTCTGGCGATGAAGATCAGCAGACCTGGGAAGCGGCCGTGCCGCCGCTGCCAGCACAGAGGGAGACAGGCGAGCGGGTGGGTGGCAGGAGCAGGAGCAGCACCGCTGAAACCGAGGGGGCCCTGAGGTGCCGGAGCAGGGACGCGGACAAGGGCCGGGGGTGAGGGCAGCCGGCAGCTGGGTAGAGTGGTCGGGTGGAGAGAGCAGGCCTGACGTGGCTGACACCAAGATGTCGGGAGAGGATCCTCAGCTGCATCCCTGCTTCCTACTTCAGAAGTTTCCAGCCCTTTCTCTCACGAGAAGTTTCCCACCTGAGTGCCCTTTCCAGCTCCCCTCGTCCTCCGCACACCTTCCCGTGCCCACCCACTCGCTCCATCACAGCCCACACTCCTCGGCCAACGAGCACGGCGCTGACGGGGATCGCCATGGCTGGGCTGGTGCCGGTGTCCCTGTCCCCTCTGCAGCCACCCCTGCATGCTGCAGCAGAGCTCGGACAGGGGAGGGAGGCAGAGCTGCCGGCATTGCTGCAGAATCAGGTTCTCCTGACCAGCTCCGAAGTTTTGCCTCTGGTGCAAAAGCTCCAGGATTAGCAAACTCAGGCAGGCAAGAACCTGGAGCCGCGCTCCCCTGGGAGCACGGAGAAGCCAAGCCCGGCAGGGCTAAGCACATGTGGACACATCCAAACAGCCACAGCGATCCCCCGGGTGCCCCCAACGCTGCCCCGTCACTCCAGGGCCACCCCAGTTCCTACCTTCGCTGGTGGTGGCGGAGAGGCAGGCAGCCAAGGTGATGACGATGGCGAGCGAGGATGTCAGATCCCCCTGTGCCCATGCCATGGTCCGGCGGGGGCCACCAGGCGCAGGACAGGGCCACCTCGGTTGTCCCAGCACCTCTGCGAGCGAGCTACCTCTGCCCAGAGCTACGGCACTCGCCGGCTAATGCAAAGGCACTTTGCGCACATTGCTCGCAGCCACACAGGCGAGCGAGCAGGGAGGGAGCGGCCTGCCCGTCACCGCTCGCAAGCCAATGGGCTGGGTGGGCTCTGCAGTGAGCCCCCCTCTCCGCACCACACGCGCTCGCCGTACCCAGACCCAGCATCCGGACTCGGGCTCCCACTCCCCACTTTCCCCCACGTCCCCCGCCCTCGGGAAGCTCCGACAGTCCCCGCTGCGTCTTGTGCCCCCCATCCCGCTCCGCTCTTCTCACCGGCGGCGGCGAGAGGCAAACTTGCAGCCCTGCGGGGAGCCCTGCACTCGGTCGGGGTCAGGTGTGAAGCGGATAGGGTTACCTGTCCCTCCCGGTGTGCACGGAGAGGAAACTCCCTTGTAACTGCTCCCCTTGCATGTGTGAAGGAGACAGGCAGAACACCCCCAGCCCGATGCTTTCCATGCCACGTCCTTCTGGGAGAGACACTCCGCTCCCAATTGACCTGTGGCAGTGGGAGCAGGGGACAGCACGGCCAGGGCTCACAGCGCCCTGCTTACTGCCGCGTTGGTCACCTGAGAGAGGGTCAACCCTTTCCAAAGCAGTTTGGGAAGACACGGCAGCTGTGCCAAGGCAGAAAGGCTGGGCACTGGGCAGGAGTGTCCTGTGACAGGGGCCTGGGGCTACCTGGGAAACACAAAGCATCCTTCCCACAGCCTCTGTATCCCTGCTGCTTGGAGCCACCAGAATCGCCGAGCCAGGTGAGTACCTTGCTCAGCATTAAACACTAGACATCTGTCAACAGACCCCCTACAGCCACGACTGCTTCCCCATCTAAATGCTGAACAATCACTTATACCTGCCCATGGTAACCACAGATGCTGACTCCCATCTACACCATGTGCAGTGAGTGAGTTATTTGCTCCTTCATGCACTCGTGGCCAGCGCGTTGTGACTGCAGCTCTACCCTGCTCCAGGAACTACCCCTGGACAAGGCACACAGGGCAGGATGGGCATCTCTCTCTGCTGTCTGTCAGGCCATCCCTTGGAAAAAGCTCATCCCAGACTTGCTCAGTGGGGACAGGGAGGGAGATGGGGTGTTGCACACCCTCCATTCCACTCTGTGTACCTGTGTGTTCCCTGGAGATGCTAGACCCCATGCTGGGGCACCCCAGGGTGCTACCAGCAGCTTCCTGCATGGAGGGGTGAGAGGAGCTCCCTGCCCGACTCCCAGCACGCAGTGGCAACAATTCCTCATTCAGAACGGATGAGGGCTGTACCTGCAGGGACATGTCTGCACCACTCATCACCAGGACCTGGGAACGGCACAGAGCCTCGGCTCCCTCCAGGATTTTTAGCCTGCCTGCCTGGGAAGCCGCCTGTCCAGGGACAGTGCTGGAGAGATCCTGTCATCGGCGGTGTCACAGGATGGGCTTGCAGAGCGGCTTAGGCAGGGACACAGCTGTGGCTCAGGAAGACGCCAGACGTTCCCAAGGCAGCTGGCAGAGGCCGAGCGGTGCTGTCGGGTGGGGGGTGTAGCTACACAGTGGCCTTTGCAGCGGACCTTGGAGCAAAGGGGTCAGGGTTTGATGGTCTCCAAAATCGCAGCAAGCTGCCAGGAAGCCCCACACGATGCCACAGTAGCTGCACCCCTGCAGCTGGTGGGAAAGGAAATTTTCTGCCAGCTATCACATTGCTGCTCTGACCCAGACATCTCCATTTGCTGAAAGGGCTTGTCACCGCTCAGGGCTGGATCCTTCAGCTCTCTGTACCCCAATGCCCAAGCAAAGCCAGGCAGTCCAGAAGGACACTGTTCACACTGCCACCATCTCCTGCTTGGCTCTTGTGAAACTCCCCTGCAGATCCACCTCCAGCTCTGGGGTCCCCAACGTTAGAAGGACAGGGACCCATTGGAGCCAGTCCAGAGGAGACCACAGAGATGCTTCAAGAGCTGGAGCCAGGCTGGGAGAGCTGGGGTGTTCATTTGGTGAAGAGAAGGCTCTAGGGAGACCTCAGAGCCCCTTCCAGGGCCTAAAGGGGCTCCAAGAGAGCTGGAGAGGGACTTCGGACAAGGGATGGAGGGACAAGATAAGGGGGCATGGCTTCACACTCATACAGGGCAGGGTTAGATGGGATATTGGGAAGGAATTCCTCCCTGTGAGGATGGTAAGGCCCTGGCACAGGTTGTCCAGAGAAGCTGTGGCTGCCCCATCCCTGGGAGTGTCCAAGGCCAGGCTGGGTAGGGCTTGGAGCAACATGGTCTGTTGGATATGGGGTGGAACAATATGGTCTTTAAGGTCCTTTCCAACACAAACAATTCTATGATTCTGTGATCTCAGTCCCAAACTCTGGAAAAAGCCCTGGGGAGGCATAAGCCAGCTTTGGCCTTCCAGCACTGATTCCACTCCCAGTGCCAAGCCCTTAACCTTGCAGACCTTCGACATATCCCAGCTACCCACATGGGCTCTCCAGTTCCCTGGTGCCATCCCAGCCCCACGTGTGACAGGGCTGTGGGTCCTCTGGGTTTTGCAAAGGTGCCAAGAGCTACCAGCTATTGCACGTCCCCACAGGTTTTGGCTTTGCTGTTCTCCAGGATCCCAGAGAAGCTGTGCTGGCTGAGCACTGTCAAGGAGCTTTGCAGTAGCCAAGACACAGCCACTCCAGAAATGCCCCAAAACCCCTTCCAGGGAATGGGAGGCCTCTCAGATACACTGCCAGCTCTGAGGACAGGGGATGGTGTGCAATGGGATGCCTGCAAGCAGTAGTGGGTGCAGCAGGATGCAGGGTCAGTGTGAACTCTGTACAACGCAGTGCACGCACACTGGGCACAGAAGGGCTATGGGGGTAGAGGCAGACATCCTGGTTTCCCTGGACACTTGGTTTTGTGGTCAGGATGTGCCTTGAGTGCATAATCAACGCATGTGCATGGAGGCTGGGCACTGTCAGGGGTGTTGGAGCTGGTAGAGGGTCAAACACACAGGTGCTCCTGGCTGGGAACACAGAGCCCTTCCATACTAGGAGCCATGTGCAGCCACAGATGTGGTCACAAGGCATCCCAGGAACCCCAAACAGAGCAGGAAACAGAAGCATGGAGGGCACCACACCAGGATCCCTGTCCCTCTCCCCACCTGCAGCCCTCCTCAGGCTTGCACTCAGCTCTCCCTGGCCTGAGACCAGCTGCCTCCGCCTTCTTGCTGAGTGCCACTGCCTCCGCTCTTTGATGAGTCTCTTGCCACGTCCCTCAGCCGTGGTCCTGCACCTGGCTGTCACCGAGATGGGGAGGATATTTATAGATGCAGCGGGGAGAGGAGAGCGCAGCTCAGACAGCGAGGATCAGCAAAGGAGGGAAGCGAGCCTGGGTTTACCCCATTTGAGCAGCACCCAGGTCGCTGTGCATTTAGCAGGGAGGCCACAGCCTCCTCGCTAACTCAGTAGCTCAAACCTGAGTGGCTGTTGCCCTTTGCACCCAGGGATTGTCCACTGCAGCCTTGAAAGAGCAAATGTGTGCCTGGGCTGAGGAGGGCAGCCCTGTCTCTGGTGTCCCAGCATTCCTCCAGCACGTCCAGGCACTTCTGCTCTCCTGTAGCATCTGCAGGGCCACGTGCCTCAGGGTAAAGGCTGGTGGAGGCACCACAGGTGGCAGTCACGGAGGGAATGGCACCACCTCCACACCCATGTCACTATGTTGGGACACCTGCAGAGCCAGGACTCCCTGCTCCACCCTCTGTGGAGAAGGAGATGCTCAGGGCAAGGACAGAGCCATGCTGCAGGTCTCTGTGACCCCTGACACCTGTTCATCCTTCTGTCCCCTCCTACACATCCCTTTCCCAGGAGGAGGAGATAGGACATGGGTGCCCTCTCCCAAGCCCAGTGTTCTTGCCTGTCCTGCTCATCAGGTGTCTGCAGAAGGAGGACAAGGACGAGCTGTATACGTCCCTGAGCAGTAGCAACACTGCATAGAGGTCCAGGATCCTCCCAGGAAAGCACTGATCCTTGTGAGTAGGAGGAGAGGACTCCTGAGGCTCTTTCTCCACCCAAATAGCCTTAAACGATGCTCCATCCATGTCTTGACCAGGCAACAGCCCTGAATCCAAGGAGCTTTAAAACCTGAGGTTTAACAAATCAGATTCCTACTGCCTTCCCCCTAACCCTGAGCCCTCCATCCTGGCTCTGCAGCAGAGCTCCAGAGGCCGCAGGACAGGAGGAGGCTGCTGGACCCATGCAGGTGGGACATCCCCCTCCACACTTCCAGTGGCTGTGGCATCCCCCAGCAAAGTCTGCATTTGGTGCCCCAGTCTGAGCTGTCAGCAGGAATTCTCAGGGAATTCCAGCGTGCCCCACGTCAGGATGCCTGTGGACAGCCCTTTAAACTGGCATCTGCTGCATAAACATGCTGACAAGTTATCTACATCCATATAACAATTCACCTGGAGCAATCTGGGTGCTAAAGCACTGCAATTCTTCGTGCTGTGTCAGGGCTGGGACAGATTGCTCAGCTGCAAGGTTGAGGATCACAGGGACCACATCTCACCTCCTCCCTGCCTCCTGGACAGCCTGACAGGCTTTTTTCCATCTCCAGTGCCCTGGGATTGTTCTTTTCCTAATGTTCCCAGACCCTTTTTCAGCCAGGTGCCTTCCTTGCTTGCCCGGTCCTCCCTGGGGCTCACCACTATTCCCATCATTGCCTGGCCTCTTATCCGGGGGAGCTGTCATCCAGCAAGGATCTTCCGTGAGATGCCATGGCTGAAGATCTCCTCCAGTCCTTCAGCACGGCCAGGTGAAGGGTTCTACTCCCTCCTTGTTATCACAAGCAGGTGCCCAGGTTGTTCCATTAGTGCCAGCAGAGAGGGCCAGCCCTTGGCATCACTCGTGATGAGGTACGACTGTGGGAATCACAGCTGAGCAATCAGCACACAATTAATTCAGGTCAAGGCTGGGAAGGCTGGGCATGCCTCTCCTCCTTGTCGTTATCAGAAATGCTGTGTATTAATATCCCTTATATTAAAAAAAAAAATCTTATCATAATTTTTCCTCATTGAAAGAAAGAGTTTGGAATTGGAATTGAGACAAACACAAGCCAGGAGAACCGGCTACAGAAGGGGAGAGTTTAAGAAAGGTCTTTTGGTAATATCCATCGTTCCCTTATCAGTGAGGATATTAAATGTATTGAAATGCTAAGCAGCTCTTTAAGGGCTGTCTCTGATTTTCATTAAACAAGCAGGGGATGAGCAGGAGGGAAGGGGATGCAGCACTGTTCTCTCTCTAAGAAATTCTGATTGCTGGATATTAGCAGCATTAATGTCCTTTTATCCAAGAGCGCCGGGGTTGCACTTGCCTTCTTGCCTATTTTGTGTCTTGCTGAAGTGGAACTAAGTCTCTGCTGTCTAACCTGGGCACTCAGTGGCTGTGGAGCTCTTAGGCACCAGGGCTATACAGAGATGCACAACAAGAGTCTCCCAGGGACCGTGAGCTGCGTCCCTGCGTCTCCCGGTCTCATCACGTTCCTGCTGCCCAAAAGGAGATGTTAGCTCACACCTTGGCGAGGAAGTCTGGTCCTGAGAGGAGATGAGGATGAGCATTCAGAAGTTTAAATCAAGTGAAATCACTCTAACAGCCCCGGGCCCAAGGTGGAAGCATTACTGGAGGGATGCTGAGGGAATGGGCTATACCCTTGAAATGTATCTGGCATTGAATCCTGGTGATCCCCAGACATCGCCAAGCATGGGAAAAAATGCTTCTGTGCCCTGCCTGAAGGCAGGGGAGGTCTGGGGAACACCTCTGCCCCACTCTGGGGAACACACTGTGCTGTAATGACTTCAGGGACCATCCCTCAGCTTCCCAAATGGTGCCATGGCTATGGGAATGCTGGAGGGAACCACCACAGTGCTCAGTGGGCCCACAGCAGGGCTGGGACCACACAGAGCCACAGCAGAGGGTTTTGGGTGCTCTGCAGAGGGTCTCAAGCCTGTCTGCAGTGCTGGCATGGCCAGCTGAGCACTTGCAGGAGCTCCAGTCCACGCTCCAGCTCTGACACCCAGGCAGGGCTGTGACAGCCTCTGGATTTCTCTGCAGACAGCCCAAGCTAAGATGCTCTGCTGGCTGAAGAAGCAGAGGTGCAACACAATCAAGTCCAAGCACTTCAAAGACGCATCACAAAGCAAAAGCCATGAATTAGGTGCTAAAACGGCACAAGAGCCACAAGTACACCTCAGCGCTCCTAATATCTCTCCTTTGCCTTCCAGTTTCTAACCTTGGCATGCCTCTGGCTCTGCTCTGAATGGTCACAGAGGCCAAAGGAGTGCTGCTACAACCACAGGCCTCCAGGAGCTAGGGCTTGGAAGCACCTGAGAATAACAAGGCTGCCCATGGCATTTGTGAGAGACAGCAGCTGCAGGAAGGCAGGCAACCCCCATGCAGTGTACATGCATTTGGAAAAGAAACGGGCACAGGGACAGCCTCAGAGCTCTCTACAGTAGGGCTGGTACAAACAAACAGAAATTAGCTGGAGCTAATAAAACAGGGGCTGCCACAAGCCCAGGCAGCGTGGCATGTGTTTAACCCCAGTCTCCAGAGCCCAGCAGCTCCGCTATTGCCGAAGGGAATGGCTTTGTGGGCTAAGCAGGTGGTTTGAAATGCTGACTTTGGGAAAACACAAGGTCCCTACAGGACAGCTGAGTCTGCAACCCAGCTCACTACCCCTCCCACACAGGACCCTGGCATCGCCCTGCTCTGGGCCATCTCTCTGGTGTCTTTGGACCCAGCTTGTGCTTCTTTCCTCCCAATTTATTCCACTTTTTTTTTCTTCGCTCCCTTCTGTCCTTGCTCTTTCCTTTCTTGTGCATGGTTTGTTCTGTCCTGTCTCTGGGGCTTTATCCCACATGGACAAATGAACAGCTTTGTGCCTGCCAGATGGCTGTGGCACCTCCGTCCCTATCCCCTGCCACCCACCACCGCCTCCTCTGTTTGCAGAGCTGGTCACTGCTTCCAAAGAATGCCAGAATCCCAGAACTGTTAGGGCAGGGAGGGACCTTAAAGCTGATCTTGTTCCAATCCCGTGCCATGGCCAGGGATACCTTCCCCTAGACCAAGCTGCTCAGAGGTCGCTTTGCTCCCAGCTCAAGCTCACCCCGCCTGCACCACCAGGCTTCTGCAGCAGCAATGAGACAAGTGCTCTCCAAGGCACACAAAACCCCTGATATTTGTGCTATGGGATTCAAATCCTCCACAGGATCAAATGGGGCACTTCCATGGTTCTTTTTCTTGTGGTTTCTCAACCAAAATAATCACGCCTGTCTTCAGACACTGTCATGAGATGGAAAGGAAAGCAGGACAACCACACCAGCCACCTCCAGGGTCCTGCAGCCTGTCCTGGAAGTACATTACAGCAAGAGTCACCACCCTTTGGCATTCCCAGCCTCTGCCATCCCAAGCTAAAGATCTCTGTTTGGCCCCAAATCACTGGTGCTAAGGGGCAAAGACACAAGAGAGGCAGAAAATACCTCCAGCCCCATCTCAGGTGATCCTTGCACAGCCAAGAGAATGCTCTGATGCTGTTGAAACTGTCAGCTTCACTTCAAGCACAGTGTTTGTGCTGGAAGTGGAAATCTCAAAGAGACTTAATTACAGAGCTGGGCAGACCCAGACATAATCCTTTTGAAAGCTGACAATGAGCTGCTGTCCAAAATTAATTTTGATGCTGTAAAAATAACCAAACAAAGCTGCATTTAAAATGGCGCAAGTAATGGGGGAACAATAGCGACACGTATGGGAACACCCACAGCCACTTCAGAGGCCAGGCAGGGTTTCCCTGTGCAGAGGGAGGTTCTGGTCAGGCAGGAGCTGCTCCCAGAGGGTGGTACCCAGGTCCTGCTGACCTGGGCTATGCTTTCCCAGAGCTCTGTCTGTGTTATCTGCCACTTTAGGGAATTTGGGAACAGGCCATCAGCGTGCAAAGGTAGGGCTGGCAATGGTAAAAGACAGTCCCAAGCCACGATCTTCTCCTCTGGTTTTGGTTACACATCCTGGGATCTCCAGCTGCAGCTTCAGGTTTAATATTTGCTCTCTCTGATGACAAAGTTCAGGTGTAGCAGGGACCACGCCACCAGCTGGGCCTGTTTATTACCTAGCATAGGTGTCTGTGTACACAGTGTGGAGCCAGCCTCCTGCCCAGTAGCATTCCTTTGTGTGGGACGTTGGGTGCAGGATTATTTAGGAAGAGCTGGAGCTGTGCACCCAGCCCTGGCTATTGCAGAATGCCCAGTAGCATTCCTTTGTGTGGGACGTTGGGTGCAGGATTATTTAGGAAGAGCTGGAGCTGTGCACCCAGCCCTGGCTATTGCAGAAAGTTATAAATAACCAGGTTACCTTGGGTAGCCTTTCAGAATTGCAGCCTAATTTCTTCAAACACCCACCCCTCCACCTCACGTCACTGAGATTTAACTCCCTGTGGGGCATGAGGGGTCGGTGAAAAGCCCTTCATCAGTTCAAGGGTCAGAAGAAGATGAAAACACAAACTGAAATTTCATAAAGAAAGTGTATTCAATTAATACCGTCTCAGGAAATAATTAACAGATTCACTTGGAAATTGTCCAGAATATACCCTACGTTTTAACAGAAGGTGGAAAAGGGTCAGGGAGGACACACATCTTTCACACAGAGAGGACTCAGGTCCAGGACTCGGGTGTAGACACAGCCTGGAGCTGAGGCTTTGCTGCCTCACCACACTGACGCCGTGACCAGTGGCAGAGGAGAAGCCTCTTGTGGAACCTTGCCTGCTCAGGCCAGCAGGAGGCTGTTCTCTGCTCCCAAAGCTCGGTGCACGCAGTCCCAGCCGCACAGAGGAGCCAGGAGCTGTGGAACAGTCGCTGAGAAGCCAAGGCTGGCAGCATCGGGCATCGCCAGCTGCCATCCCACAGCCTCCTCTGAACCAGCCGCCGTGCTACGGGGTCATCTCACAGCTCCAGGGTTAGATACCAGCTTTGCCCCTGGAGAGGCTTCGAGGGCTTGACCAAACTGTGTTGTACTGCTGCCTGCCCAGCTGATGCCAGTGGGATCAGCAGCCAAGTCAGGAGCAAGGGGTCACATTGCCAGATTCTAGCAGCGCTTTCCCCCATGCCACGTTTTCAAACATTGTGAGATTTTCCTAGCCTGCGGCATGGAGGAAGTTTGTTTCTCCCCTGGTTTGGGGAATTTCGGCTAAATTGAAGTCAAATGGCTTCAGATGAGGATGTCATCAAACTCCAGATATTGCAGAGCCTGAGATGAGTGCCCAGGAGTAGGCAGGACAGACACTCCCCAGTCATCTTCCTCTTGCTCTGACTGACAGCAAGCTGTCTCTAATTTTTAAATATATACATTTTTTCCCATTCTGTCTTTGCAAACAGTCTCTCTATAAGGCAAAGTAAACAGAGCTCCAAGCAGAGCTGATTTAGTCACTCCAGCTTCCCCATGGCTGTTCTCCTCTCCAGTAGCCCATCCCAAGGACGCTGCAGCAAAGCCTCTCACTCACTGCCACAACCCCAGCATGGCCCTGTTGTGCTGTGTGGGGTCCCTGGGGCATCAGGCACTGCCAAGTCTCACCCAAGGCTTAGGTCTGCTTACAAGGCAAGGCTGTCTCCTGCTTAGGCACCTCAGCCCACCAAGGCACCACCCCAAGCTCCGTATCTTCTTTCTAAGCTCTCATTGGAAATACTTCTCAACAGCACAGTAATTCTCCTTCCCAACAGTGTGTCCAGGGTCTTGAGGTGCCCTAATTTAGGCAATAGGCTCCCTTTGAAGGCAGCTCTGCTGTCAGCTGCACTTCTGACTGTGTCATGCCCTGAGGGTCTCTCATCCCAATCTAGCCACTAAAAGCTTTGCAGTAGACTCTATGCCCCGTGTTTCTGCCATCTGGCTAAGCAGAAGGACATTCCCTAACACATTTCATTCCTTTGGTCTTCCAGTTACAGCACTCGGGTGCTGATGTTAGCAGAAAGAAGTTCTTATCTGGTCAGTGGCACACTCAGGTGATGTTCACACAGACCAGAGACAAGTCTCTTCACCACTCTCAGAGGTAGCTCCTTTTGTAGAGATACTTTCTGTTTTGCTCTCAAATATCTGTATTCAAAGTAAAGCGAGTTGCCTTGACCCGGATATTTAGAGTCCGTTTGCCTTCTGCAGCAGCTCTTTCCTTCACTGCTTTGAAGAACTCCTCTGAGCTAATAGCATGGGCAATTTCTTCTTTATCCTCCCCGTGCATCTGTTGGTGCTTACAGGCTCTTGCATTTGCTGCCTCTCCCAACTGCGGGCGCTTTTCTTTCGGCGCTTATCAGAGCCCATGCAGCATTCAGGTGCTGTGCTGGCTTCATCCCTGCGCTCAGATCTGCTCTCATCTCCACCCCAGGTCGCTCTGGTGGTGTCAAGTGTTTTCAGCAGTTTATGAAGGTTCCACACTGCTCACCCTTCAAAGGTGTCACTCTGGACAGGGTGACTTCTGCTGCCTGGCAAATTCTAATTGCTGTGCCCAGCATTAGCTCTGCAATCAGACCTTGCTCACTGCCTCTGCCTCCCTCTCAGTTGCCTGTTCTCCAGCCACACATCAGTCACCAGCTCTTCTGAGATTTCCCTTTCTTCCAGTCCTCTTTGATTAAACCATGTCTTTTATACATTTCATTTTTTCCCATGGTGTTCCCACATGCCTCGGGTTTCTCTGCCACACTCCCGTAATTAGCTTCCTCAGCCTCAGTCAACTGAACGCTACCAGAGAAATCAAATGCTTCAGAACCAGACAGTGTCAAAAATAAGGCCTTGACACCTTTGTTTTTACAACAACTTACTACTTCCACTGGCTGTGAGAAAGCTGCTTGAAGCCCTCTTCCCATGCCAGGGAACTCCAGCATCCTCCCACAGACCCCAGGAGCCAGAGGAGCAGGTCAGGAGAATAAACCCTGCCGGCATACAGCAGCACAAGCGACCAGCAAACTCCCCTGTGCTGTGGGGCAGAAGCATCACACCTCTCTCTGCCCTAGAGGAGTCAATCCCCACCTTTTGTGTCTCCAGACTGTGCTCCAGCCTTTCACAGATGGTGCGTGGCTGGACCCCTGGGGCAAATGCAAGCCTTGAACACAGAGCCTTGTGCAGCAGCTCATCCTTCTGCAGGGCTTGGAGAGACAGATTTTGTCCCAACAAGGTCCCTGGAGGGTCAGATGTGAAAATCAAACTCAAAAGATCACTCTGGAGTTGGGATTGTACTTGAAGTGTGCCCTAACCTCAGAAAGAGTAGAATTTTTGGCTTCTCAGCTTTTCCCAAGCTCCAGAAGACTCCAGCCTGTCCTGGCATTACTGCAGATGCCTTGGGCTGGGAAGATGGGTTGCACCAACCAGGCTGGTTTTGTCCCATTAAAGATGTTGCCTCTAGAGCTGAGGCACACGAGAGTGAACTGTACCAGGCTCTAACCAGCCAAGTAAAAATCTTATCTCTCTGCTTGGCTGGGAAGCTCAGTCTTGCACAACAGGCCATTCCTAACATGACCAAGGTTGAAGATTTCCAGACCATATTTTTCCTCTACACAGAAGAAAAGGCTGCTGCTACAGAAGTTATTAAATAAAATGACTGAAGAGGAGAGAAGGGGACAGAGAGAACAGGACTGCCTTTGCACAGCAGATGGAGACCTGGGTCCTGTTCTCTCCTTTGCTTGCAGGTTTACTCCCCAGGTCTTGCCTTGCCTGAAAGCCTGGGCAGCAGATGTCCTGGCCAGGCTACTACCTGTCAAGTTCTTCCACATGCACATTACATGGAATGCCTTTGTCTTGCCCCACGGGGTTGGAAAATTATTTTATACACTCCCAAAGACACTGTGAGTACTTCCCAAGCAGCAGAAGAGAGGAGATGAGGACAACCTATGTCCAGGAGTGACAGATGTCCTAAAGAATGGGCTCCAGCCTGGCATCGGAGTCTCCCACAGAGGGGACAATTTCCTCAGTGGACATATCTGAGGAGACAAACCTAAACTTAAGCCAGAATATTTCTCCTGTCTAAATAATTTGGTGAATGTGGATAAGACATACACGTCACCAAGGAAAAGTTTCCAAAATCAATGGGTGAAGTTAAGGACTGGGGCAGGTACCTTCTGCATGGCTCTGCTGGATTCACTGACCATATCTCCTTGCCTGCAGGAGAGCTGTTGCCCCAGTTATCGTCCCAGCGCAGTGAGGGCACTGCAGCAGGTACTAGCGTGCATGGGAACAGCAACACAGAGCACACAGCTTTAAACCGGAGTCACAACTGTGATTTGAAATCAGAATGAATACCCCTGTAGCTTTGTTATCTTCAACTTGTCCCACTTTGGCACAAAGCCGTTGACCTTCCCACAAAGGCATTCCCTGCTCCAACAGGTGGTGGGGAGTAAGGACAGGGGCTCTTTCGAGGCACCTCCCAGATCTCCCGAGCCCCTGGGAAAGCAGAGTAGCACCCCGGCAGCTCAGAGCAAAGTGTTTCCAGAGAGCGGCGGTCGCTGGTGAGCGGAGGAGGCGATGCTGAGGGGAGGAAGCCGCACATCAGCTCGCTGCGGGCCGGGTGTTCTCGGGCTCTGCCGAGGTGCTTGGGCTCAGCTCTCAGCAGACTCAGCCACTGGGGCGTCGGACCAGAGTTTCAAGCCCCGCAGTGACACCGCGGCCCCGCACGGCCCCTTCCCCTGGCACCTTCCCCTGTCAGACCGCCCCGGCACGGACGTGCCGAAAGCAGCGGCCCTGGCCCCGGTGCGCCCCCGGCGCTGGGCTGCGGGCGGGCGCTGCGGTGGGCGCGGGGCACAGAGCCCGGGGGCTGCCAGCGCCGTGCCCGGA
>VWPU01016429.1:0-30609 GCA_013398955.1 Callaeas wilsoni | reverse complement strand
GAGGATGACGGTGTGGCAGCGATGGGAGTGATCCGTGCAGCCCCAGGATCCGTCAGGATCGCCTGCCTCCAGGTCAGGGTATGGCTTGTGTCATGTTACGTTTGTTTGGAAATCTCCATCCCAGTTTTGTTCCCACTCTGCCGAAGTGTGTTGAGTCCCCCACGCCCCTCTCAGGGTTCCTCTGTCACCACCTTGTCTTCCAGGGCTTCTTTCAGAGCGTTTTCCCTTCAGCCTGAGGTCTGATCCCAGAGGAATGTGGACCCCGGAGCAGAGCCGGGGACGGGGCGGTCCCAGCCGTGGGCTCCAAGAGGAATTTCTTGGCAATCAGTGAATAGGAAGCTTCAATGCTGAGCACCCAGCCAGAGATTCAGAGTGAGGGGTTAATGATGGAGCCTGACCTCCAAAGGACGGGGCACAAGGCATTTCCAAAACTGCATTAAATGGGACACATTGAAATATTGGTGTTATTTCCAGGAATTGATGGATTGATTCCAGACCAGGCGCAACTCTTGGCTTGCTCCAGTTTTTATTTGTTGATAATAGTGATTTGTCCAAGACACTGCTCTGTTAGGGTCAGATCTGGTTTTGGATCAGGGAACAGACCAAAATCCATCGAGGTGCCTCTGGTTACAGCATCCAGCCTTCCACATTCCCTTCCCTGCCCCTGCAGATCCCCATGTCCCTGCTGTCCCACAGAGCCAGGGTAAGCGTCCCACTTTTGCGTGGAAGAGATTTGAACACAAACCAAGACACAGCTTCTGACCTCGCTGCTGTGGGATGATTCAGCTCTGGATTAAATACAAACTTGGCAAATTCCAGACGGAATCTTCCCAGCCTGGCTCGAGGGGTGGGGTCCTTGTGGTGACCCTGTGTCTGAGCTGGTCCCGACTTCCAGGCCCCCGTGTCCCTGCAGCTGGATCCCCAGAGCACCGCTCCCAGAGGAACGGGATCTTGGGTTAATTCCCAGAGCAGCAGCTCCTTGGGAAGGCTCAGATGTGCCTGAGTTTCCCTGTTGGACATTATTTTGTAAGTGCTCCCAATCCTTGTTTCCAACAGGAATTTTGGGGCTGGCAGTGGCTGCTCAGACCCTCCCCACTCCCGAGGCACCACAGACAGTGCAGAACACAGAGTTTATCACCCAGGGAAAACCTGGACCTCGTTCAGGAATCACAGAGGCCTTTCTCAGGAACGCCATCATTATGGAGCCAGCCGGGCCCGGAGGAGAGCTCTGCCCGCAGAACCCAGCAGGAATTGCTCCTCCAGACTCCCACTATTCTGTGCCAGATCGAATTTGCAGTCGAGAATGGGAAGAGATGAAAGCTTGGCAGGCGGTGTGGTGACATTCCCTGTAAAACAAGACCTCCGGGAGTAAAAGATGCTATTTAGTGGTCATCCCTCTGCCTCCACACACAGAGACCACACCAGCTCCCAGCACCCTCTGGAGAGAGCCCAGGGCAGCGATGGGGTTTCGGGCTCAGCCTTCCCCCGGTTCCAACTGCTGCTCGCCTTCCCATCGCCCTTCCCGCTCAGCCCCATTTCCCAGACTATTTGTGGAATGAGGAGCTTTGCTATCATGGTTTACATGCTTGGAGAGAGGGAATGAGAAAAGGGAGGGAGGAGGGCGGGAAGAGAGGAGGAAACAAAGACAGCATTGTTATCTCATCCAGAAAACTGCAGACACTGGGGCAGGGCAGAATGAGGGGCTGGGGCTGTGGTTTGCCTCCACATCTGTGTTTAACCTCGGGAAAAAGTCAACAGCCTGGAAAGAAAACACCACACTCCAAGGCACAGCCTGCCCCAGCTCCCAAACCCTCGGCCTGATTTTCCAATTTGGGGCGCTTGGCTGGAGCCCAGCCTGGATCCCGGGATGCTGCTGGAATCAGTGAGGGAAGAGTCCCAGCCTCAGCCAAAGGCATCATTCCCCTGTCCAGCAGGAGCAGCACATCAGCCTTATCAGCTCTTGTCTTATCAGTTCCCAGCAGATGCTACAAGAGGATTTGTCATCCCAGCCCAGCCAAGCTGCCACGAGCGCCAGGAACGGGGGAAGAGCGAAAGGACAAAATATGGAGTGGAACAATGCAGTGAAAAACCAGGAATTCTGCACCATGTAAATGGAAGCGGGAGCTGTGGGTGCCGTGCCAACTTTCCAGGGTTGGGAGCACAATCTCTGCTGTGGCACCGCCGCTTCTGGTGGAGTTCTCCTGACGCTTCCCATTGGGAGGCTCCGTCAAGTGCTGCCAGCCTCGGATCAATTGGGCTGAAATTTCCCATGTTTGGTATCTCCCTGAGGCAGGAGCTGCAGGAACAATTCCCTCTGCATGGCACAGCCGTTCCTGGAAGCACAGCACACACAAACCCCCTGTTTTGCTGCTGGAAAACAGGAAAAACAGCTCCATTTCCAATTATATTTAGTTTATCTCCCTGAGAAGTTCTTGCTCTCCCGTGACGTGGAACGGATCCGCAGCGTTTTCCAAGACGCAGCTCTGGTGGCAGAGATATGTGTCCTGCTTTTTCTATGGAAATCTGCCCCAAATTTGGCTGATTTGAAGTGCCTCTGGAAGAAATTCACCCTTCCCATGGAGCTCACTTTCATCCTTCCCACCTCTCACAACAGGTGCAGGAGGGGACAGGAGTGGGATTTGGGATGGGCAGGGGACACAGAGCCGAGAGGGGATCATAGGGAAGAATGAACCCAGGGCTGGGAATATCACATGAGGAACATTTTAGGGGTGAGAGCAGTGGGAGGAGGATCTGAGCCTGGGCCCCCATCAGGGAAAAGCTGTAGGAGGCGAAGGTTATGGAAGCAGAACCCAGGTGGGCAGGAGATCCCAAAACAGAACCTGACTTGGGTGCTGGGGTGGTGACAGGGTGGGCACGGACCCCCACAGCACATTCCAGGAGCAGGGGGAGCCCAGGCAAATGGATAACATCCCTTTAATCCTTTTGGGTGGAAGCAGACTAACGGGAGTGCCTGAGCTCCATGCCTGCTCCCTTTCCCTGTCTCTCACAACCCGGAGTAGGAGCTATATTTAACTTCCTCACTGCTAACTACAGGGTGTCAGTGGCTTCTCCTTCCTCTCCAGTGATTCAGCCAAGCGCAATCGCTCATCCAAGTGGAAGGAGGAAAATGTAGAGCCAGCACGGAGGCTGCTGGGCCCAGCCCCCCCAGCCCTGCCCTGCCTCTTCCTGGCTCCTGTTTTGGCTCTCCCTGGCTCCAGAGACCCCCAGTTCCAGGCTGATGAGCGCAGACCTGGCTCGGAGCCTCCTGCACGGCCACACTGCCACGTGGCTCGTCCCTCTGCACCGGGAGTGACAGGGACAGCGTCAGCTGGAGATGCTGGGAACTGGGCAGAGCAGACTTCCGGAGCTGCTCTCCCTCCTTTGGATGAGATGTTCCATCCTCACCAAGGAAATCCTCAGCAACTCGATTTTCATTGAAATCCTTATGTCTACACAAAAGGTTCTGATTTTCGTGGATCAGAATTTTTCAACAACGAAAGAAGAAAATTAATTGATTTGTTGAAAATTCCCCACTATGTTGGGAGAGGTCTCTGTTGGAAACCCTCCAGGTCCTGGCAGAAACCCCCCCCATTTCAGGGACCACAGCATCCATCAGAGGTTACTTAATTGTTTCACCCTCATTAATATTTGGGGGGCTGCCTCCCAGCCCCAGCTCAGAGCTCCAGGGTGGCCAAGGGACAGCAGTGCCACCCTGAATGAGCATCTTCTGTGAGGGCCCAGCGACCACCTGGGGCTGTGCCCCCCCTTAATCCCAGCCCAGGAAAGGGAGAGGCGGGCGAGGGAATGAATCTGCACAGTCTGGGAAAATCAAAAGGGACAGAAGTGCCTTCCCCCCAGATTTCCCCCTTTCCTGCCCCATCTGCAGCTGGGGAAACCGCTGCCATTCCAGTGGGCGCAGGCTTTGGGAACGTGCAATTCCATCCCCAGGCCTCCCTCTCCTCGTGGCTGCGGCAGGTTTAAGGTTACAGCAGGCACAGGAAATCTTGGCCATTTTCTCCCTTCTTTCTGAAATGATTTTTTCAAGGCGCTCCCAGTAAAGTTAATGAATCCCTCCCCCAAACGAGGCTTTGATTAGGGGCCACGCTTTGGCCCAGATTGCTTTTCCTGGAGCACAAAGATGCCAATTCCATAAAAATGGTTTGTTTGAAACCACCAGCTATTGCTGTGCTGGAGTTTTATCTGCACACAACTGAAAGAAAAGAATGAATTTACCTTTTACCTTTAGTTTTTGGTGGTCACAAGTGACCACCCAACCAAACCCCCCCAAAGTCCTGCTGAGGATTTATTTTCCTCTGCTGTGGTGCCACCACATCCCACTTGCCCAATGACCCTGAGCCCTTCCTGCAGGATCCCATGGGCTCCCTCCAATCCCCAGGACGGGGGTTCCAACCCTGGGACAGCCCCCATGTCCCACCTTCTCCATTTCTGTAAGGGATATCGGCCCTAATCCATTATTCTATCCAGGCTTCTGGGCTTTGAAGAGGTGGGAAATCCATCACCAACGGCTGCCACTGCCTCCTGCTTTGCAATAACACCATTGCTTTGGAAAATCTCAATAAGAATCATGCAAGTTTTATTAAAAAAGCAGAAAAAAAAACCATAACAAGCTTCCCCTTTCCCCTCTCCCAGCTGTGGAGCAGCAGGTGTGTGTCACTCGGCCGGCCGTGGAGATTTACAGCCTGCTCCAGGATTTCTCGGCCAGCCTTTGGTCGTGGAAGTGTTTTCTGCTCCCAAACAAAGGAGCTGGAGCGAGGGGCCCCGAAGGACACAACAACCGGAGATGAAAACACAAACGCATCCTTCCCTAATGCCATTAAAACAAAACAATCCAGTGAGGCAGCAGGGCCGGCTGGCCACGGGAGGACTTGGAGCTTCTTCCCTTCCCACCTGGCCCCCTCCCTCCCTCCCTCCCAGCAGGAGGGGATGGAGTGGTCACATCCTGCCCACCACTTCTGTGGCTGGAGGAGGCCAGCCGAGCCCCTCTGGCCCCATCACCGGCCACTGCCAAGCACCGTGACTCAATTCCCTGTGTTTCAGCAGTTTTCCTTAAAAATAGATCAAAGCTGTGGCCGAGCAAAAGCCACGGGAAGTGGCTTGGCCTGCCCTGGTCCTTGCTCTCCACCCCACACCTCAGCACAGGCTGAGGACCTGCAGTTATTCCTGTTGTTTTCCATGTTTTCCATGGGATGACCATGTTCTTCCTCCACACCCACTCATGTCCAGCCCTGCCACCACAACCCCTCTGGTGGGATCCCTGGCTTTTCTCTCCTGGTTTTGCATCTCCTTTGCCCTTGCTCAGCCAGTTTTCAGGAACAGACCTGGGCAGCATCTTTGATGCTTCATTAGTGGGATCCTTCCACTGGGAGCAACTTGAAGCAAGGAGAGGAAAAAAAATCCCAACCATTTGTTCCTCCGACACGGATCTCTGATTTCTGTGTGTGGCAGGAGGAGCATGTCCAAGACATGGGATCCTTCCCTGGAGAACTGGGAAGATCCTGGCGGAGAAGAGGGCAGAGGCCTGGAGGGACCTGTGGATGGATGCCCCTCTGCTGGGATACCTGGATGATCTACAGCAGCCGATCCTCAGGGATGCTCCCTGGCAGGCTCTGGAGCAATACCCACAACAGCCACAGAATGCTACCTCTCCTGCTCCTCCCCAAGGGCGCTGCTTCCCGGAGGAATCCTGGTTTGTGCTGGAGTTAACGCTCCCTTGGAGCAGCGGCCTTGAAACAGGGATAGCAGGATCACCCTGGCAGGGTCAGGGACCGGGTAAGGGCACCAATCCCGCAGCCCTGCGGGGAGAGAGGGGCTGGGATGCCCGGTGCCTGCAGGTGCCTGCGGGAGGCAGAGCATTCCCGCACGGAGCCGCAGGGCAAATCCAGAAGCATCAGGGTGAGAACGAGTCCGGGAAATCTCAGCTTACACAGCAGAACTGACGTAAGAGGGGATAATTAGGCTGGAGGTGCCTCTGCCAAAGGAAACACTGGAAGTCCCACTTGCCGGACTTGGAACTCGTCAGGGTGAGACCGGGGGGGCACCGGGGACGTGGTGCCTTGGCAGGGACCCCTGGCCGGCGGCAGCTCCGTCCCGACAGCTCTGCCACACGTCACGAGGTGACACCGGGGCCTGACAGAGTGACGCATTCCCTGGACGCGATCCCTGCTCCCGGCTCAGCCTGGCACACGGCGGGGCCGGCGTCGGGAGGGGGCCGTGGCGTGCACACAGCTGTGCACATCTGGAACAGACTCTGCCAGTGGGACTTCCTTGCCAGCAGCCAGCGGCTTGGGAAGAGCCCCGCTGCCAGCTGCTCCGGCCCACGGCACAGGGAAGGCCTGGCTGGAGGCCCTGGAGAGGGGCTGGCCCCGAGGGAGATGGAGCAATGGGATGTCACAGCCCCCACATCCCCCTTCCCAGGAGCTGCGGGATCAGCTCCGACCCCACTGCTGGGCACCGGCCAGCTGATCCCGCTAAACAGAATTGACAGGGAAGTCCCCTGGCCCTGGTGAGCCCCACTGGCCCTCAGGAGCCCTTCCAGCCCTCCTCAGCAGCAGTCCCAGTTGCTGGGACTCCAGAGTGGAAGGAAGCACATGGCTGAGAGCTGGAGGAATCAACCAGGAGAGCTACTGCCGCTCCAGGAGACAGAATTCCTGTTTTCCACATGGGCTGGGAAAGAGCACCCTGGTGTAGCTTGGGACCAGGAACTCCCAGTCCCAACTTGGCCAAAAGGACCAGAAGAGCCACAAATGGAGCAGAGTGTCCTCAGGGTGTGACCTCAGAGAGGTTGTGGACTTCCTATCCCTGGAAGTTCCAAAGCCAGGCTGGATGGGGCTTGGAGCCACCTGGGACAGTGGAAGGTGTCACTGCCATGGCAGGGGGTGGGACTGGATGGGCTTTAAGGTCCCTTCCGATGCAAGCCGTTCTGTGATTCCATGATTTTGTGATGATCTCTGGAGAGGGTGAAAGAGGAGTCGGAGCCACCAGCACAGAAGTTCTCTGCTCTCCTTCCTCCGAGCCCAGCCCCATCCCTGAACAAGCGGAGCTTTGTCCAAGTGTTTACTGCAGGCAGGAGATGAAACCAAAGGAAACGGAGCAGCTCAAAGGCTTCAGGCCGGGCCTCCCGAGGAGCCCTTCCCGGGCCGCCCTCACTCGGCAGTTGCCGCGTCCCACATGAAAAATGGCAGAGTCCAAATAAATAAATAAAAGTCAATAAATCTCCCGCAGCAGAGCTGGTGAGTGATGAGGGAATAGAAAAACCTGTTCAAACACAGCGGTGTGTTCCCGGCACAAAATCCAACGTCACGTTCCGGAGCTGAGAGGGGACACTTTGGAGAGAGGAAGAGAAATAAATACACATTTCCCAACAACTGCCACGGCTTCCAGAAAGCATCAGCTGGTGCTGGTGAGGTTTGTGCTCAGGGGGGCCGAGGACGGGGAGCCAGGCAGGCAGCAAGGAATGCTCAGGAACTCTGGGATGAAAGGGATTAGAGGGTTCCCATCAAAGCCTCTGGGAAGGTAAATCAGGTAGCACGGCAGGAGAGCCTCTGTGGGCTTCCATCAGAGAATCGTGGAATGGTTGTGGTTGGCAGAGACCTTTAAAGACCATCCCATCCCATCCCATCCCATCCCATCCCATCCCAGCCCATCCCATCCCATCCCATCCCATCCCATCCCATCCCATCCCATCCCATCCCATTCCCTGGCCATGGCAGGGACACCTTCCACTGTCCCAGGCTGCTCCAAGCCCCGTCCAACCTGGCCTTGAATCCTTTGCCTCCTGTGAACCACAAGAGATGGGAATACTTGGTGACCCCTGTGCTGTGCTCGGAGCTGTTTCCACAGACCAGCAGAGTCACCGGGAATACCAGGACACTTCTCTGTCCCTCTGGACCTTGGACACAGAAGGAACCATGCTTTCCAAGCTGGAATGGCATCCGAGAGCCGGTCCAGCATGGATTGCTAAACAGGCACAGGATGATGTGGCGTTGATGATGGAGCTACCTTGCTAGCAAGGGTTACATGGACAGAAACCTCGTGCCCCGAATTCCCACAGGATATGTCCCACAGATCCCACTCCATTCCAGTTACCACCCCTAGTATGGAGCAGAAGGAGCACACGGGGGGTGGGATGGATGGACCCAGGGACCTGAGGCTGCTCTGCTGTTGAGCCTTGGATCTGGAAGCTGCTTTTTGCCCAGGGTGGCTTTATTCCTCCCCAGCCCTGGGTACGGCTGACAGCGGGAATTGCGCTGACTGGAAGCACGAAGGGAAGCGGCTCCCAACAGAAGGAAGTGGTTGCAGCATTAAGGCTTTAATGAGACAGCGCCGGGCTGGCCTGGCCTGTACAGGAGGCTGGGCTGAGGAATCCAGTGGTCCCTTCGGCCTTGCAATTTGTGAAACTGTTCCGTTCTGGGAGATACTTGGCTCTGGCTCTAAATCATCCTCTGCAATCTAACAGCAACGAGCTGGGAAAAACAAAGATTTTTGGAAGGGCCCCAAGAAGCTGTTGGAGTGGTTTGTGATAACATCGCCAGCCCCCAGCCCGCTTGCTCTCAGCGAGGTTTGATTCCAGCCTGGCTCCCTGGGAGCAGGGATTTCACCCCAGGGATCTGGGATCCGAGGGGAATTCTGCAAGCCCCCCTCCTGTGATTCTGGATGGATGGATTTGGGCACAGGCGCTTTGCTCGCCTGAATCAAGCCCCGTTTCCCTGACAGTCGGAGGAGCAGAGTCCAAGCCTCAGCCGCCAGCCAGCCAGGAGCATTGTTTTAGGAGGATTGGCTGTTGGATGCAGCTCTTGGATGCGTCTCCCCCACTGACTGGAGAACAAAACCCCTGGAAGCACCCGGGGCAGCGTGCGCTGGCTGGAAGGGCCCAAGACCTCGGAAGTGGCTCTTGATCAGCTCTGCTGGGCTCAGGATGCCTTGTTGGGATGCCAAGACAAACAAATAAATCATATTCCAAGGCATCTGCCCACAGTAGTGCTGAAGTCAGGGAAACATGAAAGCGGGAGCTGGGAGCAGGGGCAGGATTCCTGTTGGAATCAGCAGCCTGGCTCGGGGCGTTCATTTGATTTTACTGCTGCTGCTGCTGCTGCTCGGACCAGAGGGATTATTGATTTTATAGCCTTGCCTTGGCCTGTTTTCCCGATAGGAATTTGGGAGATTCTTACACCATTCCCTGGCACTGTGGGATGATCTGCAGCCCCACAGGGGAGCTCCCACCCCGCCAGGGAGGGGCACAACCTCCCATCCCCATCTCCCAAACACCTTCCCTCTGGTTCCATTCCAAAACTCCTCGTGGGGGTCGATCCAGCAATCCCACGAAGGCAGTCACTGATATGAGAGATATTTAAAAGCATCCTGGAGCAGGATTGGAAGAAGAACACAAACTGCAGTCAGGCTTCTCCGGGGGCTGCTATTTTTACCCCAGGTAGGATTTAATGAGGACACTCCAAGCGTCTTTTGCCTGGAGGATGAAAACATTTAAGTCTCTTTAAACCCAATAAGTGGCAATTTGCCACCACCAGCTCTGCAGAGCAGCCTGGTTTGGTGTTGATGAGAGGGACCCCCAGCAGCTCAGGGACTTCCTCAGGGGTCTCTGATGCTCAGACTGGTCCCACTCAGGCCCCACTGGTCCCGACTGGTGGGGACAGGGGGACCCTGGGGTGCTGCCAGAGTTTGGGAAGGGCTGGGGGGTTGTGGGGTGAGGGGGGCTGGGGCAGGCAGCTGTGGCAGCACAGAGAAATCCAGCACGTCAGCTCCAGCCCCAGACTCCAGCTTTGCCAGAGGTTTTTGTGCAAAGGACTGGAGGAAATGAGCTCGGAGCAATCAGCTCGGTCATTCCTCAGCCTCAGAGAGGCCAAAAGCACCTCATTGGGAACTGATCTCAGCTGTTTGTTTGCCAGGACTCCGACCAAAAAAAGCTCTGTCTGAATTAAAAGAAAAAAAGAAAAAACACGAGGAATTTCCTTCCCCTGATGGTTTGGATTGTTTCTTAATGTTGTTTTAATGCGGGGCTGTTTGGTGTTTATTTGGAGCTGGAGGTGGTGGAAAATCAGCTGTGGATGGAGCTGGGCATCTGCTGGGGCTGATGGATCCTCAGGAGATGGGAAAGGTGAATTACCTGAGCTCGGTTTCCTCCCGGTTGTTCACAGGTGTGGAATACTTGGGAGGAAGAGCTCTTGTGGATGTTGGCTTTGGCTCCCGCTGCTCCCGGCACAGGGAGTGTGTGCCCTCCTGGAGCATCCCGGCCTCTCGGGGAATACGCAGGGACGAGCAAGTCTCTTGCCTTTCCCTCCGAATTTTCAGGCATATTATTACCCTTGCAAGAATCTGACCGAGTTTAGGGACCTGTGACTGGTTTAATAAATCCCCAGGGACCGTCTGGCTCTTCACAAAGAGCGAGGAACAGGATCCATAAATCAAGGCAAAACAAACTCAGCACTTAGGGTCAGGAAAATATTGAGAAATCTATGGGTTTTTCTCTAATCCTCTCATGGCAGGGGCCCTGGAAATGCACTTTTTTTTTTTTGCATTTTGGCATCCTTCTGGCTTTAAGATCAAGTTCCTTTCCCAGCTGACGTCCTGCCAGGCTCAGCAGTGTCCTGGGCATCCGAGGTCCATCTCAGCACTGCGGGAAGCAGGAAAACTCCCTCGGGAT
Organism: Callaeas wilsoni; assembly: GCA_013398955.1. NCBI lineage: Eukaryota > Metazoa > Chordata > Aves > Passeriformes > Callaeidae > Callaeas > Callaeas wilsoni. Next base: position 19,931 of record VWPU01016429.1, on the reverse strand, counting down.
GTGATAAGTCTGGCACTTGTCCCAGCCACAGAGGAGTTTGCCCACAGGCTGGTGCTTCTGGGCTTCCACCTATCCCTGAGTGCTGTGCAGCCTCCCAGACCCCCTCCGGAGTGTCCCGGAGCCAGGCAGGGATGTGGCTTTGCTGGATGCTTCTCCCTGCTGGCATTCCAGGCTTACACCCTGAGCATCCCACCAGGACATCTCCCTGCTGCTCCAAGCGAGGGGTTGGATGTTGAAGCTTTCCCTCTCTGCTGCCTCCTTGCTTTGCAGACGCACAAGGCTTTGGGTGTGGGATTTTTGGAATAACCCGAGCACGGAACTCGCTGGGGCTGAGGGTGGCCACGATCCTGTGGTGGCTCCTCAGGCCCGCGGCTACCACAGGCTGTCCTTGGCAAGTGTGGAGCAGCTCATGGCAGAGCTGGCCCGGCCCTGGATGGGTGGTCTGGACTCAGCGGCAGCCCAGCCCTGGACCTCCCACCTGCCAGGAACATCTGCCGGCCAGAGGAGCCGGGTCCTGACAGCTGCAGGGGGACAGTGCCACCAGGAATGCAGCCCAGACCACAGCAAGGAGGGACGGGACAGCCCAGAGCACGGCTGGAAAGGGGAGAGAAGGGACAGGAAGGGGCAGGAAACCCCCCCTGGGCTCTGGGGCTCATCCTGCAAAGCCAAAGGGCTGAGGGGTCCTGCACAGCCAGGAAGGAACCGGGGGTGCAGGGCCAGGGGGTGTTTCCAGCACTCCTCTCCCACCCCATTCCTATCCTCCGGCACCCTCAAGATGTGCCCGAGGGAGAGGGACATGGCTGGGCACCCTTCTCCTGGGACACTGCCATCCTAATCCCAGCACATGGCTGACTTTTCCAATGGCGTGGCCACCCTACTCCCAAGACGTGGCCACTCTTCTCGTGTGACATGGCCACTCTTTTCCTGGGACACGGCCACTCTTCTCCTGAAACATGGCCATTCTTCTCCTGGGATGTGACCACCCTTCCCCTGAACTGGGACTGAAACTCCTCTCCAGGGTTTTTTTCTGGGCCAGGTTTCTCCTTAGGAAAGGTTTCCAACCCAGGAGCAGGACTCTGGTGCAGGCTCTGACCCTGTCCCCATCCCCCAGCTCCCTCCCTGGGCCCTTCGGTCTCTCTTCGTGCACAAATCCATTGGTGACTTCAGCTGGAGTTGGCTGCAGTCTGGCATCAATAAACTGAAACATTTATTGCACCGTTTAAATCTAATACAGATTATGGCAACCCAGCTCCATTTAATGCCCGAGCCAGGAAGCAGCTCCATGAATTCCTGCTTCACAGGCTGGACGCTTTTCCCAACTCCTGGAACTCCATCCCAGCCTTTGGTCCGAGTGTCTGGTCCCCACCTCCTCCATCACTGTGGTCACTCTGTCACTTCTGGTCTCTCTCCGTCCATATCCTGTGCCCTGGGATGGCCAAACATCCCCATCCCCAGCCGTTCCCTCTGAGGAAAGGAGATTTCCTTAATCCCTGTGACATCCAAACCCTGCTGCGGAGCATAGGTGGGGGGAGGAAGGTCACTCCTTATCTCGGGATCTGCCCCGAAATCCCGGCCTTATTGGCCGTGTCTGCCCCAACCAGGAAATCTGATTTGCGATAATAGAATGTTCCTTTAAGTAACATTTGCTTAAAAGACATCAGTGAAGTTTAAAGAAGGGGCCGGGCTGCAGGGAAGCTTTAATTCCACATTTTGCAATTATTTCCCCAGCTACTGTTGTTTAACCCTTGGGAGACGGTGGTGGTCCCCATGGCAGGGCTGGGATCAGCCAGGGGGGCTCCAAAGGGCGGTTTCCAGCTCTTTTTTGCCCTGATGTTGGATTTAAAAAACCCACCTGGGAAGACCAAGGAAGTATCTCGGGTCCAGGCCCAGCATTTTTCCAGGAGCACTGAGGTAAATCATGTGCACAGCACAAACCTCGCTGCCTTTTAATGAACTCAGTGAGGTATAAATGGCAAATGCCTCGTTTGCTCCTGATTTACACAGCGGGGCGGGAAGGCACTTCCCTGGCATTTGGAAAAAAAGGGCAAAGCAGGCGCGGGGAGCTTTGTGAGGCTGGAGCAGAGCCCACCCTGATCCCGCTCGGGGGAGGCCCGGCATGGATGGGGGCCAGGAGCAAAACGAGTTGGGAGCGATTGGGTTTCTCGCAGACACCCAGTCCCGCTGCCCCCGCTCCGCAGCTCCCGATCTGATTAGGCTTCCCAGGATTGTCTGCCCGCTCCCGCATGCCAGGAATCACTAACAGGGACCGGCTGGAGCGAGGGGGAGCCCTCGGTCCCCACCTCCCCCACCCCCGCCATGGTATTACTATCAGAAATATCAGACGTTTCGCCTCAAATTAAAGTCAGGTTAAATCTCTCAAATGCAAAAATCCCACACGGTTCCAGATGGGAAGTGGTTCCTCGCCTTCCCAGCGACCCAAAAAACTGAGGGCCCTTTCAGCCCCGCGCACCCCGAGCCGGGGAGGGGCCGAACCTGAGAACTTTGAAGTTGTAATTGGGCTGGGCTAATGCAAAGCATGACCCGCTGCCATGGGGGAAAGGAGCGGATTCCTGCTCCGCCCGGTGGGAAATCCACGGGAATGATCCTTCCCAAAGCAGAACCATGTGTGGGGAAGCACACGGGTGACACCAGGAGCTCCCACATACAGGCACACGGATGAATCCCTCAAAAACTCCCAGCCCGAGGAGCCCCGGGGCAGCACGTGGGCACAGCTGGCACTCAGGGCCACCAAGGTGCTCATGGTGACAGGAGGGGGACAAGAGCTTTAAACACTGGGAGGAGGAGTTGATTTAGGGGGGTTCTTTACATGTTCTTTTTTTGTTGTCCAAACACAGATTTCTTCAGGGAACAAGGACATGAGGAAATGGCCTCAAGTTGCTCCAGGAGAGGTTCAGGTTGGATATTGGGAAGATTTCTTCATGGACAGGGTGGTTAGTCATTGGACCAGGCTGCCCAGGGCACTGGTGAGTCCCCATCCCTGGAGGGGTTTCAAAGCCGTGTGGATGTGGCACTTGGGCACATTTGTGGTGGGTTTGGCTGTGTGGGGGGATCAGCCTGAGACGTCTTTTCCAACCTCAGCAATTCTGTGATTCCATGATTCTATTTAAGGACACAAGACACAACACCAGGGTGGGAGGTCACTGCCACCACTGATGTTTTTCAGGGATGCAAATAGATGTGTCCCGACAGCTGAGGAAAAGGTGGATTTTTGCGGGGTGCACCCAGCAAACTCAGCCTCTCACCCCTCCCTAAAAGCTCAGATCTTGTTCCAAATCCATCCCAAATCTGATGTAGTGGTGGAGCTGGGGTTTGCCCTGTCCCTACTGCTATGAGACCAGCAATCCCACAGGTGTCATCGTCATCCAGCCCAGAATCCTCACAGGAAGGTTTGGCATCCTCACAGGAAGGTTGGATCCCCGTGGCCAGGGATCATCCAACCGTCCCAGCACAGCAGGCAGAGCATTCCCCTTTTTGTCTCATGTCTCTCCTGTTTCTCCAGCTCCTTCACCTTCCCGTGGCATTCCCGACCTTGCCCTTTGGCTGCTCCATGGTCTCCAGCTCTGCATCCACACCTGGCCAGGGCTGAGCTGTCCCCGTGTCCCGCTGCTCTTGGGCTGGGATTCTGATTTCCCTCTCCTGCCGTATCTCTCCTCAGGTTAATCAGTGGATTAACTGCAGCTCTCCCTCCCTCTCTCCTAAATCCTTATCCTTCATCACATATCTAGGAAACAAAACAGACCAGGTATTTTTCCACGGAGGCAGCCAAACTCTGCTCTCCTCTCAGCCAGCCTCTCCCACACCTTCCTCGAGGCCTTTCTGACTCCAGGGACACCTCTGCCTCCCCACTGCCCTGCCTCCTGTAGGGATTCCGGCAGGGGTGTCCTCCTGGGGATACCTGCAGAGACATCCCAGGGCATGGAAAAGTCAGGACAGGGCCCAGAATAGGACCCAGACATCCAAGATCTCACCTGGGTATCTCCTCATTTTGCCTCAGCTGCCCATTCCCTGACTGCCTTGCCTCCTCTTCCTCTGGGACTCTGGGCCATTCCCTGTCCTTGAGCTCCTCCTGCTCAGGGAGCACTGCACACTCCTGACATCCCATCCCTTTGGATTCCCTGTCCCTGAGCTCCTCCTGCCCCATGGAGCACAGGGAGCACTGAACACTCCTGACGTCCCCCTTCCACCCTCATCTTTCCTCTGCTCCCAAAGTGCCATCACTGTCCTGTTATCCCTTCATTCTTTCCCACTGGTCTCCCTCAGTTCTGGGGGCAGCTCATCCCCCACTGAATATCCCCTTCTTCGGGCTCCAGCACTCAGCTCTGCCCCGGGAATGACCCTGGGATCCGGAATCTCTCCGGCCGGCGGGATCAGTCAGAGCCATCCATCTCCCGGCACAAGAGAGGGAGGAGCAGACGAGAGCTGGGATGCACCTGAAGGTTTAAGACCCATCATATTTTCTGCTTTAATCAGCAGCTCCCAGCGCTGACTGAGGGTGAGATAAACTCTGTCAGCCCTTCTGCAGGTGGGAAACCAGAGTCTCGGAATAACAAATGGAGCCAGGGTAGAAATGTGTCAGGATCCCAGGAAATACCACTTCCTTGGACAGCCGTGCTAAATGGAGGGAGCAAATGCTTCTCATGGACTCCATCCGAATGCCGTTGGTGCTAAAGAGCTGTTCCAAGGGCGTTGGGGACCTTGCAGTCGGATGGATGGATGGATGGATGGATGGATGGATGGATGGATGGATGGATGGATGGAGTTTTTATATTGGAAGGGAGGGGAGGGCCATGCCAGCCCCCCATTCAATAACATGGGCTGGGAAGCTTCCAGTGCTGGGACTGTGCTCCCGGTTCTCCCATGGAATCCTGCAGCTCCTGCATTGCTGGACACCTCCCTCGCTGCAGAGCAGGTGACAGCGATGCTTCGGGGACATCAGTCCCCTTTGCCTCCTCTGGGCACCCCCATGGGCTGTGCTGGCCCTGCCCATTCCTCCTGTCCCACCTCGGGTGTTCTCCTTCCCAACCTGCAGAGTTCCAGTTCCTCCTGCCTATGGATTAGGACCACACAGATGGAGAGGGCACTGGAGCAGCAAATCCCACCAGAGCGGGAAGATCATCCCAGGAAACCTCCTCAGGAGATCGGGGCACTGGAGATCCAGGGGGAACCTGCACCCAGGATCAGGATGGGGAGGGAAGGACCGAGGCTTCCCTACCCCACCTGGGCGAGGGGAGGCTCGGTGCAGCCAAGCTGTGGGGAGGCCCAGGCTGGCCCCTCTCCCAGTGGGAAGCTGTGGGTGCCAGGCACAGCGGTGGGATCGCTCAGCAGCTCCCGGGGCTGCAGTGGTGGGAGCTGGTGATGAGGGACGTTTGGGCTGCCTGCCAGTGCTGCATCAGCACCCGAAAACTGCGGCCTCTGGGACCTTGTGGGTTTGGAAGCTGCTCCTCTGATGTGGGGCAGCCCCAGAGCCCCCTCCCACCACATGGAGTGTCCCAGCTGTGGAGAGGAGCGGGCGAGGGGGGAACCGAGCCAGGCTGGGCCGGGGAGAGGGGGCGTCATGTGAAAAAGTGATTCCGGCAGCTCACGGCTCTGACCCAACTTTTCAGCTCAACCTCTCCTGCCAAGGCAGCGATTCCAGAGCTGCAGCTCCTGATAAAACCTAAAACCATTGCCCATAAATTGTATTAAATAAACAGCAGCTGCAGATCAAGGTATATCCATCAAGGGCTTCCTCTTTTTTTTTATGAATGGCTGAGGACTCGGAGATGCCGTTTGCCAATAGTCTGTCAGCGGAGCCTGCATTTAAAATCAATTTGGTAATTACAACTCTGACTCGGAGCCACAAATCAAAAAGGAAACTTCAGCCCTTCAGGATGTTTTGGCCCATTAGGGAGCTGGTAATTACGCACCCCAGCCGGGCATTAATTTAAGGCCCCGGTGGAAAAGCGCTGGTGTGAATTTGAGACAGGAAACTGGCTGTGAGGAATTTCCAAGGTTGGCGTTGTGCTGTCAGTCTGTTTACAGCCACCTCCCTGGACATGCTGGAAATCTGAGGGAACACTTGCTGAACCCGCCGTCGCCGTTGTGTCGGTTTATTTTTCCTGGGGAAAGGGGCTGCTCTTCTGTCGGCGAGGGATAAATGAGGAAAATATCTGGACCCTGTGTTTACACAGGATCGGCGGTGTTTGCACGGGGCTGCTCCAGGGCACGGGGACGCCGGGGTGATGGGCGGGGGGATGTGCACAGGGATGGATCTGGATGTGCCGATGGAGAGGGCTCTGACAGCACGAGCCACGGGAATGGGTTTGAGCGGTTGTGACTGCAAGGCCACCCCGTCCCCTCCCCTGGGACATGTGAGAAAGAGCTGGGGCTAAGCCTTTGTCCTTGCAGGGCATCCCCGGCCACTCCCATTTCCCAGGAGGAGAGGAGCCAAGGGAGCAAGAGGGTCCCCCCAGCCACCCCAGCCCAGCTCAGCCCTGCAGAGCCGGGTCTGGCTGTTCCTGTGGAACTGGACAGCGTTCAGGAGCTGCCAATGTTATTAATGGTCATAAACTGTTCCGGTTCCTCGGAATACCCTGTTACTGGTTGTGTCCGGGTTCTCCCGCAGGCCGCTCCCACGGCCCTCATGTCTGGGCACTCCAAAGGATCAGGGCTCCATCAGGAAAGCTGCAGAGAGAGTTAAGCCCCAGGGAGCAGCGGGAGGATAAGGCTGGATTTGGGATACTGGGGAAGGAGAAGCCCATGGCAATCCTGGCCCAGCCGGCTCTGCCTGTTCCAGCCCAGCAGGGGCTGCGGAGGCTCCATCCCATGGGATGAGCTGAGACTCTCCTGTGACCTGTGCTGAGCAAGGAGCCCCAGCACCCCGTGAAACGCTCCAAAATGTGACAATTAATGGACATTACAGGGTCAGAAAGGCTCTGCTGCCCTGCTCCTCCTTGGCAGACACCCCTCAATCCCTCTCCATAGAATGTGCGGAAGTGCAGCCAGCTCTGACCACTGCAAGGGCTTCACTGGGAGCAACAGAGCTACTGGGTGGATAAAAAAACAGACAGTGGGAATTTCTCATTCTGGACTGACATTTTTAAATTTCAAATCTCTAAGCACCCAGCAGAGCGGTACCACAGGTTCCTGCAGCTCCATATCCCTTTGGAAAACACCCTGGAGCAGGACAGAGCTATTTTCTATGAGGAACATGTCAGCGCTTGGTATTTCCTGGGACTGTCCTCACATCCCCCAGACAAAACCCAAATGCCATGGAAATACCTATTGGAAGCAGAGACTCAGATTTATTCCAGGCCTTGTGCTGAATGGCAATTCCTGCATTTCCTTTAAATCCATCCAGTGACAGTGACAGGCGGAAAGAGGCTGAGGGAAGGAATTCTGCTCTCTCTCCATCTGTCCTCAACCCCCTGCAGGAGGAGACAGAGGGGTCCTGGGCTGGGAGAGGCTGGGGAGGGACAGGGCTTGGGGATGGATGCAGGGAATGGGGCTGGGGATGCAGGGGATGGAGATACGGAGGCAAAGAATGGGAAGGCTGGGAATGGGAAAGCAAGGAATGGGAATGGGAAAGCAGGGAATGGGGATGGGAAAGCAGAGAATGGGGATAGGGAAGCTGGGAGCTGGGACTGTCTCCCGTTCCTCTGGAGCCAGGCTGAGCTGCATGGGGGAAGGGTGTGGAGGGTTTGTGTTGGGGGTGGGGGCCAGGAGGAAGAAGCCATTAAACTGCTCCCTGCGCAGCTCCTGCCACCCCGGCAGGCGCAAGCCCCGCATGCAGAACAAAGCTTTGCATTTGCAAATCAATAAAAATAAACGTGGAGCGAGGACGCAGGAATATTTTACCATAAATCTCCATAAAACCTCGGCAGTGCCGAACGTGCTGGCGGCTCTGAGCAGGTGCTGAGGATGGTGGGTGATGCCCCACAGATCCCACCAGGCCAGGGAGGGGGTGGGAATGGCGGGAGCCACCCAAACCCCATCTCAGCCCCAAAAGAGGCACCACAAGTGGGTGGTTCTTGGCTGTCATCATCTGAATCCCTTGATTTTTCCATAGTGCAAAATGTGGTGCCATAAATGGAGGAGTGACCAGGGAGAACACTCTGCTCTCTCCCAGGGCATTGCCAGCTGGGCATCCCCCTCCTTGCCAGGCTCAGCACCTTCTCTGCATGGAATGCTCCCTGAATGCCAGCGAGGGACGTTGGGCCAGAAACAGAGCTTCTCTTTGCTGGGAAATTCCAACATTTCCCATTTTTCTTGGTTTCAGTTTCATTTTTAATCCCACATCAGGACCAGAAACCCCCTTGAAATTGTTTGGAAAATAAAATGCTCAGCAACGGTTTCTGTTTCTTGCCTTGAAAAGGGTGAGACACCAGCAGAGAACATTGGGACAGCTGAACCCAAGGCTTCCATTTCCAACCTCAATAGCTCTGGAACTGTCCTGTTAAAACACCAGCTAGCAGGATATTCCCAGAGAACATTCCCACATCCAGCTTTCTGCCAAACACCAACTCTGTTGCTGATGTCACCTGTCCTCACCCCCAGTTCACTGCTGGGAAACTGAGGCACGGCACCGTCGGCTCCTTCTGTGGCACCAGATCCCACCCCTGGGCTGAGGGCCAGGCAAGGATACTGGGATCTGGGAAAGGATACTGGGATCTGTGCTGGAGGAGAAGGAACGGCCCTGAGACCTGCTGGGACATTCCCCGGGCGGGGGGTGACGCTCACTCACTGCTCTCCCTCCTGTGCTCCCATTAATTGCCCTTCCTCTCCCTCTTCCTCCTTAACCGGGACATCTGGCAGGGATCTGCTCTGGAACTTCAATTAGGGGATTTTACAGCAAAACTGCCCCCAGACAGGGACACTCCAACGTCACAGCAGAGATGTCGCCAGTGTGGTATCTTCACCAGCATTCCCTGGACACCGCAGAGAGACCGGAGATGCGGAGGGGGGACAAACTGGGGCTCGGTTGGGCTGGGCTCGGCCCTTCCCACACCCCCGGGACCCCAATTCCCACCTCCCTCCCGGCTGAGAGACACAACCTCCCTGGAAAAAGCTGCAAGCAAAACTCCGAACCTTTTAATCAGGCTCCTTCCTCGCTGCTCCTCCGCTTTTCGGCTGGAAATGACCCAAGAGGGAATTGAAACATTTCGTTTCATTTTGAGCAAAGCGTTTTGTTTGATCTGAAGGAGCACGGGCTTGGGGAGACGGAGAAGGGGTAACTCCAGCAGCCGGGAAACAGGTCCTGGCAGCTCTAATCAACTCAGTTCTGTCTCTGGGTTTTCTGCCAGGGTCGGGAGGCAGAGGGGGAGTCGGAGAGGGGGGGATGCCCACCTGGAGCATCCCAGGGTGGGGTGAGGCGTTGCTCTGCTCCAGGAAGAATGCACAGCTCTTCTTCCAGCTGACCCCTGTGCTCAGTTTTGGGGGCTTTCTGGGCTCGGTGGGATTTGTCCTTAGGGAAGAAGGACCCAACCAGGATCCTCCAGCGCTGGGTCAGGTGACTTCACCCACAGTGTCCCTCCGTGTTCCCCCGGGCTCTCCTGCCAGGCTGGAGCTGTGCTTGGCAAACCCAGGGACAGGTCAGGAGGGACACCAAAGCCATATGTCCTAGCAAGCTCAGCTGCTGTCCCTCTTCCTGGAGCTCCCGTGTCCCCAAATCTCTGTGCCCTCCAAGCAGCGTGGTCCTGCAGCCCTGGTGGTCTGGGGGCTGTCTGGATGCTTGGGGCTGGGAGGGTGCTGGGGTCCCTGGGGGGGCTGGGTGGGTTTTGGGGTCTCTGTGGGTGCTGGGGGCGTGGTGGGAGCAGCCACAGCCCTCCCTCCTCTCCCACTGGGCCCAGGGCCAGGCATTTGTGAGTGATGGGCAGCAGAGCCTTTATCAGCCCAACTTTGTCCTCTCTTCCGGTCCAGGAATTGCTCATGAGCTATTTGTGAAGTTTTTGACTTTAATTGTTATCCTAAATTATTCATCAAATCATTTCAATAGCCGGCTCTCGGGCCAGATTCCATTTTCTAGGAGCTGTTTCCGGGCCTGCTCCTTGCAGGGAATTCACAGCCGAGCAGGCACGGAAAGAGAGCGCAAACAGGGATGTGAAACACAGGGAAACAACTGCGGGAAACACGGAGAGAGGTGTCAGGCTGAGCTGCTCTGTGCTCAGGCAGTGCCCATCCCGTGTGGCAACCCTGCCCAGCACCTCCCAGCCCTGCCCAGCACCTCCCAGCACCTCCCAGCGCCATCTCTGCAGCCAATGGACCAAAGCAGGTCCCTCCCTTCGGGCACCAGGAGTCAGAGAACTGGGACTGGAACCAGGTGAGCTCCAAGGTTCCCCCACGAGCCCGGACCATTCCGTGATTCTGCTTGAGCCCAAACCCACCCGAGGTCGCACAGGCACAAACTCAGGCCGTGGCCATGACAGAGCCAAGGTGAGACTGGGGAGGAGGCCAAGGACTGACCCCGTCTGCTCCTGGGATAATTTATCTCCCAAAGCCAGCTCAGGTTTCCTGGCTTCAGCACCGCTCTTGAAAATTTATGGGCTGAGAAAGTTCTTGGAGCCCAAATCCCTCGCCCTGTCACCTCTTCAACCTCGTGTTTATCAAGACACGAGTTCCTCTTCCTCCCACCCTTTGTTTCGGCTCTTGGAGTGCAGAGCTCTCGGCGCTGCCCGGGCCGTGTGAAGGTGGAATAAATCCTCCCTGTCCCCTTCTTGTCCCCACTCCTCTCTTCTTGTCCCTGTTTTCCTTCCTCTGGCGTGACATCCTTCGCTTTGCCAGCTCCACGTGTCCTCTGCTCCTTCCCTGCTCTCTGTTTCACTCCTTGTCTTGGCAAAATGGGCCTCTTTGAGCCTGGGAATTGCCACAGTGACAGGAAAATCACGGTGACATTGGGACGGGTGCAGGATTGATGTCCTGCACATCACCCATCAACGTCTGGGATGTCCCCAGGCTCTCAGGGCAGGGAATGGCCATGGGGAATGACAGGATCAGGGAGGGCATCCCCCGCCACAGGAGAGGAGTTTCTTCCTGTTCCATTTGTTATTGTTTTCACTGGGAAAAAATATGTCCAGGTTTCTTTCCAAAGAGTTTCCCTGTCTCACGGATTTTCAGTCACCTGTGGAGCAAGAAGCAATTTAGTGGGATCAGCAGGGAACCTTCCAGGCTTGAGCAGCAGGAAACAGAGGAGGGCAGCAAGGTCCCTGCTGGGAGAGGAGGCAGTTTCAGGACTTGGATGAGGATTGTAGGGAATGTCCAACCCCGAGCGTGACGGGAGCCCAGGTGAGGGGGTGGGAGACACTCAAGTGCCAGGGATTTGTGACTGAGGCTTATAAAAATGCTGGAAGTAATGAAAGGAGAGAAGAATGACCAGGAGAACAGAGCAGTTTATTCCAGGAGGAGCGCCATGGCTGCGGAGGAAAGAGAGGAGGAAATCTGAGAGAGTTCAATAAAACCGTGGACAATCGAGACGAGGTGAATTAGAAGAAAATATTCCCATTGTCTCGGAACACAACCCCCCTCCAGGACATCCCATAAAGTGATGCAGCAGCAGATTTCAATCAAATCAGAGGAAGTCTTTTATCGCAGGGCCCAGATGCTGAGGACAAGGCCCCCACGCCGGCACAGCAGCAGGAGAAGGGCTCATGCAAACAGCGATCCAGAAAAACCCCCTGGCTCGGGAAATCCCTGGATCTGGCAGCTGCCAGAGGCTGAAGGACTCACAGGGGACGTGGGTGCCCGGGCACACCCCATTCCTGCTGGAAACATCACCAGCTGCTGCTGCCAAGGAAACACCTCTGGCCCAGGTGTGTAAGGCCAGTGAACCACTAAAAAAACAGAGGAAGGACAAACAAAATCCAACCCCAAATGCCAACAGCTTCTCCAAACCACGGGAGAACTGCTCAGTCACTCCAGGAGACCAAGCACACTCACCCTGGGACACATCCCTGCTGCTCAGCCAGGGATGGGGGGAAAGAGGCAGCCTGAAGGCTCTCCTTTCCCAGAGAAGGGGAAGGAAACAAGACCCAAGAGGATGGGTCTGGAAAGGGAAAAACACATCTGCCGTGGATGGTTTTGCTCCAGCTGAGCTCACAGCAGCCTCTTGCAGAGGACACACCAGGCAGTTCTCAGCAGTTATTAAAATCGGATAAAAATCCCTACCGTTAATTCTGCTGGCAGAAAGCTCCGGATCGATGCACGGAGCTGGCCCTGCTTGTTTATTTATTCACTCCCAGCGTGGGCCTTGGCTGCACAGCAATGGAAATTGGGGTGTGCCAGGGGAGGAGAAACTTTTTGGGGGAAGAGGTGGCTTGGGATGCAGAGCAGGGAGCGGGGAGCATCGCAGTGACGCAGAGCTGGACCATCCCTCTCGCCAGGTTCAGGCTTCCTCCAGGGACCAGTTTGTTCCTCGTGCGGTCCCAATGGAATTTGTGCTTGGGAGAACATGGAACACTTTACCACAGCCAGGTTGGTTTCCCAGCACAGCCTGTCCCCAAATGCCACCTCTCTCTTGCTCTCCCTGCACCCAGCCACCACCATCCTGAGCCACGGACACACATCCCAGAAGGATGCACAGAGCCAGCCACACTCAGCTCCTTCCCACGCAGTTTCGGAGCTGCTCTGCTGGAGTTTCCCGTGCTTTATTTAGCTCTGCCAGGCTGCTTTTGTGGAGTTGAGTAATTGCTGTTTGTTTATCGTGGATTGGGTGTCGATAGCTGGGTCACACCCCGCGCGCTCCCGCACCAAAGGAGCCGTCTGATCCATTCAATTAAAATTTATCCTGATGTTTTCATCGTTTCAGGAATTTCTCCTTCTGAGGGAGGTTTCTTGTACCTTTAGGAGCACAGACGTGTGAAGGAGGTGTGTGGGGCTCAGGCCATGCTCCCAAAATCAGCAAAACTCAGTCCTGCAGCCCTGATCTTGTTGGCCCTTGAGGAAGCAACTGTGGGGAACTGGGTGGTGGTGCTGGGTCCATGGTTGGATTTGATGATTTCAGAGCTATTTATATCATTCCAGGATTCTATGATTCTGCAGGGTCCCATCCAGTCCAGCCTGGAAACCTCTGGATCCCCTCAAAGGTTGGACTCGTTGATCTTTGAGGTCTTTTTCAGCCTAAATGATTCTGTAATATTCCCACCCTGGAGGAATTCAAGCAAACCCTGCTGGTGATACGAAAAGCAAAGAGTGCTCCAGCAGAGCCAAGACTCGGAGACGGGAAAAGCCCTTTCCCCAAGGCAGCTCACCTGACACCACCCTGACATTGCCTGCTCCACGGCCGGAGCCAACAATAACTCCATCGGATAAACCTCGGCTCCTGATGGCTAAAGCAGCATCCGAGCTGAGCTTGGGAAGTGGCGAAATGAGGGATGAGTCCATCAGGGACCAGATTTGGAAAAAAGAGAAGGAAAACTCATTCTGCAGCCATTCGGTGGAGGGAGCAGCTGTCCCTGTGCTCCAGGGAAGCCAAGCACCAGCTCCACTCGCTGGCACATCCCGCCTGCTCCAGTCACTCATTCCAGCCTTTCCCACTGACAAGGCTGTGGAACAGATTGCTGTCACCAGCTCGGAGCTGAACGGGGGGGGGGGGCCATGTGGGGAGCAGGTTGGAAAAGAAAAAGCCATCAAAAAATCCGTGTAAACCAAAAAAAAGCCTTTCCCTCAGCCAGGGCCCTGCAGATGGGCTCTGGGGGTGGGTGAGCTCTGGATGCGGGTGGGCCCCGGGTGAACGGGGGGGGGGGGTGTGGAAGGGCTCCGGGTGTGGATGGGCCCCGGGTGCCAGCGTGTGGAGGGGCACAGGCAGCATGGGGAGCAGATGGGTGCAGAGCAGAGGCTCTGGCAGGGCAGATGAATGCCCGGGCAGAGCCTCCCAGCACCAGCCTGGCCGAGCAGCAGCCAAAGCTGTGGCAGCCCAGGTTTGGGCTGGGCTGGGCTGCTGTGACACTTCCCCTTGTGCCCGCACAGAGGGACCAGATCCCAGCGGGGCAGCGGCAGGACAAGGCAGGAACCGCCTGTCCTTGTGTCCATGTGAGCAGCCGTGACCACCATGACCACGGCCATGACCACGTCCAAGGCCACGTTCACATCCATGTTGGCCATGTCCACCACCACCACCACGACCACCACGCCGTGCAGAGCCCAGCTGCGCCGAGATCCAACTTCTACCAGCTGGGAACTTACTTAAGCTCATTCTGCCACCTCCTCATCAGGCCTGCGTGGAATGTTGGAGGGAACGTGGGGCAGGACCCCGTCCCTCAGCTGCCATGGGCGCTGCAGAACCTCCCCGGTCCCAGCGGTGTCCCAGGCAGCTCAGAACAGGGGGCTCTGGTGAAGGACGCTTCCCAAATCCCTGGGAAGAGATGCTCCACACTCATCCCAGTCCCTGCAGCTCATCCATGTGGTTCTTTTATCCATTTATCCCGGGAAAACCAGGCCCAGCAGCTCGATTCCCCCCACACCACCCAGTTCCTATACGACAGCCTGGATTTTGTTTATGGCCAGATTACTTCACTCTTATTTCTCTCTAAAATATGGGCCATTTATTTGAAATAAACCCAGTGATTTAACATGGGAACAAAATCCCAACCCCTGTGGCATCGAGTTTCAAAATATTTGGGTTATTTGAACATTTCTGTCACTTCCAGCAGGGTAGGAACTGCTGGAATTTAACTCACACTCACAAATGGATTTATTTCTCTCCTTGTGTGCTTCTGGGTAAATTTGGTATCGGGGAAATAAAACCTGTCAAGCTTGATCTGACACTCTTCAATCTCAAAATTCCTCTGGGACTGGCTGGGTGGGCACACACCACCTCCACAGGGAGAGGAGGACTCCTGGGCTGGTGGCAGCATCTCTGCTCCCAAGTGGCAAAGCTCAGCATTCCTGGGATCAGGGTACCAGGATGAACAACCCCAGCTCAGCATTCCTGGGATGAGGGTATCAGGATGAACAACCCCAGCTCAGCATTCCTGGGATGAGGGTACCGGGATGAACAACCCCAACTCAGCGTTCCTGGGATGAGGGTACCGGGATGAACAATCCCATGGCACAGCCGGCAGCCCAACGCCCTCATTCCAGGGAAGCTGTGAGTGTTTATCTCCTGTGGCACCTTCCCTCAGAGATGGCTTTACTGCAACGCCGTGTCCGGGTTTGGGATTGCCGGAAAGGTCAGCTGGATCAGTGGTGATTAGCTGGAAAGGACCTACAGAGCCCGTTGTTTGCTCTGGATTAATGTTCTGGCTGCTGAGCCAAGATTCCCTTGAACCACTTGAGAAACGAGAGGACAAACACCTGGCGCTGGGATTAGAGCTGGAATCCCCACACCTGCCGGAATCCCGACACCTGCGGGAGGCAGCGGTGCCAGGCTGGCCTGCGGTGGTGTGGCTGGGATCCATCTGCCAGCAGGAAAAGCGGGAAGAGAGAGCAAAGGGGAGTTGGGCACAAGAAGGAAAAATGGGAACAAGGCCCAACAAAACCGTGCTGTCGGAGGGGAGGCAGTAATGGGAGCGGGAATTCTGACATTCTCCTGGAGGACAGAAACACCTCCCAGGGGTTATTTTAATGTGGAGCATCTGAGGAACAGCTTGAATGGCCTCAAGCTGCACCAGGGGAGCTTTAGATTGGATTTGGGAACCTTTTCTCCACAGAAAGTGTTGCAAAGCTTTGGACCGGGCTGCCCAGGGCAGTGGTGGGATCAGCAGCCCTGGAAGTGTTCAAAAACCCCGCGGATGTGGCACTGGAGGACATGGGTTAGTGATGACCACGTGGGGCTGGGATCATGGTTGAACTTGATGATCTTAAAGGTCTTTTCCAATGTGAGTAATTCCATGAATCTATAAATCCACTTTCCCAGGCATGTGGCTGACACCCGTCCCCTGCACCGAACATGGAGCACAGTGGGATTTGGGATGGACAAGGACATCCCAGGGATCCTGCAGGCCTGAGCTCCCAGGGCTGTCCCAGTTTCATTCCTTAAACTCGATGGGGGTGCAGGGGCTGCCTGGCTGGGTTTGAGCAATTCCCAGGCAGCCCCAGATTCCCTGAGCTCATGGATAGGAGATCAATAATTCATCCCGAGCACAGGGTGAGGATTCTCCCAAACCCACCAGTGGGATTTCAGCTGTCACCCAAACATCACCTGTGGCATCTTCCCACCTCTCCTTTCAGATTTCCTTTAAAAGCTTCATTTAGATGGAAAATGATATTTAAGCGCGTTAATTAAATCCTAATCGCTGATTAGAAACATATTTACTGAGGTCTAACAACTATGCAACAAGTGATGTCTTACTACTCCCTCCTTCCCGGGATTCAGACCTGCAGAGACACAGTTCCAGTGAGGAACTGGCGTGTGGATGATGTGCAGGCAGCAGGCACGGAGGAGCCGCTCTCCCAAATGGGAGCAGACAGCTCGTTATGTTAATGAGATGCCGGCTGATGATGAGGAACACATTGATAAGGTTTGGGACTGATAGGGATCTCCTGTGCTCAGTAGCTGTGAAACCTCAATCAATGTGTTTCTCATCAGCAGCCGCCATCCCCTGCACATAAATAACATTCCCGATGTGGAGAAGAGCCCCACTTCCCAGAAGTTAATGAGGAATCCCAGCTCCCACTCCAGTCCCCGGCGGGATGGGGCTTTGCCGCTCTCTCGCCGCCCACGTTGGTTGTGCAGGGCCCCCATGGAGACCTCGGCCTGCTCCGGTGGCATCCAGAGAAGAGCTCTGGGCCACTTGGGTTCCCTGAGCTCTGTATTCCATGAACGCCCATATTCCATGAATATCAGTATTCCATGAACGCCAATATTCCATGAACGCCAATATTCCATGAACCCTCATGTTGGTGTTTCGAGGTCTGAGAACTCCCAGGCTCTCAGGACAGTCCCGCTGAAGGATGTCCCTCTCTCCTGACTTCCAGAGATGCCCATCCAAGGTTTTCCGTGCTGGAGAAGGCGGGGATGTGCCCAGTGCCTGGGTGGCTGAGGAATGGGGAGCTGGTGGCTCTTTCACCTCTGTCTCAAGCTGCTCACTGACACTCGGTGTCCTCAGCCTGGCCAGGCACTGATTTCTCCTGGAAATCCCTCACCTTCCCTCGCCAGTTTTCCCAACTTCAAAGCCTCCCATCTGTCTCCATTACCATCAATCCCCCATCTTTCCTGCCAGCTGTTTCCTCTTCCTGGGAGTTTGTGCTCAGCTCTGACCATCATTAAAAAAATATACATAAATAGATGGACATTTGACCAAAATTATTGCCTTAAGAAAGAGCAGCTTTTTGGCTGATTCATAAATTTTGATTGAAGAATTTCCTGGTTTCATTCTCTCTCTTCCACCTGGTTCTTCCTCAGCAGCCTCAGGGCTATCAGCCTTTCCCCAGCAACAAAGATTCCCCTTCGTTAGCAAGAAACCTCATTTAGCCTCATCAAATGCTGCTTCAGCACAGCAGTTAAATCTTTAGGCAATGCTACAGCTCTGCCAGAATTTCATTCCCAAAAATAAGAGTCCAGAGGAAAATTTCTTCCCTGGAAGAAACCCTCTGCTTGGGGTGATGGGTGCTTGAGGGGACGGGGACAGGGGACAAGGGGAGGGCCGATGCCAAAGGACAGGCAGAGGAGGAGCAGATGAGGATGAAGTCAGGGAGAAAGAAGAGACCAAAAAAGCCTTTTTTTGGGAAAAAAGGAAATCAAGAGGGCTGAGAGCAGAGCGGGTGACACAGGGTGCTCAACCCACACCTCGTGAATGCCACAGAGGGGCAGGCAGGGAATTGCTTTATTATTATTTTTCCTTTCAGCTTTCTTCCCTCCTTTTATCTTTGATTGTGAAACAAGCTGATTTTAATTAAAAAGCTTTCCAATTAATGCTGCCCTGGAGTTTTCATTTCCTGGGCTTCGGTAATTTGCCAGCCCAGGTTCGGGAGGCTTTGTGTTCCTTCTGGGGAAATAAATAACAACAAGCAGGATGAGTCGGGAAGAGGAGCAGGAGGAGATGGGAAGGGTGGCTGAGGGGAGGAGAGGGGTGACTGTGCCAGGGGCACCCTTGTCCCTGTTTGGGGAGGGGGGAGGCACAGGGGGGCTGCACGGGGGGATCACTCTCGGCTCGGGCTGAGGTCACGGCCACACCTGGCACCTGCCACCCTCGCTGGGCTTTGCAGGCACAAAAAGGGCAGAGGTTTCCCCATGACTCCATCAGAACATGCCCACTGTCCATCGATTTCCCACTCCCTGCTCAGGAGAGAGAAGCAGCAGGAATTGTCCAGGTTTGGGGGCTCCAGCCCTGCCCTGGAACATCCGTCATCCCCTCTTTGCTGACCAACGATCCCCGGGCAGCTGTGGGGTGAGTCCTCCTCTTCCCTGGGTTGAAGCAGCAGGAATCATCCAGGATTTGGGGCTCTAGCCTGTCCTCTGGTCCATCCCCTCTTTGCCGAAACCTCTGAGCAAGAGCAGGGTGAGTTCTCCTTTTCCCCAAAGCTCCCGGAGCCGCAGAGGCGGCAGAGGAGGGAGCCCAGCCTGAGCTCCTGGGACGCTGGCAGAGCGGCTGGAGGGGGCCCGGGACCCCCGGACCCCTCGGGCACATCCCTATCTCTCACACACACGCCCACAGCTGCACGTGGACAAAAGCCCCAGGAAAAGAAAAGGAAAAAAGCTGGTGGAAAGCCTTTATTATCCTCAATCCCATCTATTGTTAGCGGGATCGTGAGTAGGGAGTGTTTGGAGAATTCATTTGTGATAAATATTTATACCCCGTGTTTTTGGGCTGTTATCTGCAGAGTGCGCCTGTTTGATCTGGTGTCGGGCTTTCTTTAGGTCATTTACATCCCCTTTCGCAGCAGCGCTTGTCCGATAGCAGCTATCACATAATTAAGTTTCTTTTGCTTATCCCTAATCCTGTCAAACCACCTACTTATCTCTAATTTCCTGTCCATTACCCTCCTTGGGGGAGTTGAGATCTCTAACGCAGGACAGGGACGGCTCCGAGGGCACCGCCGGAGCCCCCAGCCCGGGCTGGCAGCTCCCACACGAGCTGTGACCAACCCTGCTGGGGACATTTCTCATTCTGGGGACAAGCCACAGGCTGAGCCGCAAAGCTGGACAGCCCGGGGCTGTGCTGCGCAGCGATTTTGGGATCACTTAAAAACAAAAAGCTGCAGCGAAGCCACGGAGTTTTGAAATCCTTCCTTGGTTTTATGTCCCTCCTGCCGGGCCTGGCAGGGATGGGGCGCACCTTGGCATTAACGGGGCCGCTCCTCCCGGGGGCTGTCCCGGCTGGAAATCTGAGCTCCTGGAGCGCGGCTCCTCCGGCAGCTCCCCGTAAATGCCTGTGGGACACGGGTCAGGGGACACGAGCTGACACGGCAGAGCCAGGCAGGGCTCGGCTCGGCCCCTAAGAAGGATTAAATCCGATCTGAGTGAGCGAGACCCCAGCAAGGGGACCTGCGGGAAGAATTTATATTCTGTGCCCATCAGGATGACAAAAACCGCCTGGTCCCAGCCTGCTGAAAATGGCCAAACCCACCCACTTTTTATCCCTCGGAAATCTGCTGAACGACTTCCATGGGCGCTCCCAGAGGGCACAGCTCCTCCGTGGCCTCCGCGCTGAGGAGTCACCGTCCCAGGGGACCGACACTTGCCAAGGCTGAGACCGAGCCCTTCCCCCGGCCCTGCCTAAAATCCACCGCTTCCTGCCGGGCTTTTTCCCAGCTATTTATAGAGCAGGGCTGACAAGGTGCCCCTGCGAGGAGCTTTCCCCTGGGAAAGAGGCGCCCTCGTGCCTCGCCAAGGCACTGAGGGGACAAACACTGCCCCAGTTCTCCCAGTGCCACAGCACAGCCCTGCCTGGCTATCCGAGGGGTCCCCAGTACTGCCCACCCTGTACCGTCCACCCCGGCNAGCACAGCCCTGCCTGGCTATCCGCGGCGTCCCCAGCACTGCCCACCCTGGCACTGCC
>VWPU01016428.1:0-230970 GCA_013398955.1 Callaeas wilsoni | reverse complement strand
ACCGCCACCGCCACCGCCACCGGGCGCGGGCAGCGACCGCAGCGGCCAGCAGCAGGCCTGACGCCCCGCAGCCAGCTAGCGCTGCGCTCCGGCCGCCCGCCCTGCTCTGCCTACAGCGCAGCCAGCTAGCGCTGCTGGCCTGGAAGACTGTTTGGCTTTTCCTTTAGTTACGTGTACAGATTGTTTACATAGAGCTCGTACTTCCTTAGAAGTTCAACTGCTGTAGTTACAGGAATTGCATCTTCTGTTGTGTAGCAAGATTTAACTTCCCGTTTGAGATTTTGATTTGCTTTTTCTAAATCCTGTGTCACCGACAGAATCTAACGCGATTACGCGAAAAGACATTTTAAAACTTTTTCTTTTGAGAACTTTATTAAATAATAGTTCTGATGCTATATGTTTGCTCATTGTAATTTACATCTTAGTTGTATCTTTTGTGCAATTTAATTGAATTATACAAATTCTTCAGGTTTTTATCCCACACCGTGTTTGTGTTTGGTTTGTGTATAGTTTCTGTTTCAGCTGAATTACAAAAGCTGTTACATTTTAGGTTGTCACTTATAAAATGTTTGATTTTTTTTTTTTTCAGTTTAGATTGTATCCAGTGTTCACCATAAATACTGATTTTTTTAGACAATGGTATTACTACTTCTCAGGTTGTAGGATAGCATATATCCAGAAATGAAAATGTACTTAAATTTAGTACCTAGTGTCAAGTTATAATAATTTGTGATCAAATGAAAATAAAGAATATGCTGTGGAATAATATCTGTATGCATATTGACTCATTTAAGCAAGTAATGAACTTTCTTTGATATGTTATCATTCTGACATGACTTGAAACTTTTTATAGCTTCTGATGTGAACTCATGGTGTTCATTAGTTTCTACAAAGCTTTGAGTGGTTTTGGGTTTGGAGCATTCATCATAATTGTGTATTTGGGCAACATTTCTCAGGTTCAAACTAAACATCAGCCATATAAATGAATAAACTATTCTTCTAAAGTTTGCCTTCTGCCAGATCTTTTCCTTGTCTCTTGGGTACAACATGTACACGTACGTCCATTTGGGTAGGTCAGTGATAATACTGGGACTTTGCAGTAGTGGTAGCTCATCTGCTAGTAAGTGAAATCTGGAAGTCTTGTGTCAGTTGTCAGTTCATAACATAACACTTGGCAAAAATATAACTGTTCAAAATAGGTACAAATTTCAGTGCCTTAATGAAAATGAGCCTGCGGGAATTCCTTGTGGACCAGGAATACCTGAGAAGCTGAGTTCCATGGTATTTTGTAGAGCTTTTTTTTTTGTTTTGTAGTCCACAGATGTAGTATATATTGATAGTTGTGGTCTAGTACAATTTTAGGTAAATCTTGGTTTTAAGTCATTCTGTTATAATAGCTTTACTGGATTCATGTTTTATAAAAGTAAATTCCGTCATGACGTTGACAAACGGCAAATATTTGTGTGTGGAAGTGGGCAGATATGGAAAACAAAGAAAATCGTTTTGTCTTATGCTAGTATTCTTCTTAATTATGCCACTGAAATCCAAAGTGCAACAAAATGTTTTCATTTGTATTGGTGAGTAGTAATATATCTCCTCTTCTTTTCCTGTAGGGTGCTGGAGATCTAGAAGATCCGTGGTAGCCTTACAAATCTGCTAAAATGCTTTTGATTCTGAAAGGGGGAAAAAAACTTTTAAATCTGATTTCTTCAATACAAGGGAAAATTTCTGGTGGATTTCCAACATTTTGTGAAATGGGCAGAAAGATATTAGAATTTTCCATCATTTGTTCATTTTTGTGTTTTCTGATATTGCCACTCTTAGCATTGCCTGTACTACAGTATTTTTACCAGCCTCAGGCATACTGATTACATCTGTAATGAACTTTGGCCCTAAAAAAGAAGGAAGGAAGGAATATTCTCTCAGCAGATCGGTGCATGTACCTGAGGTGCACGGCATTGTAGGTGTACTCTGAAGATACACTGTGGCTAAATGAAACATGCAACACACAAGCATGAGAGAGAGTACAAGTAATTGTCTGAGACGTTTCTTATTTCACTTTACCGAGTTGGAAGGCTTTGCAGCTCTGTGGCTTGGAAGTAATTTCAATTGGGCAATACGCTATCAGATGTGTATTTTATTTTTTTTTTTTAATTTTCCAGTTTTACCTGTATTACCAGACGGTTAGGTTTCCCTGCGGTGTCCAAATTGTGATACGTTGCCTACTGCTTGCTTGAAGATAAGTGTATTTGGCAATAATATATGAAGATTCTAGGCATCTAAAACCAGTAAGAATTTTACGCATGTGTACAACACACCCTTCAACTCTTGCTAGAGAAAATCTTTTTAAAAAACCAAACAGGTGAATTTATAGTTAGTAGTGACTTGCTTTGACATCTCTCACAGCTGCAGGTTTTTTTTTAAATGCTGAAAATTTGCCTTTATTATAATGTAAATTGTGATTATTTTTTTTGTTCTATATGTGGTTTTCTATAGTTTTTTGATTTTTTTCAGCTTAAGATACAGACAGAAGTCTTGTGTAATATGGGTATAATTTTTAATTGTTTGCATTATTTTCAAAGTTCAAATTATCACTTTGAGATTACTATAAATACACTTAAAATTATCTATTTTAAATTAAGAAAATATTAGAGATATTTTCATGGGTTCAATGACCTTTCATTTTATAAGCAATGGGCATGGTACAGAGTGGCTGTCATGTAAGGTACTTGAAGATTCTTAGTTTAATTCTATTTTTGCAATAACCTTGACTTTTTTTCTGACTTCTTTGAGTTGTGCATGTAATGAGTCCAGTAAATGCTGAAAATGGGGAAGAGTAAAGTATTTATCTAAAATAAAAGCTATTGGGGAGGGGAAACAATGAATGTATCCATCTGTACATGATTTACATGCTGTGGATGCCTTGTAAACATTTTCCTATTTGTTTAAACTGTGTTTCAGCGAGGATGTAATTGCCCTTGTGTGTAGTTTTAAGCTAATGGCAGTCATCAACTGGTTTTGTGTGAAATTAAATTCATGGTATTTTTCTGTAACTTTATCCCCATGGTGAGTCTGTAAAAACCACACGCTCTTTCATACCGGTGCCGAAGGCCAGCTTTTCCAGTCATTTTGATTCACTGTGTATCTGATTTTTTTTTAATTTTTTTTTTTTTTTTTGGTCTAGAGAGGATTATTGCCACAGTATATTTTATTTATTCATTAGATTTTAGCTTTGTAAGTTAAAGTGTTTTAAATGATGATGTTAACAGGTATTTGTCCCTTTACTGGTTTTTTTGGGGTTGTTAAAAGATAGGGAATGAAGAATGCAAAATGGTTTATTGTTCAGACTGTCCGCTCTGGTCCAACCCTGTACTGATAGTACCTTCCCAGTATGATATTGTGATGTTTCATACAATACAGTGAACATAACCAACTTGTTATCTTCAATAAAGGATTGCTAAAACAGTGTGACATGCTTTCCATTTTCTTGGGAAGGACTTACTAAGAAGATGCAAGTGTTCCATATAAAAAGATAACCCAGTAGGGTTTATGAGGTCTCTTAGTTGATGGGTTTCTGTTCGTTCTGTAGCGGATGTGCCCCTTTGTCTCAGGCACAAGTCTCAAAGTGGGCTTCTCTGTGGGAGACAGGAAAGGGTAAACAACCTTTAGTGCTCCTGGGGCAAATCCGTCCCAAGTTCAGCTGCAGTCTTAGTCCAGCTGTGGGAGGGCATTCATTTAAAGACTAAAAATTCAGATTAAACTTGACTTTTTGGCTAGCTTGTTACTTGAAGTTTCTTAAAGATCTGAGCTTAGACCTAGGAAATTTCACTGTTGCACAGTTTTGAATAGAAATTTCTCTGATGTTAATGCTTTCATGTTAGAACTTTAACAGATTTTTTTTTTTTTTCCCAACTCACTAATGTGGTTGTTTAGATGAGTGGAAAAGGAGAACAGAATCCTCCATGATATTGATACTCGCAGGGTAATAACCTGCCTGAATAGTTAGTGTCACTGTAGAATGGACACCTTTGCAAACAGCCTTAAAGATTTTTGAGTCTACAAATGTCTAACTTCTTTGAACTTTTTTGTTGGATTTGCTTGTACAGCATAACCTCTGCATGCTTTCCTCATGAGCTGCAATTTTAATGCCTTGTTCCACTGGTGAGACTTCTGGTACTCTATAGGCTCCAGTCCTGTGAATGCTTATTTGTGTAGATTTCTTACATTAAGTGGATAATCTCCCTCAAATACAAGGGTTTATGCAGGAGAAGGATCATAGCTTGCACAGCTACATCAAAACATAAATCAAGACAGCTCTAAATTAGCACTACTTGCCATTCGTGCATCCACTTGGTTATGAATTCTAGTCATGTTTTTAGTTTAATCAAAATACTGTGTAGATTTCAGCAGCCTAGGAAAAACTGTGCTTGTTGACTTTGTATTCTTAGTGTGAGAAATCTGAACGAATGATAAAATTTGTTCATGTTTTTGCCATAACTTGTCAACATTTTAAAATTACATTGTCTTAATTATGTTGCCACCTGGTAACTAACATAAAGATACTTATGTAGAACACTGAGAGTGAAAAGTACCTCTTCTACTGGGGTCTTTCTGTTGTGTCAAATTCAGCTTGATTTAATTTTTATGACTTCTCCTGTAACAGAGACAAAGTAGTCCATGTCAGTTCTCAAATCTGCTCTCTGAGCAAAATAAAGATCTGTTTTAACTGCTCCTCATTAACATGTTAAATGGAATAGGGGGTAATGAATTAGATGCAAATATAAGTGATGTCACTCTAACCTCACAAGTGTCATATTAGGGGTTAACTACTATTACAGTCTCCTCGTAATAGGCTGGATCTTCATATGGTTATTTGAGCCTGTGTGCAAACCCTTGCAAGACTTGGTCAAAATACCCAGATTTTTCATGGCCCTAAATGTGAATCTGATGCTGATGTTGTTATTTGGGTGGTTTAAAGAAAAACAAACCAAAACACAAAAGCAACAACAAAAAACCCCAAACCCAGAAAACCAAACAAACTGTTAGGTTGTTGATTCTTTTAGCACATCAGAGGCTGGCTGTTGGTGGCTAGGTAGTTTCTCAGTATCATGTGTAAAGTGGAGTTCAGTCAGCCACTTCATTTCTGAGCTTTTGTACACTGTCAGCCATAATCACTGGCTTAAATCTTAAAAAGTAAAATCAGCCCCAGAAAACCCGTCATTTTTCTTTGGCACTTTGAGTGGAAATCGAAAGCAATAGGAACTCGAGATTAGTTACAGCATTGAACCAAGCTGTAGGCAACTTTTACCTCTGGAAGATGAAGCAAAAAGTGATGCTGCCTATCATTAGATACAGGCCTGTACTGGCCAAAAAAAAACCAAAAAAAAGCCACAATGCTAACCAATTTTTAATTATCAACTAATTTGCGGTTTGTTGGCTCGAGGATTGTCTGAAGACTTGCTTTTGGCTCGTTGTAGTTCTCTTTTAGCTCTAAACTGAAAATGAACTTGGAGAGAGCTGCACTGGTGCAGGTAAGCGACTCCATGGGATACTCCCAGACACGAAGGCAATTTGACAAAACCACAAGAAAGGACCCAAAATCACTGAATTTATGCAGTCTAATCCAGGTAGGTATGCAATTTATGCAGCTGAGGCTCCACCTGGGGTCTCATGTCTTTGTAACCTGTTTTCTCTGTGTGCCAATCTGAACTTGTTCTGCTTGTGTTTATTTGGGCTGTTGCTGTACAGACCTAACTTAGCTCTGCTTGGTTTGTACTGTCTCATGTTCACATCTAGCTGCTTCTCTGTTTATCAAAACACGAGCAGCTTTTGCATTTTAGCATGACTGTGCCGCCTGTTTGTGTTACACTCACTGTTTGCACTCATCTCTTGTTTCCATTATTGACTCTGTCACTTCACCAGGGCTGCTGTGCTTAGCTCTTTGTATGTCTGAAAGGTCATGTTCTCCCAAAGACTTCACATTTCCTTCTTCAACAATCTTAAAGCTCTCCTTTGCTGTGATGCGTGGATTTAAAGCTGACTGGGATTACTGAGATCTTCCTTCTCCAGTTTCTGCCCTTGGCTGTCCTTATTTGTCTGTGTGCAGGTTGACTGGGAATTTTCAGAGAAAAAGTCCTTGCTGTGCTGATACCGTGATTAATGGCTGAATTAACATCAACTAATGATTGCATCAGCACCTGCTTTTAAACCTAACAAAGACTGATAAGGGTTCAGGTCATGGGCATGGGCTGATAGGACAAAAAAAATGGACATTCTCCATCAGTTGGGTAATCTTTCTCTGAAAGCAGTTGTCCTTCCCAGTGGAGGACACAAAACACTGTAATGGGAATTAATACTCATTCTAGAGACTTGTGGCAAGATAATTTTTCCTGTTGTGTCAAGTCTGCTTCAGAAATAACTTTGACCCTGGTTTTCTGCTTTCTCAGACTTCTGGAATCTAAGGTGAGTTGTGAGGAAGTTGAATCTATGATGCAATAGTGTTTAGTGTTGTAAGGACCCTCTCCTTGACCTTTAAAAAGCTGGAATCAAATTCATGAGACCCCTGATAGCAATGTTGGAAGTTTGTCTGATTTTCAAATATAAAATTACTGGTTTTTCTGGCCTTTTTCAAATGGCTTTTGGAATATGTTTGGTAGATACAGGATATTTTTGAACAAATATTGTTCAGAGAACTTACGCACATGGTTCTGTCAGAAAATGACCAAATGTGTTCTGCCTTTATCATTTTGAAAGAGCTGCAAAGCTTAAGTGAAAAAAGTTAGACAGAAATTCACAGAAGGAAAATTCTGTCTTGCGAGATAAAACACTACTCTTGGAAGTTAGTGTCCAGGACTTAAAAAGAGAACCCAAAAATGTTTGTGTATGTTATATTCCTTTAATGTTAAATTTTCTCAAAAAAACCCTGAGTTGTCTTTTTTAAAAAATGTGTGAAAAGAGAAACTGTGGTGAAAATGCACCATTCAATACTGATGTATAAATAAATTAGTAAATATCCTACATTTAGAAGTTAGTTGGAAACTTTGAAGTAAATGCATTTTAACTTTGAGGTAAAATGCATATTTCAATTGCACTAATGAAGAGATATTTCCCATTATTTTTGTAAGGAAACTTCTTAACACTATTCCCATAAAGTTAATGCTGTGAATATTGTTTTTATTTTGTTTGGCAGGTTATTCAGATGCAAAATGGTGGATGTCTGCTTAATCTTGGACAAATAATTTACAGTATTTAATTTGTTGTTATTAGGGGAAACTGGATAATGTGAGAGGGTTTTTGAAATCCTTAAATGGTCATCTTCATAAATGCATCTAAGTTTAATGGTACAACAAGGATTTTGGCCTGGGTATGTGAAGCAGATGTGTTTTCCTAGTGTGTTTTAAATAATAATATTTCAACTTTGGGAGCAGAGAATGTATGAAATGAAACCAAAATACTTTTTCCACCTCCAATAAACCTGTATTTACTTTGGAAGGAGATAGGTTTTGGAAATACTCTGCTAACACTAACAGTGTCAACGTGTTTGGAAATGTGGTGCTTTACAAGAACTTCTCAGTCTCTGCTCTTAGTACTTTGTGTGTTATGCTGGCTGTGAAATTTTAAAATGGTGAAATACATTTTACATTCATCTCTTCATTCTTGCTTGTTCTTACCTTAAAAATATGTAGGAAGTTCCATGCTGCTGCTTCAGAGATTATAGTTACTGCATTTAACTTCACACTCAATTTATTAAAAAACCGCAGATGTCCAAGCATGGGAGTAATTGCAGCAACTTCTTTACATGCTGTTACCATATGTCACGTGCTGTTTCTGTGAACTGAAAAAAAACCAACCATAACCCAACAAAAACCAACAAAGTTATATCTTTAAGATGTGACTTCTCATATCATCTTAGTAGTGTAGTATGCTTTGAACTGCATTAAATAAAATATTTTGTATTAATGAAGGGAGAAGAGAAAAAAAGGTACCAAATCACTGACTTGAAGATGTTGTACACCTGTCTTCCAGTTCAGCCTGCAGTGTTGAAATATTTGAAAGATCTGTCTTTGAAATGCAAACAGGACATCCACTCAGAATAAAACTAGTTTGTACTGCCCCCCTGTACTTGGTACAACAGACTCCCAGAGAGCATAGCAGAGCTAGCAGCTTGAGAGCTATGAGAGACTGCCTCATATATATATGGCATGAAGAGCAGAAATGTGCTTTAATCACCCTTGGTGGGGGGAATGGGTGTATGTGATACCTAATTGCTTCTCTACTTGCATGGAGGGAATGCAGCAGAGCATCTAAATGTGAGTGCTTGCAGGATATGGGATTGTTTTACTGTGGTTCACTAGCATAAACAAGTGAGGTGCCAACACTACCTTATGCAGATACACAATGTGAGATCTGGCACTGACGAGCCCACACAGTTCCGTGGCTTCATGAAGTTCAAAATGGAAAAGCTGGTATTTGCTGCAGGTGATGCTTTCTTCACTTTTTACCAAGCAGTGCTTTTGCCCACATGGCTGGATCCTTGAATGCCAGACAATTCCACAACAAAACTTGTTTTAGGCAGTGTTTAAGAGTGTAATATTTACAGTTTTAGCAGTTCTTCTAATTTACAGGAAGTAAGGATTGTCTTCAGTTTCAGTTGTACGTTCAGGTGAGTATGAAATTAAGGTGAAGTTCTGCTACCTATGTCCTGAATGGTATGTGTGTATCTGGAAAGTACTTCCTGTAGCTCTGGAATGTTTTCTTGATGCAGAGGTCTGGCTTGTGCTGGTCAGAGAGCCCCTTCCCTGAGTATAGACCCTTGTACGTGCCAGCTGTTGCTGCACAGCATGCTAGGTCCTGAATTGAAGAATAGGATTTTTGTTGGGTTGGGGCTTTTTTACAGAATGTGTGTTTTCGGTTCTTTGGTTTCACTTCCAGTGCTCACACTGATTTTTACACACATTACTGCTGCTGGACTGTTACGGTCTGATGTGGAATCCATGAACTATTGGTCAGACACAGCCATTGTAAAAGCCTTGGGATGTAATTCAGTACTGGAGAGTGAAGCTTTCTCTACAGACTGGAGATTTTTGATATGAACGGAGCTCTTCCAGCAGGAAGTTATTTCACAGGAGCACAACCTAAGTAGGTTTGATCATAGAATGCCTGCCACTAATTTGATACATGTGAAAAAGCAAATGGTTTGCAGGAAGGCCTGTCTTGATGCACTGAGAGAGATGGGAAAGGAGTAAATTTTTATGGAGTACCATATATATCTGTGATATTGTGTGTGTAATTCCTGCAGGTGGGCAAGCTGAGGCACTGTGAAAAGCTGTACAACTTGTATAGTATGGCAGTAGGTGTGCTCATGTAGTGACAGCTGTTGCCTGACAGCCTCTTCCTATAAATCCTTCATCCTTCCACAAGAGGAAGTCCTTTGTGCTTAACAGACCAAAACTTGCTCCTCAGATTCCTATTCAGTGAATGTAAAGTGCTGTCAGAGATAAGCTCTGGCAAAGGCAGATGCTTGTGGGGTGCTGTCTTTTTGGTAACCCGAAGGATGGATGTGGTAGTGATGTAGTGTGATGCCATTTTATTTTTTTGAACTTCTCCTTGGCTTCCTGTTGGGCTGCCTGGCTGTGCTGCCTGGATTGCCAGTCTCCCACTTCAGGGCTGTTTCAGTAACTGAAGGTCACTTGAGTTTATAGCCATCCAAACTTCAATAGTCTGCCATGATTTAATACTATGCTGAACTTCTCCAGCTCATACAAGGGTAGGGGCAAGGTCTGGGTCTCTTGCTGGGAAAGGTTTTGAGCAGTAGGCTGGAAAAGAAAATCCTTTGGAAGTTGTCGTCCTCTAGGACAGAAATGAGACAGATGAATGTCATAAAGGGAAGAGTGTAAATTGAAAAGAGCACAATTAATGTGAGTGAGCTTTCTCCTGGAGAGGTAATAAACCTGGTTTGTTTATCTGTGGATTGTGTGTAGCATTTGACCCTCTGTGCGGGAAGCATCCAGAAGGATGCGTGCTCGTGTTCTTGCAGCTATGATAGCAGCAGGAATTAGTGGATAATTGTTTTCATTAAAAAGTGGGAGAAGCCAGCCTTGCTGATAAGCTGTGGGGGGCAGGGGCCGGGTGCCTCCTTCCCCTGAAACCTACCCCTGAAATGTCACGTGAGCCAAGCAGTAGCTAATTACAGCGTTTATAATGACATTAACCTTTAATCACACAGTCCATTAGTGGACTAAGAGCATTAAAAAAGTAACGAAACCCCACCAAACCCTGTCACGGTGTCCGGTGCAATTACATTTTGCCACCCCCAGGACTTCAGGCTGATGGCACAAACTTAAGACATGCTCATGGTAAAAGATACTCTGTCAGAAACTTGTTCCCCTAGACCTTCTCTCGTGACAGCTGCCCTCCGGGTCAAGGGAGGATTTTCTCAGTGCTGAGTGAAAGGTAGCTTTAAAAGTCAGATTATCTATCAGTCTTGTGGGAGCCGCTGAGGTAAAGCCGACAACTGTCGTGTCTGCCTTTTTTACATACCTGTAAATCTGGCCCTGATTCTGTAAATAATGAGGTTATATTTAAAGTGCATTATGTCAGACCAGTTCCAGCGGCAACAAACCTTTTAATGAAAAAGCATAAAGCAAGAGAACTTTTTAACAATAAACGTCTTCCTACACTTAGCACTTTAGGGTGCATAATCACCTCTCTGCATGGTTTTCAGCGTAATATGTGTGGTATTGAGGAACTGGCAAGCTGCTTGGCATTTGTAGAACATCAAACAGTAGATGACTAAGTCAGTCAGTGCATCTAAATAATTATATATAAGAAATACTTGTGAAAATTAACCCCTCCATCTTATAGAAATAACCATGGCAATCTGTGTGGAGATAGCCGCTATTACTGCCCACATACAGATTGGTTTTGTTTCCCTACCTAACCCTGAGGTAAACAGAGTAACTGGCACAGAATATGAAGTGTTTTCTTTACTACTTAATGCCTTTCAGTGGTTTCTGCTAAAACAGTTGCACTGGCTAGTTACTCCTGCTAAACTATAAAATAGCTCAGGAGGGAACCATTTCAGAATTGCTTGAGAGCAAGCCAGATGCATAATGCATGCATACATAAAATATATTTTAAAAGGAAAAAGTTAAAGCTCAGTGGGAATTGTTGGTGATCTGCCTCTCTAAGATGAAGTTTATGTTATTCCTTTATCAAATAATTTTAAGGCAAGCAACTCCTCAGGATGAGAGGAAAAAAATAGGTCTGTAATAACAACAAAATACCTGTGTGGTTTTATTTTTAGTCTGTGAGGAAAATCATACAGGAGACAATACCAGATTCTTGGGCTTGTTCTCCTGGGTCTGTGGTAATTGATCATCCAGACCTATTTTAAGCTCCTTGGCTGTATATTTCCTCCAGGCTTCCTAGAGGAATTTTTAGGATTCAAAGCCCAGGTGTCTACCCTAAGTGTACCTGTGTTCCGCTGGTACCTGCTTGCGCTTCAGCTCTTCTCACGCAGCAACGCGGAGCTGGTGTGAAACGCGACGGCAGTGTGCCTGTGAGCCCGCTCAGTCCTGCCCTACAAACTGTGTGTTCACCAGCACTGCCACTCGGTAATTTCCAGCGTGGCTTATGGTCTGTCATAACCTCACCGTGATTGTGTCACTGGAGCTTTGCGTGCCCTGCATCCAGCGGAGATAGCGCGCATGGATTCATCTATCCACAGCCTCCGCCTCCTGCGTGCTGCATTTATCTACCAGAGCACTATAATCCTCCTATTTTCAGCCAGACACTTGGCAATTAAGACACGATCTGCCCTACTTAAGGTATCAATAAGCCTTTAATGTTACTTGGGGATTACATTAGGACACGAGGGGCTCTTTTGAAGGCACGGCTTTCGCACAGCGGGATTCACAGAGCAGGCTGCTCCCGCAAGATGCTCGAATAAGGAGAAAGGAATGGTTTCCCAACCACGCATACAGAGAACAGTGGCAGCTTTTGACTAGTGAAATACTAAATTGCCCTTTATCAGTTGTACAAGTATGTGTGCCGAGGCTAAGCTGCCTGTGTCCTTAGATCAAGTAAACCTGTCCACACAGGCAATAATCATCAGAAGGTTTACTGGCTTAAAGAAAAGAGATGGGAGGGAGCTGAAATACTTACTTGGAACTAGTTTCCCCTTTTTGATTCTAGCAGTACTGGTGGGTGTAATACTCTGCACCTGACTGTCCTGAGTCTCCTTGGCTTGTGTGACCCATGCATCTTTGGCAGATAGATGTGTTCTGGCCATCATTTACTCATGTCTCTGACTTTCTTTTCTGTGCTTGGGTGATTGAAGGAGATTTTATCTATGCAGGAAGATATGGGCACTTCTAAACCTCTGAGTTTGGGGGGGAAAAGCAAGCTGGGGAGTAGCAGGTCTTAAGGTGTATTTGATGCAGTCTAAAAAAATTTCTGAATTTACACATTTTCTACTTTAATTGCGAGTTAAGTCGTTGAAATGAAACAATTGAAATGGAGTGAGGAGTCACTAGCATTGTACTGAATACAAGCGTACGCCCTGAGTGTACAGTGCCTGCGTGGAAACTTTTACTGCTTACTGATACGATGATGTTAAGATTGTAGAGTCATTAAATAGGAGTGAAGCTCGTAATTTCCCACTTCTGGATTTCCTGGTAATACTGAATTACAGGCACTGACACCACAGCTGTTATCTCAGATGTTCCCGCAGCTGCCTGACGCTGCACAGGCTGAGGTTGCTGCCAGGAACTGCTGTTGGGAGAAGGAAGAAAAGGATTAAATCTGTGAGTATCAAATACCTGTTCTTAGCTCACCTACTGAAGAAATAACACATTTTTGAGTAATTTGAATATTGCATGCTGGACTTTTTACAATCCGTAGTTTATAAACGTCTTTCATGGCTTGAGGCAAACATAATAAATGCTTATTTTGAGTCACAACCCAACCTTGTCTCCACTGCAGTTGTCCATGAGTTTCCTTAAGACCCTGACCCTATAGTCACAGGTAGCAGTTAACTTTTAGAGGTGATAGGGCAGCTCCTTGGCAAATCTGTATTGCTTTGTGTGTCCTTTGGTGTGCTGGGCAGGGGGCACTGGTGGGAGGGAATGTCTTCATGCTGGCTTCAGGCGCTTGGGCTTAGGGCACGCAGATGTGCACGTTTGTGCAGACTTTGGGCAATGCTTTTTCCTGCCTAGAGTAGTGGAAAAGAGGGAGAAGGGAAAGGTTCCTTTAAACTTTTTTTTCCTTCCTTTTTTTTTTTTCCCTTTTTTTTTTCCTTATAATGGGGGGATGGATTTTGATAGAGGGCAGTGGGTTTTTCTCTTGAGTTTTGCTTGTGCCTGTGCAGAGCTATCCTGTCCTGCCCCAGGGCTGGCTCTGGGTGTAACAATCTGTCCCATGTACCCCTCTGTGAGTCGGTGAGTTGCAGGATCGGTATGTACCGTAGCAGTTTTTAGTGCTTAGGAGTTGGGGGTGGGCTGAGGCAGATTAGTTAAACTTCGAAAAAGAAAGACGCACAACCAGCCTTTGAATCTTTTCTTCTTAGTTTGTGTTGTTGGTTTGGGCCAGTGGTTGCCAACACTTCATTCTCTTGGTATCCGTGTTTAAATTACCCATATTCAGACTGCTTCAGGCAGGGGAGATTATGACCCGTTTGGAAAGCTGCATATTTACTAGATCTGATAGTGGTAAAACCTGAATTTCCCGCTGCTGTCAAATGGAAGAGAAGTGTGGTGTACTGGAGAGAGCAAGAGTAAACATAACTGTGCTCAGCTGGTAACAACAATAGGCTTTACTTTCCGGGATGACTGGCCTTTCTTGCAGGATTTTATCTTGCTGAAGATGCCGAATATGCGGAAAATCGGGAGCACTTTGCCCTTCTTGTCCCTTTTTGAACTTTGACCAGTTGGTCAGGATTGATTATCAACCCAGATAGCTAATTGCACTGCTTCTCATTTCACCGAACAAAGGTGCTGTGGCCAGAGCCTCCAGGACAAGACCTCTCAAGTAAAGCAGTCAAGGTGGAAGCTAGGAGCTTACCTATGGAGCTGAGTGAGAAGGGGGGTGTGGAGAACAATGGATTTGTTCAAAATGAGGCTTTTGAGGACAAGGAGATGGACACCAGTAGCCAAGAAGAAATGCCAAAACCGTGCAGTGTTGATGTGGACCCAGTGGCTGTGGAGGAGACAGTGTTGGAGCCTTATGCTGGGATGCCAAAGGAAGTCTTGCTGAAGTTCTCCAGCCAAGCCTGCTACAGAGTCACCAGGGAGATCCTCTTCTGGCTCATAATTGCTGGTTCTGTTGCGCTTGTGGGTGCTACGGTTGCGATAATTGCTCTTTCTCCAAAGTGCCTTGACTGGTGGCAGGCTAGTCCTGTTTATCAGATCTATCCTCGTTCCTTCAAGGACAGCAACATGGATGGGAATGGAGATCTGAGAGGTGAGTCAGTTTTCATTCTTGCTGTGTGCAGAGCTGTGTAACAGCTGTCTGTGTATGAGTGTATATAAAAAACAAAACCAGTGAAAAAGTACAGTCCAATATGCAAAGCCACCCCAATGGAAAGAAGAAAAGTTGTCAGGCAACATTAATAGCAACTCACATTGTCATGAATAAATCCAGGAGCTGCTGGCTCAAGTTAAGTCTAAGCCTGGAGTTAGAAGGGAGGTTGAGAGATGTTGCTGAGAGCAAGCAGCAGCACAGCTGCCATCAGTCAGATATCTCCACAAATCTGAGGCCAGTCAGGAGGATGAGTGGTGCTGAGCACCTGGTCATGTTAGGTGGCTGCTTTTCCTAAGGAAAACTAAAACTGACAAAAGAGGGGAGAAGGATGTGTTGCTTCTTGTTTGCTTCGTGGTCTAGGTGTTATCAGCTCGAAAGAATGCGTGGAGATAGGGCACCTGGTAGCAAGGAAGCAATGCCCCTTATCAGTAGCTGAGCTCAGACTGCCCTGCAGAAAGGGAAGGCTCAACATCAAAAGGAACGTTACATTTCTAAACAAGAAGTGATAGCCGCACTGTACAGTACTGGCAAGTGAAGGGCAGAAACCGTTTCTGTAGTTTGTTTCCGTAGTTGCATACCATAGTAACATGTCAGGGAGACAAAGGGACCTGTGTACCATCCTTGAGAGCCAGTGGCGAACTCAGATAAACAAAAATCTTTTGGTTTTTCTGAACAGATGACGTCCTTCTCTTTTTAAATAGGTATCCAAGAAAAACTGGACCATATTACATATTTGAATATAAAAACCATCTGGATCACCTCTTTCTTTAAGTCCCCTTTAAAAGACCTTGGATATGGAGCTGAAGACTTCTATGACATTGATCCCATTTTTGGATCAATGGCAGATTTTGAGAATCTGATTGCAGCCATACATGATAAAGGTAAGCTGCATCTCCAAGCAGGGTAACTCTATTAAAATGATGGACTTGATAGTGCAAGGTTGTAACCTGAGACTTCAATTTGTGCACCTGGCAATTGCCCCGTGGTGGTAGCATTGAGCAGGAGCAGATGGAGGTGCCAGCGAAGGGTACAAGGCAGCTCCACAGCAGCGTGAGCTCCGTGATTGCCATTTCCTGCCCTTTGGCTCTGAGGCAGTGCTGCGAGCAGGGCAGAGAGCACAGGGAGCTGCAGCAGCAGCGCAGGGCGGCTGCATGTCCTCTGCAAGGAGGATGTTTGTGAGTGGTGGGCTGGCACCTATCCATGCTCCCTCAGGCATATCTTAGGGGCGTTGAAAGGCTGGAATCAAGCTGAGGTGCAGTTCTGTCTGACTGAACATGAGGGAACACACACTTCCTTCCTGCCCTTGCATCCTCGCTTTGGGGTGTTTATGCCTCAGACCAAATGTTTGCTGAGGTGTTTCTTCTTACAGCTGTTGAGCTGAACAGAAAATGGTTTGCCAGTCTGAAAATATTCGAGGTTTCAGTAAAATGTCTGGTCTTTAGGAAGGGTGATGAAGAATGTGTGTTCACTGACGCTAGACTGGTGAAGTGCCTTTCCCACCTGGGAGGTGCGAGACAGATGTTGAAGTCAGAGTTTTTTTAAGTGGTTCATAACAGCATAACAGCAGAAATCTGTTCTGATTTTTTTCTTCGCCCTTCTTTCCCTCCCAGGCTGTGTTCCAGAACTCCAGTTAGTCTAACTGTTTTGGTAGTCTGGTACTTTTTGTGGGGGGTATTTTTTGCCCCTCGCCTTCACCAGACCCCTGGCATGGAAGAAGCCCAAATACCTCTGATACTGCATTCAGAAAAAAACATTAACGTTGTTTTAAAAGGCTAAATGTAATGTAGTTTGGGGGAGGAGGGAGGGTTAATGG
Organism: Callaeas wilsoni; assembly: GCA_013398955.1. Classification (NCBI taxonomy): domain Eukaryota; kingdom Metazoa; phylum Chordata; class Aves; order Passeriformes; family Callaeidae; genus Callaeas; species Callaeas wilsoni. The sequence goes on along the minus strand of VWPU01016428.1, from coordinate 214,637 downwards.
TTTTTTAAATGTTCTTGTTTTTAAGGGCTAAGGGTGATAATGGATTTAATACCAAACCACACAAGCGACAAACACCAGTGGTTTCAGCTGAGCCGCAACCGGACTGGGAAGTACACGGACTACTACATCTGGCAGGACTGCACGCAGGCTGCTGGCTCTGTCGTTCCTCCCAACAACTGGGTAAACACGGGAAGGGACACACGCAAATCCCAAGCCGGATGCCACAGAGCAAAAGCAGCTGTAACGTGATTGTCCCGGTGTACAGGGGGTTAGAAATGACTGGTGAGAGGTACAAACTGATGGTACTACATGAGCTAGTGCAGATTGGTTTAAACCAGGTTGAGGGGTCAGGGGAGAAGTTCCTACTTCAAGTGGAACTTTAAAAAATACTTTTGTTTCTTCACCTCAATGTTAAATCTTCATTCATTAAACAAACACAAAAAATAATGGTTGTGCACAAGGTGTTCACGCATGCCCCTTTTGTGTATGGGTATTCTGCTCTAGAAACTGCATGCCAAGTCCTCTTAAATCATAGTTGCCGGGGAAGGAAACAAAACAATATGATCTTGGCTTTTTTCCTTTTTTCTGAAAAGTGATCAGGCCAAAAAGTGTGTTGCCTATTTCAAATAGATTTATTTTAGATTTGAACTGGTGAGTGCATGATTAGAAACTTGTATATTCTAAAAACTCAAGGTGAAATTGATGCTTTGTACCAGTTTGTATAATTTCTCTTTAAACTTAGAGTCTTAAGAGCTATCTTAGCTTTTGGAATCTTTTATTACAGAGATGGTGATGAAGTTTAACATTTTTAACTTGCTGACTGTTGTTGGCCCTTTGAAGGGATAATACTAAATTGCAGAAAGCTTTATGTTAACTAAAGCTATTTTTAATAAGTTTCAGGAGAAGCAATTCCAAAATAAATGTTCCCACCCATGTTTTCCCCTCTGTTCCAGATAATTCCGAATGAAAGTTAACTTAATAAAAAATCTTCAAAACCCACAACACTGAACAAGAAATACATGTGGCAAAGCACAACTAAAGGGAGAACAACTAGTGGGAAAAAGAAATGAAAATCATAAGTACCAAAATAGGTTCAAAATGTAGTCCACTGATAAGACATTTTGTGGTTTATTTTATGCTTGTAATGCCCCACATTTTAAAGTACGCGCAGGAGGAAATGTTTGTTAAATTAGTAGTTCTGATTATCTCCCTCCCTTGGATGAGCAGGTGAGTGTCTTTGGGAATTCCAGCTGGCAGTTTGATGACGTGAGAAAACAATGTTATTTCCATCAGTTTGGGAAGGAACAGCCAGACTTAAATTTTCGCAACCTTGCTGTCCAACAAGAAATCCACGTAAGTATGAAATCCACTGCTGCTGAGCCAACAGCAAAACAGCTCTTGCACTGAAGCCTGTGCAGAGCTGACTTACTCAAGTGCAGAGCAGTTTTTATCTCTGTTGATACAAAGAGTTGTTAATTAGCCGGTCGAATTTGGGGACTGGCACCTTGTTTAGCAGAGAGATGTTTGCATTTTCAGGAAAGCAGAGGCAATGCCGATTTGAATTACAAGGAATGCCTGGGCTTGTGCATAAGGGGGAGATAGTGAGTTTTGATCTGTCTGCACGCCTGATGACTTTCCAGGGGAAAAATGAGTGTTTTCACAGTGAGAGTGGTGGTGATGGTGCTGCTCAGATGGCATCTCATTCCTGTCTGCACTATGTTTCCCAGCAGACAACGTGCAATTCATTAAAATATGGGGATGTGGGCCTGAACTTGGGGAGCCTGACAACTGCTGCTTCTTTTTCCCCTTTCTGTAAGTTATCCCTCAGCAGGTAGTACAGCTGCTGCAAGTGCTCAGTTGACTCCTTCAGCGTTTGCTGCTCTGTACTGTTGAATTGTGGTGCGTTTCTTTGGCGCTGCCCTCACAGCTGCCCAGTCCTCCCGGGATGGTCTTGGTGGGGCCTCTCCCCTCACCACGTGGGTACTGCGTGAGCTTGAAGAAACATAACACTTCTGGCCATACTTTTTAACTCAAGCCTGCAATGAGACTGCTTTTGAGACTGGTCCTTGAAGAACTCGGCTAGGAACCTTTCTGTCCTGATACTTTCTGTGATGCCACATCTTGCCATTTGCACCTTTTTTTTTTTTCCGTGGCATTGCACATGCTTTTTAATGGTCCTGGCTAATTACTATATTAAAATGGTGCCTGGATTATTGAAATTCCAGTAGCAAAGAGATACTGCATTTCTTATTTAAAAAAAACCCAAAACGCTATGAAAGCTGGGAAGTTTGGCCTGGTGACACCAACCTTTGGTAAATGTGTATGAACATCATGTTAAAGAATAATTTTTGTCTAGTGTTTTAATTCAAAACCCTGTTCCAGAAGGTTAGGAGGACTGAGCAGGAAGCAAATGGACTTTTGCAGAGAAGCTCAAGTCTTTGGTTCGGCAGCACAAGGGCACCCAAGGACAGCCAGACTCAGCAACCAGCTGTGGCTTTCATGTGTAAATAGATGTAGATTGGTGCCAGTGAGAACCACATCAGTGCTTTATGTTTGCAGTGCTGATACTCGGTGCTGCTTTTGTGCTGAGCACAGGTATAAGCATGAACATTTTTGGGTAGATTCAGTGTTGGACAGACACCATATTGAGAGCTGCTGCTTTCAGGAATGGCGCTACGAGAAAGCGCTGCTCAGTGAGGCTGAGTCTTTATTTGCCAAACAAAAATCTGTACAGCTTGAGTGTGCACTAATTCTACTCCAGCCTGTTCAGACAAGTGTACTTCATACATTTTAAAATAGGCAAATCAATAGACAGCTTTTAAAAAAAATATAAAAAAAGGTTTTTTTCCTCAGACAAAGACAAGTATCACAACTAAAAGGACATTTGCAGAAACTACTCAAGAGGGACTGAACTTTGGAGTTTTTTGTTAAAACTAGGGCAATTAAAACTGTAGTAATATGATAGGTAGTGAAGTAGGATATAATTTTACTAATAGTGACTAATGTTGGAATTTGATAGTGAAATTTCAAATCAATAGCATTTGTAATTGTTGGATAATAATTTTTCATGTTCCTGCAATTCAACAAATAAATCTGAAAACAAAATTTTAAAAAATTACATTAGTCAAACAAGAGAGAACAAATGTTTTAAGAGCTCTTTTGTGTAAAAGAAAAGTGGTGGCACAAGGTTTGTGCAGAACAACATATTCCTGCATATTTGAATCAATGTGTTCTAATTGTGTGCAGCCATGACTAGCGTTCATCAACAACAGCACTTAGCATGAGCCCAATTGTGTTGATGGATGAGATTAGAAACCGCTTTTAGCGAGTCATGCCCTGGCTTTGGTCTCCTGAATTATGGGAGAAGTTACAGACCAGTCTTTTTCTTTTTTGTACTGAATGAAATAATAAGACGTACCTTATTTAGCTATTAATTTGACCTTCGATCAACATGATTCACTTTAGCTTCTAGAAAAATTTGAAGTACAAATCAAAAAATGAATTGTTATGTATTAACACCCACTTACAAGTTTAGTTTTCTTTTTAAGAGTATACTATTTTTTTAAATGGGGTGGACTCACTCAGACTTTTCAATTTTTACCTTTGTCTAGGATATTATAAAATTTTGGCTCGGCAAAGGAGTTGATGGATTTAGTTTCGGCACTGTTAAATTTCTCTTAGAAGCAGCACATCTCCGAGATGAGCCTCCAGTGAACAAGTCTCAGAATGGAGTAATGTATATGTTCTGTCTTTGCTTTCTCTCCTGCATTTCCTACGGAGACATGAGCGCCTGGTTTGACTCTTTTGGGTCTTAATTGTGGCTGTAGGAAAATCAGGTCAGCCTTGGAAGGCGAGTGGGTTCTGGGCACTGTGCAGAAAGAGCACTCATCAGAAAGAAGGCCCAGTAAGAACTGGAGCACAACTAAAAAACACTGATATCAGGAGCTTGTCACAGCGAGAGGTGACCAGGCACATTCATGAGCACTGTTATTTATGCTATTTGCTTTTGGTCTGATAGTGAGCTTGGTGGCGTTCCCAGACAGCGCCAGCACTAAGACACTGTTCTTCTGGGGAGCTGGGCACCACAGACAGCTGGTCAGCTCCAACGTGCTGGTGGTGGTGGTGTTGCGTTACCCTGTCAAGGCACTGTCCGTCTTTCCAGCCTGGTCTGAGGCCACAGCACCTGCTGTGCTAGCTGCTCCAGATGGGCTCTGTTGGTTAGTGCTGTGCATGGGCCTTCCTTGCTGAAGGATGGGATCCAAAATTATCAGTCTTCTGCTGCTCTAGAGTTCCTCAAGTGCAGTTCAGCTCTGTGCTGTTAGTATCAGCCTGCTGAATTCATTTCAGTAAAAATTTGTGAACTAGTGCACTGTCTCGGGAAAGGATGGGAAGAATTTGGAGAACTCTGAAACCTAAAACATTGGTGAACTAATGTGAAGTATTATACCCTGCTTTAAGGAGAGTATCACAGCCTATTCCCAGCTCTACCATGACTACACGACCACGCAAGTTGGTTTGCATGACATCATCCGCAGCTTCCGTCACACCATGAATCAGTTCAGCACAGAGCCTGGCAGATACAGGTAACCACCACAGCTGGCCAGTTTTTCTCTAGTATTCATCACCCTCTTGCTAGCAATAAAATGGTTTTTTAGTAACATAATATGCCACAGAAATGCAAATCCTCCAGTGCAGATAGCAGTGCATAGGCTATACTGTCTCTTCTCCAGTGTGTGCAGAAAGGAATTGGCCCTGTTAGCTCTGCTCCATCTATGGACTGTACAAAGCTAAGCAGAGAAGGAAACCATTCTAATCACAGAGATACGAATTTATCAACCCTGTGCCTGATTTATTGTTTCGTTTTAATAGTGCAGTTCAAGTGAGACACACAGTCAGAGAGTGTTAAAATGACAGAATGGTTGAATTTGGAAGGGACCTCCTGAAGTTCTCTGGTCCATACCCTGTGCTTTTTAGGGCCACCTGGAGCCAGTTGCCCAGAAACTTGTCCAGATGGCTTTTGAACATTTCCAGTAATGGAGACTCTACAACCTCCCTGGGAAACCAGTGTCAGGGCTCAGTCACCCTCACAGTGGAAAAGTTTTCCGATGTTCATAGGGAAACACATTTCCTGTGTTTCAGTTTGTGCCCATTGCCTCTGGCCCTGGCACTGGGCACCACTGAAAGGAGCCTGGCTCTGTCACCTTTGCACCCTCCCTTCATGTATTTACATACATGGATGAGATCCCCCTGAGGCTTCCCTTCCCCAGGCTAAACAGCCCCACCTCTCAGCCTTTCCTCCTGGGAGAGATGTTTCAGTCCCTAACACCCTTAGTGGCAGAGTAAAGGGGAAGGATTACCTCCCTCGCTTCTGGCAGCACTCCTCCTACTGCGGCCCAGGATGCCATGAGCCACCTGCAAGGCCACATTGGTGGCTCATGGTCAACTTGGGGGACCCGCAGGTCCTGTTCTGTGAAGGAGAGCATGGAAATTGCTGAAATGGAGTGTGTGGACGTGGATTCAGAAAGAGAAGACTTCAGTCAGATACTTCAGCCTTGTGTTGACTCTTGTAGATTTTTTTCCAGCAATTTCCAAGAAGTATTTCTCCTTGATTCCTTGTCTGCCTTACAAAATATTGTTTCTCTATATTAATCTTTTTTTGATGGGGAAGGGGAAGTGAACATAGTTCTTAATGCTCTGTGTTCAACCATTTCTAGCTTTATTCTGTTCTGTGTAACCAAAAATGAGCCAAGAATCTATTTGTGTACCTCTGTAGATTTATGGGTTCTCATGATGATGAAAAGGAAGACATCGAAGCAACAATGATGTATTATGGAACGACTTTTATCCAAGAAGCAGATTTTCCCTTCAATTTCAACCTAATTAACATGAAAAATCTATCAGGCAACAGTATTTTTGAAGCTGTCGACTTGTGGATGAAAAACATGCCTGCAGGAAAATGGCCAAACTGGGCAGTAAGAGTTCTAGACCAACTCTCATAGAAAGGGCTTGTTCCTGTAGGTGACAGAAGCCACACACACACGGACACACACACTGATTTCAGTGGGATCAGCAGCAGCCTGAGCTACAGTTGCTGTCCTTGTGAAAGCTCTCAGCTGCTATAGTTAAGAGTCCTTGGCAGTGTCTGGCTCTCCTGCCCTTCAATAACAGTTCCACTCCCCATGCAAGGATGGCAGAAGGGAATTTATGATTGTGCCGCTCCCTCAGTGTCTCCAATGGCTAAACCACCAGTGAGAATGGAATTGAGATAACTATCTTTGACCATAAACTGACTCACTGCAATGGATTCTGGAACCCTCTGGGGCCAGGGCAGAGTAGGCAGTGGAGGGCAGCTAACTTAAAACCATTGCTCCTCTTTCCTAGGAAGCATGTTTGGAATGTGCAAAGGATCTTTTCAAAGCAAGCAGCGCAGTTCTCACACAGCAGAGAAAATAGCAGGGAACTGTAAGCAGGGAGAGTTATTTGCCATCTCTTCCTCACTTCTGCCTCGTGCTGCTGGCAGGACTTCTGTATACTAAATTTTTTGGGACAGAAGTTTGTAATGGCATCCAGATAAAGATAACGGACCTCACAGCCCTGGAAGGGAAAGAAAAAACCCCAGACTATTTACTACATTGTTAAGTTAGTTAATCAGTTTCACATATGCATGACATTTTATAACGTATGTTTAACAGAATGATGTTTTCTTCAGGTTGGAAGCCCTAACACTGCTCGGATTTCCACTCGGATTGGGAAAGAGTACATCAATGTCATGAACATGCTGCTTTTAACCCTCCCTGGTACTCCTGTAACTTACTATGGTGAAGAAATAGGCATGGAGAACATTGCGTCAGAAAATGTAAGTGAAGAGCATGTAAACTCTGGCCCTGTTGTTGTTTTGTTCCAAGTAACAGAACATTCAAAAACACAAGAACTTTTGTTTTGTTAACCAAACCCAGTCTTTCTCACTGCTTAAATGGTTTTCCATGTTCCTCATGGCAAACCGCTGTACAGCATCTGGAAATGACCAGGCCAGAGACCAGAACCAAGGCCTTGATGTGTGTCTGAACTGGTAGAGTTCAGTTATGGATGCTGATTTCTGTCCTTCTCCAGATCAGTCTTGCATGGCTTGCAGCAGCGTTGCTTTAGCAGAAAGGACAGCAAGTGCCAGCACTGGGCTTGGCCAGGGGTTAGGAGAGGTGTGCTGCAGTCATATGAGGGAATGAGCCGTCTCCTTCCTCCCATGGAAGTGCCCTCATCATTATGTCAGAGTCCATTATTTCCTGGCTGTTATTTAAAGGAAATCATGGTTCTGATTCTGTCCAAGCCACGGCCGTTACAAGTGTGCCCAAGCTCAGAAAAAGGGATCTGCACAAAGGGAAGGCTGCGTGGTGGTAAGCGGAAGTGGCTTTTGGTCATCATGCATAGTCTGTCCCAAAAGGCAACAGCTGATCTCTGCCTCTCCTGACCATATTTGAGCACCATGAGAACATGGTCCTCTGGCAGATGCCGCTTTCCCTGTGGAAAGCCTCTGTTAGGGAATGTGGCAGCCCTGGACAATGTTAGAAATGGCATTGGCTAGCTTTGTATCAAAGGGAAAGAGGTACTTGAAGCACAGGATCGTCTCCAGGTTTGTCAGATTCAGATGCGAGGAAATGATTCTCTGATTTAAAAGGAAATCTCATTTCCTCTGAGAAACCCCTAGGTCAAAGTATCTCCTGCATTTTCTTGCTGTTGCTGATTACTGCTGACAAAGTGATTCTCTTAAGAAAAGTGGCTCACCCTGAGCTCCTCAGGGTTCACTCTCTTTTAGTGGCTACCCTGTGGCTCAGGGCTTTGGAACAATGCAAACCCACCCTTCACTCAGCCTGGAGAGGAAGGTTCCCTGATTAATGGGTCTCTTAGGAAGATGGAGAGTATTTGCTCAGGATGATACAGTCTTTAGCCCCAGCATTTCAAACACTTCAGGAGACACTGAAAGAGGTAAAGATGAGAGGCAGTGTTACCAGTGTTGAAAACTTAGGATTTTTTTTTCCCCTGCTTTTCAGAATATGCTAAAAAGGAGAAACCCATTATTTATAATGTCACAAAGCAAAGTGACAATTTCTTTTGTTAGGCTCCTGTTCTGACAGATTGTATTGAAAAGTGTCCTTTGTATGAAAAACAGTTTTCATGGAAAACAAACACTCAAAGTATGTGCAAAATATTTTATGCCCTCTTATATCATTAAATTTAAGTGTCAGATCTTTTGGCAGCTCTTCAATAACAATGAGGAAGCTTTTTCAGAATTTTTCTGAATTCTTCAAAATGAGAACTTCAGACTTTTTTTACATCGACACTTTTTAATGTGCTAAAAGCTGGTTTTCAATAGTTTTGCACTTGGAAATAATAATTTTACCTTTCTAACACAAACAGTCCTGTCAAAATTGTACCCCTTGCAAATGTAAGCTTGAAGAGTTCTGGGGTGAAAAGTGCAATAGTTACAAAAGAACAGACACTGAACAGCAGTTACTTGTTGTTTACTGTTATTTTAATGACACTGCTTCTAAGGACTCCTTACCTCACATATTCACTCACTGCACGTCTAGGTATTTATCAGAATAGCCTGGCTGTCATCAGTAAACTTTTATCCAACCATCTGTTGCAAAGGATGACAACTCTAGTAAGAGTCATTTGGGAATTCCAAGTTTCACCCAGCAATGCTGTATCTGAGATGATCCACTCCCCTCCATTTCAGGAATGGTCTTGGTTCTCATTTTCTCCTTAGATTTGGACCACAATTACATCCTCATTAAATTTTAACTTAAACCAAAGAAAGCAATACTTAAAGGGGGATAATCTGGGAGATGAGAGAGCATGCTATTCAAAGAGTAACTTTTTAATATGCTAATCACCACTTTATTTTCTAGGCGACCCTCCCAGAGAAATCCCCCATGCAGTGGGATGGAAAAGTTAATGCTGGTTTTACTGAAGGCAACAGCAGCTGGTTACCTGTTAACTCCGACTACCAAAGTGTAAATGTGGAAGTAGGTATCTACACGTGTGACAAACTAATGGTCTCCAAATATTTTAATGTATCTATTTTGCTCTGGTTTCCTTTTAGTAGTGGGCACTGGCAATAAGAACAAACTTAGAGGAAAAAAAAGCACTGAATCCTCGCAAGTTTTTTTAGAAAAGGAAATCCTTGCACAACAAGGAGCCTACTTCATCTATATTCATTTAAGCAGAGCAACTACAGTTATGATGTTGATGTGGCAATTTGGCTCTTTAACATCCTTTTAATCCTTTTGATATTAAATTGAAATTTGGGCTCTTTTTTCCCCCATTTCTATTGCTATAGAAAGAACTTAGCATAGACCAACTCTAACATAAGTAGAGCACTGAATCGAACAGATTTTGCTGACCTACAGTGCTGACCAAAATTGAAGGCAGAAAAAAAAAATCTAAGATAGCAGAAATATAAAACATTAAATAAACCCTGTGACTGTAGTAGACTGGACTCAATGAAAAAGATTCAGTGTCAAGCTTTGAATGGCTGTGGCTTTCTCCTGAATCAACAGTACTTGAAAGGAAGCTGTGGGAGGAAGCAATCGCTTTAGTGCTGGGGAACCGTTAGGCTTAATAACCTCAGTGTCTGCCACTCCACACATGCCAAGGAAGTGCATGAGAAAAAGCAGTTTCTCAGTGAAATCTGCAGACAGATTTGAAGAGGGATAATTGTCAGCACGGAATTCCGATAGGTGCGTTCTCAGCAGCCCGAGTGGGTGTGAGAAGGGAGCTCTGTTTCCTCCCTGCAGTGCCAGGAACTCACCCTGTTGGTGCTGACTGTTGCAGATCCAGAGCACCTGGTCCAACTCCACCCTGAGTTTGTACAGAGCGCTGACCTTGCTGCGGAACAACGAGCTCCCCATGAATCGAGGGTGGATGTGCCACGTCTGGAATGACCGTAACGTGTTTGTGTACGTGAGGGAGTTGGATGGGTTAGACAGAGTCTTCATGATGGTGCTCAACTTCGGCCAGGAGTCCACAATAGACCTGACGGCCATAGTTCCTAACCTTCCCTCTGAAGCTGTGATAAGGCTCAGTACTCATTTTAGCAACACTGGTAAAGTGGTCGATACCAAACTAATTAAAACGGAAATGGGAGAAGGCCTGGTCCTTGAATATAAAACAGCAAAGCCTGTTCATACTATGGAAGCTTTTCAAGATAACTGTTTTGTGGCAGAAAAAGCTTGTTATTCCAAGGCCTTCAATTTACTCTACGCGAACTGTTAAGTACAGGAGTAGAATACCTATGCTTTCATATTAATTTAGAAGATATTAGTTTCAGGGAAATGCTAAAATTAACTCAGTTTTCTTTGGCTTTTAAAACTTTATGTACAAAATAAATGTCCTGAAAAATCAGATACATAATTGCCTTGTATGTGTATTTGTGATGAAAAGGAAAAAGTATGGTATAAACTCCCCCTTAGGGTCTATGTAGAAGAAAAGTAAACCTGTTCTAAAAAACTGTCCTGTTCAAACATGTATTTTTGGGAGGAGAGGGAACAGTTGCTTTCTAGGTGCTGACCCTGGAGGCTGCTGGTCTGTAAGTGCTCCCGTGGAATCCCAAGCCTGTGGCAGTTCATTGTAACTTTTTAGAAGTCTGCAGATTTGTAAAACTTACTCCAAAGGAGTGGCCCTGTATTTGCTAAAACAGGTGAACAGAAGCAAGACTAAGTATATATTGTTGTGATGTTTTACCTCTTCTCTCAAATCTTACAGCTCTGATTGTCTTCAAAGTTAGTATGAAAAAGAACAAAATATAGCTAATATATCTAATTCCACACTCAGAACTGCATTTGCAGTTGATTCTCCCCGTCCCTGCTGAGTTAGAACACATTTGCATTCTCTTATTTCTTTTCCTGATCCAAGGCTGAGGTGAGAGGTGTATACTTTAGTTCAGAGGAAGCAGGTGAACCAGCCCTACTGAATGTCACACTTGTACACGTGCTCTGATTTGCATTTGCTGCACCTGCAGTGGTTGATGTGGCCCTAGGTGTGCACCACACATCTCTTTTAACAAGCAGTGCACAGCAGGTTTGTGCCTTGCTCCGAGGGCAGCTAAGCTATGAACTGGGCTGCTTTAGTGGGGGCATCCTTTTTGTTTTTATCCTCTGGAGATACTCTGGCATCCTCTGAGACATTGATCTTGTACTCCTGAGGGACTTTGGCACCTCCTTCTTAAGATTACCACGCTGGATAAGGTAAATGCAAGATTTTTAATGTACTCAGATCAGAGTTCTGCTAAAATTCAGATTCTTGAGAATCCTTTTCTTTGCAGTTTGGTCAATGCCACCACATGATCAGTACACCATGGCTGCTGTGCAGATAGAGCGAGCAGCAGTCACCATCACCTACATACGGGAATTAGTTCTCCAAGTAGTGAGACTTGTATGTCAGATGCTTCAGAGGAGTTCTACTGCCTTGTGTGAGACGTGGCCTTGCAGGAGATGCCTTGGACAGGAAGGCTGCCTGTGCCAAGTGCCTGTGGCTCTCCCGTGAGGCTCTACGTGCCCACTCTTGTGCTCCAGCTCCGCTCGTGTAGCGCTGCTCTGCTGGCTCATGTGAACAGGGCTGCTGAACAGCTGCTTCTGCACAGCCTGGCAGGGCAGAAATCCAGTTCTTGGCGTGTATTTTTATAAGGCAGTGCCACACCCAGCTTTGTATGCTTATGCCCATAAATCAGGGATCTGAGAGGAGAGATCCTCTGGAGAAAGTGTTTGCTTTCCATACAAATCCAAATTTGACCCGACGTTTTTCAGGTGGTCGCTGTGTTTAGGAGCTATTTGCAGGATTTGCTGTGCTGTTGGGGATGGCACACTTCCTCAAGTTCTCTGTTCAGAAAAGCAAGGTGTCTTGCAACCTAAAATAATGAAAATATGTTATTACAAAGTAAAGTTTGTTGCACTATAAACTTTCAGGCTCTTGTGTAGTTCTAGTTATCTTCCTTTCCTATACTAATGCTAGGAAATACCTTGCCCTAAGACACCATGTAGCTTTTCCTGAAAGAATTCATCTTGGGAATAACTGCCACAACCACCAAATTAACATTTGCTAAGATTTGTTAAAATTAAGAGTAATAAAATTTGTATCCAACTGTGACAGTCTGAGACATCAGTAAAAATATGTCAGGTCTTGGCAGTATTTTGCTTTTAACAAGCACGCTTGTATAAAGTGCAAAATCTTGAAAGCTAATTGTAATAGCTTTGATAGCACAGATCACGCATTTCAAAATGTAGAGATCCAACCCATCATGTATGTTTTACACATGAGGAAGATAGGAGTAAATAGTATGACAGTTTTAAGCACTTAATACTCTACAGAGCAAGACTTTTCCTGCTGGAATGATGTTTTGCACAACTTGGAACCTTTCATTCAAAGCTCTTAGCACATTACAGTGGGAATTGAACACTATTTTGAAGCTATTTCAATAATCTGGCTCTGTCACTGTCTCTTTTATATCTATACAAGTGTATATATATAAAAAAATATATAATTATATATAAAGATTGCTGGGTTTTTACATTTTATATATATGTATGTAAAATCAGCAGTTGCTTTAGCAGTTTTTCTTTATGCTTTAAACATACATTCAATGACTGCCCAGCTACTGAGGCTGCAGTATCCCTTGAGGGGACACATCCCTGCAACACGTTATGGACCTGTGCAAAAAAGGGACCATACCTCATCCAGTGAGTGCTCCCAGGATGAATCACAATGACTGCCACTTGCCTGGACATCTAAGATGATATTAGGAATCCAATTTCCTGGAACAATGAAAGCTGGTGATCACTTTACATTGAACAGGGAAAAAATTAAATGGGGATGTGAGTTAAGAATATGTAATTCTGCCTTCTGTCCTGACAGAATTTCTATTATTCCCTAAGACAAAGAGAATCATAGAGGGGCTTTCTGAATGAATTATTTGTATTTCTAATAACTACATATGTGGAAAATATTAATCTACTTAGTGTTTGTTCTCTCTGAGTCTTTTTGGAAAGACATGCTTTTTTCTTCCTGCACAAAGAGCACAACAGCAGCTGCAGCACTGCTGCAATTTCTCAACCATTGCAGTTGTGCTGCTCACAGAGACAGGGCATAATGAAATGTAGAAAAGGTTATTCAAGATCTCTTTTGGTAATGATGGTAAAAGCCTCTCCCCAGATTAGATGGTACAAGAAAATAGTGAGGCTTGAATGTACCTTTTGTTGGAAACTCCCAAAGCTAGGGTTAAGTTTCAGGTATAAAAGCACCTGTGCCTTGGCCTCGTTGTCACTCTAACTTGGACTCAGGACCTGCAGCTTTAGCAAAGTGAGAAAAGTAGGTTTTTGCATAGCAGCAAAAATAAGATTTTTCTCCAAGGGTTGCTGAGAACTGCAGCCCGGCCCTGTCAGCAGCTGGACTGTCAGTGTGGGCTCACCTTGCATTGTCCAACAATTGCCCTATGTTGAAGCCTAGGAAAGAGTGAACCCCACTCACAGGCTCCCAGTCTTTATGCTTTTGCATCTCAGAGAGTGTCCTGAGCCTGGTGTGGAGCTGGTGATATGGGGTTGTGTTTGAATTCATTGAAGGAGGAGTCAATCTCTGTGGTGTTTAATTGCATGACTATTAAGATTTTGGTTCAGCTAACTCCATTTATCTGTGATATTCTTGTCCTTACCTTTCTTACTTGTTCTGCTGGCATGATCTAGTGCAGCCTTCCTGAGCTTCTGAACATACTGTAAAATTCCTTTTAGTGGTGTCCGTTCATCATTTTCATAGGCCGTGATAAAAACTGATGGGTAACACTGAGATTAAAAACCAAAACCAGTTAAACACTTGACAACTGGCCTTTCTCATAGAGTAACACATTTTTCTCTTACTATACAACTTGTTAGGGTTTATTTAAAAACTCATCTATTACATAATTACTTAAGAGTTTTCTAAGAGTTTTCTCACTCTAACTGCAAAAAGTATTTTGGTCTGAAAAATGACTTCATAGTCGGGGATAATCTACTTACAAAATGTCATAAAAACATCTCCCCACTGGTAAAGGTCTGATACTTGTCTGCTTGCTGATGATTGCAAAAAAAGAAAAAAGAGACTAATAATCATGGAATGGTTTACCTTAGAACAATAGCTGAGGTTTATTTTTGCAATCTTTCTGCACAGAAGAAGTTGGTTTTTTAAACAGTAAGAATTTTACTTAAGGAAGCTGTGCGGAACAGCTAACACATTGTCAAATAAAGAGAGATTTCCCTTGAGATGACAATGTCAAAGCTATAGCTCCTCTTCCCTTTCAGTGTTTGTTTGTTTTAATACCTCTGGAAAGGTATTAAATCAGTGGAAAATACCTCCTTCTTCCTATATCAAAGCCTGCAAAACACAGGAGAATGACAGAACCCCTCCCAAAAAGGAAGGCATTTTTGCATGTTGAGATTTGCTATACAATAATCTATTACTTCCTGAAAGTCCTAAAACAAAAGCAAGTTTAGAAATCTGTATCATTAAGGAGAAGGCATTGGGTTAATTTCAGTAGTCACTTGTGACTTCAACTATTGCTAAGATTATTACTGAAATAATTTATATTAGAGGGTTTTTTAAAATTTCAGTTATCTACTTTTGGTTTTCTTATAAACCACTACACTTCATGCCTGTCGTATTCTGCACAGAAAGCGTAGTTTTACCTGTGGCTGAATATTCTGGTATGGGCAATAGCTTTTGATATACTTCATGCATTTTTCATCTTCTAATGGATTTCCCCATTCTTCTTGTTCCTCAATTGTCAGTGGGAGATGAGTTTTCATCATTGTATTTAGAACATCTACGAAAGGAGCCTTAGAAGTCATTAAGGAAAAAAAAAAGTTGGCATTTAGGACAGAGGACCTTGAATTTCTGAGTCAAGGTGTTCCCAAACAAATGAGGAAAGTGAGCTTTCAACTGGAATGTTTCCAATTCTGGAAGTGGCAGAATAAGACCGGTAATACAGTGTAATGTTATAATCTGTAAAAGGTCTGCAGCAGCTCACCTGTAAAACCATGGCTCTGATCAGCTCTGGATCAGTGTTGCACAGGGCTCCTGCCAGAACTCCCCCAGCACTGGCAGCTGCCAGCGCTGTGTGTTTGGGCTGAGAAAATCCCAGTTCGTGCAGCAGCGTGATGCAAGCCCTGAGGTCATGGAGACCTTTGAGTTTCTTGTGCTGACATCCATCTCTGTGCCAGCCAAGGCCCTGCTCTCCTCCACCCCTGAAATTTAAAGCAATTCAAGTTGGAGTCTCTTCAGAAAACATTACATGGCGTAGCTTCAGATAAAGAAAGAACAGCAGCAGCTACAGAGCTACAAATCATAGTTTGCTTTCCCAATTAACTCTTCATTTTTGCCTTTACCCTTCTTTATGGCTAAAAGAGTCAACATGAAGACAAAATATATCTGTTCATGATGATCGGTGAAAATACTAAGTGTATAAGGGCACTCTGTGCCCTCATGTGCTTGTGTCCTGGAATGCACAGGAAAAGCAACACTTTAGGAAATGACATTTTCATTGTAGGCAATATAAAATCAGATAATATTATCTTTTTATACAGGAAATTATGAAAATATCGAAAACATTTCCAGTACTTCCATTACAACACTATTACTTACTAAAAACAGTAGAATAGTATTTCTGAGCTCCACACCAGACTCTCAGGATTTGTCTTCTGCTTAGCTTAAATTCTGAGACTGTTTGAAAGGTGGGTGTGGTTTTTTCCCCCTAATTTGTGAATTTCAAATGAACTTGAAATGTTACATTTTGTAATACAGAATTATAAAAATAATTTATACTTCTTTCTATGCAACCACAATTTTGGTTCTAAGCCACCTGAAACTTCCTTTTCTGGTTTCAAGTTTAAAACGGATTATTTGATTAGCCTGCCATCTTTGGATGAAGAATCCCATCTTCATGTAGGACTGACCTGCATCTTAAGATAATTAGTGGGGGGTGAGGAAGAGCAGCACAATGCTTGCCACTGAGTATAGCAGATTGAATATATTTGCTGAATTTGTTTTGGGACTGGTGTTTCCAACAATTACTCATTCCTCCCCTTCCTTCCCCTCCCTAAAGTGATTCTTTTGTTATCTTCCTTAGCTACTGAGAAGAATTTGAAGCCTATTGTACACTGCAGTTTTATAAAACTGGTAGGTTTGTAGCTAAACTGGAGACAGAGGATTTAGCCAATAAAAGAACAAGGGTTGCAGGTTAAATGCTTAGTTGTTGCTGTGGAATGTAAATGGCTTTCAGAAGACACAGGCTGAGCATTAGCACACAATGCTCTCAGGAGGAGAGGGAGATAACATGTCACTGCAATTTGAGCATGTAACCGAAATTTTTCTTGAGCAAAGATGAGACAAGAAGTAATGAGACTTGAAATGACTAAAAGTTACATACAGCCATCATGTAGATTTAAGAAACCTAAAATGCAGTGTGCTCTTGTGTTTTTTTCCCCTGAGGTAAATTTAAAAACTACTTAAATAAAAAAATCTAAGAAGAGATGAATAATTAGGTATAGGTACACAAAAAAATTGTCTCAGTACATCTTCAGTTGTACATGAACAAATATCTGTATATCCTGCAAAATAAAATCTTCTTTCCATTTTATATTTGACTTACCTAACATGGCAATATGCTAATATCCAACCCTCTTCAACTAACATCAGCTTCTCTTCTTTAAAGCTCATGTTCAAATCTATGCCATAAGCTCCATATACATGAACTAGAAGTGGTCTCCTGTGTAGTTCTTTAGAATTCTTATTATGAAAAACTGTAATTGGCACCAAAGTTTCATCCTGGAAAAGAAGGAGTAGTTTACAATAAGGGACATTGCAGAAATCTCAATGACACATGGCAATGAAAACTTCAATTATTTATTTTAAAATGTGGTTTTTTGATTACAGTAATTTTTTTTCACTTAGAATGTGCAAAGCACTCTTGAAAAATAAAGCCTGAGACTGAACCTCTGCTGTGTGGGCTTATGGATGCAGAGTATAAATTCATTTAAGTGCAACACCTGAGGAGTTTTTAAACGACCAAAGCACCCAAGTCTTCCTTCCCCCTTTAACACCAAGAATATATGTTATTAACAATAGAGTTTACCATTTACCGCAGTACAAACTCTTTATTAACATCTCCAAGTTTTTAAACTCAGGCTGTTAAAACTTTTCTTTCTTGATCTGCACTGTGCAGCCGGTTGTGGGGTGTTCTTTTCAACAGCTGGCACCTTTTTCATTTATCATGTGGAGTACAACACCATTACATCAACTAGCAATTCTCACTTATACTAAACAGCACATGATGAGTCAAGAATCTATCTCCTCTGGAATACCCAGGTTAATGGGAAAAAAAAATCACGACTCTTTCTTGTTCTTCTCTATAGCACTGAAGAAAACACCCACTGTTTAGTAACTATAGCACCAACTGCTCTTTACATTTTTTAATCTCTGTTCCCTGCCAAATGCACTTTCTTTAAATGGGTGGGGAGGAAGGAAAGAATAAAAGGAATGGGGAAAAGACTGAAAAATCTTACCTTGCTTTTAGCTAGTAAACGTGTAGTGTGACAATTCGTAATAATTGGTACCTCTTGCACAGCTTGTTCAATGAGATTATTTTCTTTAAATGAATATGCAAAACGCTTAGGGGGGTGTACTGGGGAGGAGAGCTGAAAATAGCAAGTGCTGGTGGTATGTTCAGGATGAGATTCCAATTCAAATTCACAGGCCCACGGAGGCAGCTGGGAAAACATGGCATTTCAAGTGAGACCCTTACACTGCATCTGTAAATTTTGCTTAATATGTCCTTCAGAGTAAAAGACATTGGGTATTAACTAATTATCTTCAGTTTTTATGTAGCACAATCTGTATTTCATTTAAATCCAGTAATGAAACAGTCAAAAAGTGAAAAACTAGTGAACTTTTCCCCTGAGACCATTGGATAAAGTTGGACAATGAAATAAAAACGAAAAATAAATTCAAATTCAGTTTAAAATGGGCATTAGTGCAGATTTTTAAAAAGAAAACATTTGAAATGATTCTGCATTAGTTTTACTTTTTAGATCCTATTTTTCCTTGCATTTCCCGTTCTATTTCAACACGTTATACAGCCAAGTCCATGTCAGCTATTATGCTTTTACTGTGAGTTAGCTCAGTAATGCTAAGCCACTGAAAACCCCTGCCTCTTAACTTTGTTCCTAGTGCCAGCCATTGTGAAGAACAAAACCTTTTCCTGGCACATTCACCCTCAGACACTTACTGTTATTATATTTAAGGTTTTTAACTCTGCTAAGAATGAAAGAAATCAAGATTCATTCTTTGAGAGCAGCAGGGACATAGCCAAACCCTCTGCCAGACCATTACTTACTTGGGTTAGGTTGCTAGAGGCTTCTGAAAAGGCAGCAGAAGTCCAAGTTCTCCTGAGTAACTGCAGGTCCTTTCTGAATACATAAACTATGGCCATTTTAAAAAATGAAGATTTTGGAGACCATACAGTGTACTTTGTTGAAAACCTTTTTCTGTGGCAGTTTTATAGAGGTGCAGCATTGGCAGCTTGTTGCAATAAACTTGTGAGTCGTTCAGACTGTATTTTTCAGGAAAACAAATCAATTAAATATTTCATCTGAATGGTCTTCAGAAATCATGGATTTGGTTTGAGTCACTTTGTTTTTAAGCCACAAGTATTTAACAATTAGAGACGGGAAGCAAATACTTTGCACCAATTGTCCTGCAATATCAACTCTCCCCATTTATTATGGGACAGTGTCCATACTTGTTTTCTGAACATTAATCTTTTTCCCGTTGGAGGGGCCTTGCTTACACCAATGAGTGTAACCAAAAACAAGCCCAGTAAAACTAAGTAGAGCATTTAGGGAACTGGGTTCTATTTTACATTAGAAATCAGCTGTATTGTGAAGAGCTTGACTGTAATCTGTTGAAGAAAGAACTGGCTCACAGGATAGCTGCTCTTTAACTTTCTAAATGCTGCAATAAACCACCACATCAAATCCTGAAGAACAGCTACAGGTAATACAATTAGTCATAATGATGAACTTGGCAGTATTAATAGTTTGCAAACCGCTTTTACTTTTGGAATTTATCTTTGCTTTCATTATGTTATGTTAAAAAAAAATTAAATAATGCTGGAAAAATATTATGCTGCTTAAGCCACGCTAAAACGTACCTTTATTGACTGAACTGAGTGTGAAACAAAAGAAATCACATTTAAGTAAAGATGACCAGCGTTCTTCAGGAACATAACACAGTTATCACTGAACATCTCAAAGTCTACTAGCTTGGTTTTCTTTTCCAGTGCATAAACTAGCTGCCAGTTCTCCTTGCCACTGGAAGCTACTGGTGCTTTCATCAACTATAAAAAAAACCAAACAACCTTGTATTACTAAAATGTAGTAAGAGTTACAACTGAGAGGTACAGACTTATAGGTGATCTCATACAACACTTTTCTTCCAAAAAACTACTTATTTTTATTTGGGGTGTTTGCCTGTCTAAAACTGGAGATTTTTAAACTCCCTTAGGCAAAATGGAAGAACAATTCAGTAACATTTGGAGAAGACCAAGTCTCAAAGATTACTCTAGAGAAGATTGTAATGCAGTTAAGTGCTTTCAGCATGGCCAGCACAATTGTAGGTGGGTTTGATTACACAGACTGAGATCACCAACTTGAGTTTTGATATAGGGGAAATGACTGTTGAAGCATAGTAATTTCTTGATGCTGTCAAAGGAGTTAGGATCAAACTGAGATCCTACAGATGAGACTCCATGCAGCACTCTCCGTCTTTTTAATCCATGCAGCTCTCTCTCTTAAATTATTTCAGTAAGCTGTGATGAACAGAATTAACAGCCAACCTTACTATTTCTATATGACCTGCAATAGGTATCTAAATTAATCCAGTGAATGTAATTATCAGTCAAAATTGCCTTATATTCTGCAGGTTCTCCATATGTAGTAAGAATGTATAACTGGTCCTTTCTGTGCTCGATGTGGTAAAGGACCCCTGTGGTTCGTGCTTGTACAAGAGCGGGTGACTCGAAGGGGTGTCTGCAGTCAACCAGCCAAACTTCTGAGGTTGTCTTGCTGTTGCTGTTGATAGTGAGAAAACGCCTGTCTTTTGTGCAATAAAGGTCTACAAAGAATCTGTAGAGAATAATTTAAAAAAAAAAGAAAAGGAAAAGCTTAAATTTTATCAGTATTTTAAAATACATCAGTTGTTTCAGAATCATGGGCTTCCATCTGCAAGGTAAGAAACACCATTCCTGTAAGCAGACTGGAGAAATTTCAGGCTACTTGGCTCCCCGACCCACTTCTGCTGCATTTACCTTGGGATTTAAAACCCCTCAATCTTGTGTGTGAAACCTGAAATCTGCAAGGAAACCAGTTTAGCTGTTGCCCAACTGAATCCAGGTTTCTGCATCATTGAGCTAGGCTAGAAGCTCATTGATGCATACAGGCTTTAAAATTCAGGCAAAATGTAGAACTTTTTATTGAGCTTGTAACCTTATTTAAAAAAAAAAGTAGTAATGGATAATTAAATTAATGAATGACATCATGTGGGAACAGCAATAAGAAAAGTAAGAGCTATTATAAAAATAAATTGATAAAATGTGTATGTGCTACTGACCTAACTTTGTCTCCAGCGAATAAGACAAAAAAGTACTATTTAAAAAGAAAAAAAGCAGAGAGGTCTGTATGAGGCAAGTGCTGCAGTGATACAGCTGGAAACTAGGAATTGGTTTTGGAATTAAGCAACTAGGAACTACCTACTGGCTTTAAATGCCTGTAAAATCTAGAAACAGAAAGCAGAATGATAACCAGTGGCTGGATGCTAATAGTAGAGAAGTTCAGGCTGAAATTCGGATTCAAATTTCTGTGAGTCATCCTAATTAACTGGAATGTCACATCTTGCATCAGAACAGCCTCTGTGCCATTTTGAATCCTTAAGACTGGATGTCTCTAAAAGAAAAACTGTCCAACACAAAGATCTAGATTCCATCAAGAAAATGCAAGTTTGAGTACCATAATCTGCATCGTACAGATCAGCTACATGGCTGCAATAATGATCTCTCTAGAATTCAGAGTATTTGACTGGTGAAGAAAAGGATGCTTTAGATAGCATTTTCAGTGCCTTTAATTATTTGCAGGTGGAGGATTTCACTTTTTTTGCTACTATTGTTTTTTCTAATTGCACCCTCTTGACATCTTTAGGAGGACAGGCACAGAGGGGGACCTAAGGTCTGCAAGAAAAATCAGCCTCCTGCCTTTCTAATACCCATCAATTTGGCAAAAATGTGGCACTGCATTCAGCAGAGATTCCAAGAGTTCAGCTCTGCTGATCCTGCCTCTAAGAGAGTTGAGCTTAAACGCATGTTACACTTCTCCCCAAGGACTATGACCTTGATATTACAAATTTTTTAATCTTCGTAGCTTTTTTTTAAAGGAAGTCAAGAAATTTTCAGCTTCTAAAAAAATATCTGATTGCAACTAGAAGAGCTGGTGAGATGCAGAATGGAACTGCTCAATGGCAATACAAAAGAATGTCTTGCCATCTCGGATGAAGGAGTTCAGCTATGAGCTGCAATAGCACATGAACCTTTAGAGTAAGTTTCTAGTAGATTTACTGTAATGACTGTGACCTTCAGAATTATGCCAACAGTTTCCCTGTGGGGAAGTGCCAGGTCAGTGCAACTTGATTTTCCAAAACTATGCATCAAATGCAGCTGGAAAAAAAGGATCTTATTTATTCCATATCCATTGCAGATTTTTAATTTTTTTTTTTCCCGATGAAAGTATAATTGAAATTCCTTTACTGAATATGTAGCTTGAATTATTGAAAAAATATTTATGGCATGCCGTGTAAATATACTGTATGCTGCAATGCTGAAAAGCTAGTTCAGCACTCAATTTAGCAAAGAGCCTTCTTGTCTTCCTAAACCACTGCTTAAAGAAAGGTTATTGAGAGGGTATTCAGTCAACAATAGTTCTGTCTCTTGGAATGTTGTAATGATTTTGCTCATCCATTACCCAGAGCAAGGATTAGCCTGAACTTACGTATTTTTTTTAAAAGATGTATCAGACATCAATAGCAGAGAAAACAAAATGAAATCCACGGTCTGATTTACCCTGTATGAAACTGTCACACGTTCATTAAAGGACACCCTGACCTGAGAGTGACCTTGACATTTATAAACTCAGCTGAACTCGTGAGGTAAGAAAGTTAAATCTCTGTTGATCACATATCAAAAGGAGAACAGAGCACATTCTCAGGCTGTATAAGGCACTACTGACAGCAGAACACAAAAATGCATTTTACCATATGAAATATGATATGCAACACTTTGTTTTCCAAACCAGTTATATTTTACATATAAAATACTCTAAAATATGTAAAGGACTTGTTATATTTTAGGTATGTATTACCTTGCATCTTGTTCAGTATAAACTAACTTAGTATGTTTCTGGTAAGTGAAAGTGGTCATGAATACATTCTGGCATTTAAGGTTCTTCTGAGTTGTGTAATACAGAACATCATTTGCAGCCCATTCTGGAAAAAAAGACAAATGCATATCAAATTCAGAACAGTGTATAATATTACTGAGAGAAAATGGGAGCTCCATGGACACTGGAGCCAGTGCTGAAAAAGGTGGGTTGCAGCTGACATGGAACTTGAGGACAGCATGTCTGCATCCTGTGGGGACTGAGGTAAGAGCCAAAAGATTTTTCCATGTTTTCTCTGACTACCACAGAACAAGAATCTCATAATGTATTGGGGAAAAAAAAGCAAAAAAAGCAGATGTCAATGTTGCAGGGCCCAGTAACAGGATGCTCTTGACCCTGTGCGGGTTCTGGAGGTACCGGGAAAACAGGAGACATGTGGCTGTTTAAAACAGCAGGGAAACAGAGGTTTACATGGAGTCAGCAAGATAATAAAGACATCATAAGCTGAGCCCTGCTGCATGTGACTGCACACAAGCCATTTAGAGAAAAGAGATGATGCATGTGCCCCATGGGTACTGCTGAGATAAAAATTCTCCAGTTTTCTATGCTTGTGTATGTGTTCACCAGCATAGAAAGGAATAAATACAGGAACCTTGTTATTCTGAAGTTATTCTGACTGATCCAGCCACATTCCTGCTACCTCTGCTGCTTCTACAGCCACCAGAATGATGTTTAACACATATGCTTTTAAAAGCCGTTGTATGCTGTCTTATGCATAAATACTGATTTTCAGTACAAAACCAAACGAATTAATAACACCAAAATAACACAAACACTTTGCCTTCTGAACAGCAATGTGGCTCCAAAGTGCACAGGTAGCTGAGGGTTCACTATGAAGACAAGCCTTTAGAGGGGAAATCCAAGTTCTTCTGTAGCCTAGCCTATAGAAAAATCAAGGCATAAATTTTCAGGAACTTCTGTCTGTCCCCCTGCTATTGTATATCACTCAATACAAGCACATAAACTTTGCAAGTGGTTCTAAGACCTAATTCTCTTGCTCATGGTTGAGGCACCTCTGTGCTTCATGACACTGCCGCTGTACCTCACTCATACCTGACTTAACTTTACAGAATTTACAATTCTGATAGTCATCTTGTGTACTCTTATTATCTGATAGTCATCTTCTGTACTCTTATTATCTGTCACACCTATTTAGGCAACAGGACATTGGTCTCTTAACTGTACTGATTCTTCTGGATCAACCTAGATAGATGTTCAAATCAAGTATAGTGTAAAACATCATTGGCAAATTTGCATATTTCGTTTTCAACAGGCAATACAATCTCCATTGTGGGAACACAACACTAAATTCTTGCTACTCCTCATTTTTTAACAAGGAAGTTTTACTAGAGTTTTATTTTTTTGCCTTGCCCAGGCAAATTGCTTACTGCACTACATAAACTTGATGACATCTAGCAATACAATCCAAAGTACAAGATGTTGAACACTGTATACATACTATTATACTTTTTACTATACTCTTTAATACACTATAAAAAAATAAAGATTTCTCATTCACTTCCATTTACCTTTGCTTCTTTTAACAGCAATGTAAAGCTCTGTAATCTGTTCTGAAAGAACTGATTCAAGGTCTGGCTGACTTCCCTGGGCCCTGAAGTGGGACCCACATCCTGGATTCCAGTTGAAATTCCAGCCAATACTCACTAGTAGGTAGTACTTTTACACTTTTCAAGCAAAGCTAACTGTCTACAGCTACCAGTGACTTCAGTTGTAGCTGTAAGGATTTATCAACTAGAACATTCCTCAAAAAGATCTTTGTATGACAGTCACGTCTCTGTATTTTTAATACAGCATACTGGATTCAACAGAAAAAATTATATGCATGACTGTTGTACCATGTAGAAATGCTTTTACAATGAAGGAGAAGTTTTATCCAGAAAACAGTCCCTTTAATCTACATCAGATAACCTGTAATTGTGCAGCATTAAAGAAATCACAAATAAGAAACAATTCAACATCTATAAGGATTAAATGTTGCCTTCATTTTTTAAAGAAAAAAAAATTATTTTTAAACTAAGAAAAATATTGTGTTGAAAGCTTGTGTGATCCACAGGATACTTATAAACAACTTACCAAAGCCAAATACACTTGGAATTACTTTTTCCACAACAGGAAGATTACCAAGTTTTATAATAACACAGGTTGCCTCCTCAGAATTTTCACTTTTTAAGCTGATAGCCATGTGTCTCTGATCTGGTGAAATTCTGATCCGTTGAATAAAGGCATCAGAAAAGCCAAGATCTTCAATACTGAATAAAATGTCAGCATTTCCTTCATCTACTACACAGAAAAAAAGAGATAGCAAAAAATCCTGTAATTAAGATATTGTCAAAATGAACGGTGATTGTTAACGTCTGTATTTAACAAATCTGCCTCCAGTATTCACAAACATGCTACTGGAATTTATCAACACCAAATACCTGTCTTGCAAGATATTTGCAAATGCACTTTGCAAAAATAAACAAAAAATTATAGTTCCAAGGAAAAAAGTCCTGTAGTTATTATTATTATTACTAAAAATATTTCAGAAGTGTAGATCTTGGCTTCTACTTAACATAGTGAATTTTAAAGCTCAAGTAGCTAAAGCAGTGTTGTTTTTAATAAATATAATTTGAAATTCTTTTACCCCCACCCCCCAAAAAATAAAAAAAGTATGAATGTTCTTTTTTTCAAAATGGTAAGTTAGGCCTCTGAAAAGAAGTGTTTTCTCTCTTTCCTCTCCAGCAACTTGCCTTACTATCAATATATACTGTTCTCTAACTCTCTTTACCTCACCTTTTCAGATTCTGAATTCTAGAATTATTACTCTATTACAGAATTGTATAAAAGTATTTTTAGTTAAGAAACAGACAAGTTAAGCATTAATGCAAGAAAAGAACACTAAGTGATACATGTACACCTTTTTTAAGAATCCTACCACATTAGGAAGAGAAATCCCTTACCATCATCTGCTTTTGCAAGAAATATGCAGCCATTTTCTTCAAAGTACACATTCTCTCCAAACCTTATCTGTTCAATACAGACAAACATATTTCAAGTCCAGCATACAATTAGACTATTTCCTTTGAATCCTTATATACAGTCATTTTTCTGTACAGCAGAATTGTAATGCAACAAATTGTAACAAATGTGACAAATGACAACATATATTCCATAGTGAAGAAGGAATTGCACACATCAGAAAGGTTTTTTCAGTTAGGGTACTTAAGCTACCTCTACCTGCTCTAAATTTCACAGAAGGCTCAGATCACCTGCAACTGCTCTTGCAACTTGCAATGTCTTGTATTCTTTATCCAAAAGTCAGATGATTATTTTATCTTTACTTGCTTTTGCCTTTGCAGAAATTACGTAAATTCACTGTCATAACAGGTATAAGCTGTTCTAAACACAAACTGTTACTATGCACAATTATTAAAATATTCAAAACTTCTACTATAAAGAAATGAGTAAAACAGCATTTTATAGCAGGAATGGCTTGGCTGTCTTTTATTTGTAGTCAGTGATGGGAAATGTTTGTATTGTTTGCCACTTACCCTTGGGCTTTCTGAATTGAGTGTATACATGTTGTGCAATTCTTCCAGTTTTCCTTTGATTCTCTTTGTCATAGCTTTGTATATTGGTGAAATGTCATTCCAGTTTTCCTGCTCTGATTTCAGAAGGTTCTTGTGCAAAAGGTCTGAAGTTACTGTGGATGCATTTTGCTTCCTTTTGGAAGGGAATTTTGTTCCTTCCTGCTAAGTAAGGAAAGACAGCAGTGGCTACTGGCCAGCACACTGTACACCAATCTGAAGACATTGAGGCAACATCTCCTGAGCCACAGGCCCAAAACCACCTTTGCATTATTACAAAAGTACATGCCAATCAAAAGAAAAACTGCAGTTGGAATGTTTTATTATAGCTCTTCCTGATCTCTTGGGGAGGCACTGTCAAACGTGCTTTACTTGGCACATTTATTAAGGTCTTCTCTTCAAAATTTAAGGTACTATTAATTTATGCTCTTAATTGATTATTGGTTATAAGTAAATACATTTGTTCCTGTTCTAGAACTAGAACTAGAACTAGGTTTTACTTCTTATGGAATTCTATTATTTTTCCTTCTTTACAGCTTTCTTTCATAATTTCCTGCCTTTAGAGTGCAATTTCTCATTTCCTTTCCTAGACAACACCACCCAGACCTCTGTCCCTGTACCTAGGAGTCCTAGTAGCTTGTTCAGGTTCTTGCTCCACCTCCTCAGAAGTGTTAATATAAATAGTGATAAGGTGCAGAATGAAGTGAAGCACTGAACTGATATGGGTTCTGCAACAATTTTATCAGGAATAAGTTTAAGGATCTGGCTTTCCATGAAACGTGAGACTACTGCTGCCTCACTGCCAACAAAGCTGTCTTCTATTGTAAAAATGTTAAAGGTGTGTTAAAACTGCTAGAAAAATGCTACTTCATCTTGCCTGCTGTGAAATCTCACTTAAGTAGTAAGCTTCACAACTTATATTACACTACATAACACTGCACAGATCACACGAAGTAGCATTTTATAACATTCAATGTATGATGTGAATGGGTCTAAGCTTAAAAAGCAGCCTGTGCTTCATATCCTATCCTCCCTTTCCATCAAGGACTATTGGTTTGTTCCTAGTTTGTCTTTAGAAACACATGAGAACCAAAATGTGAATGTTTCAAGTAGACTCTGAAGGGAAACCATCTGCTCCAGTTACCCAATTCCCCATGAACATAAAGCACACCACTGCTGAGAGCTGAGAGTGTCTGTCATTGGATCAGACCAATGCTTCCTCTCACCTGGCGCAAGGCAAAGAAATTGTGAAGGCTCTTAGAGAAGCTCTGGAGCAACTGGTTGATTGGTCAGGAGAAACAAACTGCTGGATGCCAAAGTTGTACCACCTCACCCCAGTCACTGGTAAAACTGTTGTAAGAGAACACCATCCCCCAAATGAGACACAACCAAATAAAAACCTCACAGGCCATAAATGGATACTTAGGAAAGCATAAGAATGGGACAAGCCAAATTATTTTCCTCAATAGGTATTCCCTCAGCCTTCAACAATTTTAGCTCAGGAATTTCCTGACCTGAACATGGTTTCTGGATATTTTAAAAGTCTCTCTCATATATGTCATCTATATGTATCTCATCTATGTCTCCCCTTTTACCTATGTAAAATTTTAGCATCCACAACTTATTTTGACAAGTTCCACACTTTATGCATCTTTTGATGATTGCCCTCCTTTAGTTTGCAGCAATGCCCATTGTATTCATTTGGAAATATTATACACAGCTGGTGGTCACAGTGTAGGGATATATTAAGAGTTACTGTACATCTCCCTGCCTGGGGAAAAAACAGTAATCTAGAAAGATTTTCAGAATAGCAGAGGATCTCAGTGACAACTGGTATGCAAACATTTGCTCCAAAGCAAACAGGCACAGCCTCCTTTCAGGTGTTTGCATCCTGGGAACAGTGTCACACAGCAGCATTTGCAACTGCGTGAGTGAAGAATACTGAACCACACATTCTCGTCCCTCCAGACCTCCTAAGCTCTCCTTGAAGCATTTGCTTACAGTGGAAACACAGACTTAGGAACTCTTTACTTTATGGTGACAAATAAAAGAGTTACCATAATATGAACTGTGTGTCACCTCTGAAGAAACACTATCAATTTGACACATTTTCAGGACAACCACACATCCATCTGAAAGCACATTTAGGATCAAATAAACTGAAACATAAATCTTTTTAAACAGTACTTATGCATATAAGTAAGTTTCCAGGCTGTCATACTACAGTAAACTTTTATACCACCACCCTTAGAAAAATCTGTATAAGAAACAGAGATAGAAGACCTAAAATTATTTCAGACTGTTTTCTGACTCTGCGCATGATATACTGCCATCGAATTACACAGTATTTCTTTACAGGAATCAATGCAAATACCTTTTAAAGTATAGTTTAGAACATGTGAGCACGATTATGAAATGTCAATATTTTATTTTAATATGATGGAAACCATGACTTACTGGTCAACAAGGAAAAGTCAAGGTTTTTTTGAGCCAGCTCACAGTCTGGTATGATCAGTTTGGACACTGCCTCTACACTAGCTGATCTCTCCCTGCAGTTTTCTCCTGACACTCTACCTAAGTCTGGAAGATACCAATTTTTTCAAAATTTCTATAGTGGGAAAATCAACCAAAATGCTGCTTTATGTCAAAACAGCATAGGAAAGCTGAACAATGGTACCTGTCTTTGAACACAACTGATATCCTGAACATTATCCCTCTGCTTCACATTCTCTGGGAAAAATGTGTTTCTTCAACATGTGAAAAGTATGACTGGGTCCCTTAACAGATGTGCCAAGGTGGTTGTTGATATTAACTCCATACTTAAACAGCATACCTCGCAGGAAAAGAATCTGCATGGCAGGATGCTTCCAGGTGGTGCAGTCCTGTGGGTGCATGTACTTTTTGAACAGTCCAGGATGTGGCACGTTTTTGGTTTAATTTTACTGTAAGGACACATTGTTTGAGGAGGGTGATGCTTAGAGTAGTACTTGGCACTGAAGCTCAGCCCTTGGAGAACATTTCGCAGTCCAGCGCAGCACATCCTAACCTTCATTTCTTGATAGCCAACCTGGGATTTCTGAAAATCCCAAAATGCCGATCATTTACACTGTGTATGTGAAATATACATAACGTAAACTGCAGGCGAAACTTCCTCTTTAAAAGAAATGCAACTGATTCACTAGGTAAATCATATGAGAAGAAAATAAGTCACACTTTGTTTCTTAACAACTGGTACCCACATTTTAACCCGCACATTCCTGGCGGCCCAGAGTTTAACTCCAGTGAAACTATGAGGAGAAGGGGAGCTGCAACCGCGCACGCCTAAACGCTGAAGGACAAAACACTGAGAAAGTTTGGAGAAGTCGTCCCCCCACCTCCCCATCACCTAACAGCAACCCCGCGGCCCCCGTTTTAGCAGCAGCACCGCAGGGGACCGGCCCCACGTGTCCCGCCGGGCCGGCGCGGCCCCGCTCCCCGCCTGCGCTGCCCGTCCGCCCGCGGCCCGCGCAAGGACTCGCCGTGGCGCTGCCGCCGCTCCTCCCGCTGCCGCCGCTGCCCGGGATCAGACGCCGGGGGGGAGCCCTGCCCGTAACCAAGATGGTGACAGGGCGCTTCAGCGGCCGCGGCGGCGGAGCGCCGCTGATGTCAGCGCCGGGACGCGGAGCCACGGCGGGCGGGCACGGTCCCTGGCGCGGCTTTCCCGTGTGGCTGCCGTGCCACACCCAGTTACGTCCGCGGGCGCGGAGGCCACGGGCGGCTTGTTTTGAGGCTCGGCCCCGCCGTGCCGGGCCTGAAAAGCACCGCACTCCTCGGCCGCCCAGAGTCGCTCGGCGCTGCCCTTCACAAAGATGGCTGCGCCCCTCCTCCCGCTCCATCCCTAGCCCGGCCGGTCCCGCAGCCGCTGGATGCTCAGCGGCGCGTCCCCGCCGCCCAAGGCAGAGCTCTCTCCCGCCGCGCCAGCTCCCGGCGCTCCCGCAGCCGCATGGCCGAGGCTGCCGGCTCCCCGCGCCGCCCCGCCGCGGGCAGGTGCGGGGCGAGCGGTGCGGCGGCGGCCCGAGCCCGCTGGCGGCTGCTCGGACAGGTAGGGGGAGCCCGCGGGCGGAGGGGCCGGCATGGCGGGGCGGGCGGCGGCGTAGCCTGAGGGCAGCGCGGGGTCTCTCCCTGTTCCCTCGGGCCCGGCTGTGCCCCGGGCGGCGGTGCGGGGAATCCCATCCCTGACAGGAGGATTGCGAGCAGTACTATGGTGGGTTATGTAAAGGGGCTCGCAGCATTCTTCCTGGAAAATATGATCATAATAAAAATATATACATGTATATATGCACCCATCGCTCTCTAAAGAGAGGGGAAGTGGAGGGGCAGGCACTGATCCCTTCACTATCGTGACCGGTGACGGGACTTGAGGGAATGGCCTGAAGTTGTGTCAGGGGAGGTTTAGGTTGGAGGTTAGAAAAAGGTTTCTCACCCAGAGGGTGGCTGGACACTGGAACAGGCTCCCCAGGGAAGTGGTGTCAGGCAAGCCTCACAGAGCCTGACAGAGTTGAAGCTCTCAGGACAATGCTCTCAGGCACACGGTGTGACTCCTGCAGTGTCCAGTGCAGGGCCAGGAGGTGGACTCAATGGTCCTGACGGGTCCCTTCCTACTCAGCTTATTCTATGATTTTATGATTCCAAAGTGTGCCTTCAGTAGATCCCCAAAACTGTCTGTGTTAAGGGAGGAGTACTAGAATCCCATTGGCACCCTGCTGCCCGAGGGCACCTTGGGATTTTCAGGCCATGGTTTGACACCTTCCATCCATGCTGCTGGGGCTGGTTGTTGTAGCTGCCACCTCATTCCTGCCCTTTGCTCCCTGCCCCCCAGGCTACCTTTGGTGGGGAGCTGGGGCGAGACCCTGCTCACCTGACAGTGAAAACTGCATTTTGCTGAGGGGCTGTGCGTGGAGGAGGGTGAGGAGGAAGAAGGAGCAAGTGGTGACACCTGTGCCGTGGTAAACAACAGCTTCTCAGGTGCAGCCTTCCACACTGTTTTAGACCCTTTCAGAGCAGTGCAAGGTTGGAAAGGATTCCTCTGCAGATGAGTGTAGGTGTAAAGGCTTAAAAACCCTAGTCTGTTTCATTGGTTGTTATTGTTATGGGATGTGAAATTTACAGCCCTAACTTGAGTGTTTGGTTGTGTGCAGATGGACGTCTGGAGCTGCCTATGGACAGCTGTCCCTGAGAGGGCGGAGAGGTGGCACTGGGTCAGTGGTGCAGCTGGGTTGGAAGGGGCACCCGGCTGCAGCTGGGTCACGCTGGGAGGCCTGGGGACACCAATATTGCACTCTGTGTGTGTTTTTGGTTTCTAAATTTGCTGGTCCTGTTCAACAGGACCAACTTCTGTTTCATTATACTTCAAAGCAGGAAATGTCAAAGTTACTGGTAGGAATATCAGGTTTGTCTTTGTAGGTTTCTGTTCTAGTGGACTGTGTAAGCTGCACTCTGTGGCTATATGTGCCGGTTTGGACACAAATCCAGGAGGAAACGACCCGAGAGGGGCGTCTCTCTCTCTCTCGCCTGCCTGCCAGGCAAGCAGGCCCCTGCAGCCCCTCCCCCACGGCTTCGGGAAAAAAATTTCTCGAGAGAAAGTGAAAAAAACTATTTATTTAACAAAACAGAGTCCCCCCGCTGTCACGGGAAAAAAAAAGATATTGAAACCCCCTCCCCTGTCCCCTAAAAGAGGACTATGGATTTTAGAGTTCTTTCTGTAGGTAAAACCTGCAGTCCTGAGCTGGGCCGGGCCGGCCAGGTAGGGTCCGACGATCCCTCTTGGAGGGTCCCGCCGAGCAGGTCCGGAGATGACAGCCAGTCTCAGATGAAAAGCAAGCCAAAAACAGTCCAAAAAGGAAAAGAAGCCACCGAGGCAGATCACAGTCCGGTCTCCGCTGAAAGCCGAAGAGACTAGCAAGCAAAAGTCCTCCAACCAACCAAATGTTGTCAGAATCGGGAGAGAAAAGGATGCAAAACATTCTAGTTGCAAGGTCAAGCTGGCCGCTTTGAAGAGTTCTCTCGGCTTCTCTCTCCCCCCTTTGCAATTTAAAGGTACACTAGAAATCAAGCAGGTGATGGGGAATACAGTATGGTCATAGAATCACCCCAAGACACTATACTAGCTGTGATTTCTTCTCAACATATACTGCCTTTGGCATATTCCTGTCTCTTAAAATCATAAGGAGGTTTTCATAACAGTAGAATGGGGTTGTGGAAGAGTGTGTGTAGGTATTTGGGGAGAAGGCTTCTGTTTCTTTCTTGAACTACATGTATGCGTGACCTTTTCCTCTACAGTTTCCCTTGGTTTTTCCATGTTCTTTATCTTTTCTGTTGATTTTTGTATGGTACGATGAGCAAGGATCAATTTAATCTTACTGGTACATCTGAAGTAAAAATCAGTTCTGTGCTCTTTGCTACAGTGGTGCTCAGATCTATCTATGGATTGGAAGAAGGTATCAACCTCCCTTTAAATCCATTTTTAAAGGAGCACTGTCAAAGTGTTTCTTACAGTGCTTTTAAAAGCGCTTTTCATACTGCTTATAATAACGCCTTATGTGAAATCAGTTCTGTGGTGTGTTTATATATTGAATTTGCTTTCATTCAATGCACACACAAATTGATTTACTATGGTAAGGATGCTTGAGTGCATGCTCGCTGATTTAATTAAGAAAAAAAAGCCCTTTTATGAGGTATCCTATGAAGCTAGCATAAAGAACCAGGGGTTTGCATAATTACCTGTGTGCTCTTTATCAATGAAATGTTTTATGTATATACTGAGTTTGAAGTTGGGCAATATTTTTAAACTTAGCCTGTCAGAATCAAGAAAAGTATTTTTTGCATTTTAAAAAATGCTGAGGGAAGTTACCCATTTACTGTACATTTGTAAATGACTGGAGTAAGTTCTCTGTAGCTGTGTTTTGAGCTCTGCCAGTCTGTGGCTGAAGGCATTATCCAATCCGTAGTTTTCAGCAGGGGAGTTAGAGCAATAGGCATGCATTAGGTTCCTCCCTATATGTACATTTGCTCCCTATAGAAAGTTTCACGAAATCTGTAAGCTTTATGTGTTTGTCCTGCCTGTTACCTCCCTCTTGCTCTTCTCACACAAGTCTCAGAATCAGAGATTGTGCTGAGCAGGAAAGGAGCCACGAGGATCATCAAGTTCCACTCCTGGCCCTGCACAGGACCATCCCCAAGAGTCACACTACATGCCTGAGAGTATCTTGCTCACCTGCTAATGTACTTTAACTTCCAGAATTGAAAAATAAAAGCTAAAGTGAGGACAGGTCAATGACACTTTTTTTCCTGAACAGAAGCACATCTAAAACAATTTTTCATCTCTTCCTGTTCCTCTCTTTGTGAAGGGTGCCTGTGCTTCTGATCTTTTTCCATGTTTTTGTTAGTCTTGAGTTTGTAAATTGTTTACGGTTGGATGAAACAATTTGGTAAATAAATTATTGTAAAAATAAATACTATATTCCTATGGATGATATTCAGGGTGCAGTTACAGGTCATGTTGTAGCTGGTTGTGTGGAAGCTTTCTTGCATGTACAAAATACTGTGTTGCAGTCACTGCTAGAGAACTGGCAGAGGTTTGTAGACCATAAGCTGTTACTGAATTTGGCTCTTAGTGCAACGAGGCCTAACACAAGGATATACACAGTTAAATACAGGGAATTTCAGGTGACTGCCTTTCTCCATGTTGTTTGCAGGAGATTGTTTTTTGGTGAGGATTTTTTAAAAGAAATATCAACCAGTTTTAGGTTTTACAGGGAGTCCTAAACATGGTCCTAATACTGTGACTAAATACCAAAGGTGTTGGAATTGAGATCCTGTGGTAATATTTTACCAGAATCTTTTTAGAACAGGAGACTTTGGTGATGAGTTAAGATAGGTTTGTCACCTTTTGTTTTTATCAGCGGATTATTCTATAGCAGCAACATATCTTTGTAGCTTGTTTAACACAACTGTGATCCTTTTAGGAACAGACTTGAGAAAAAAAACACCCTTTGATCCTTATGTAAAAAATACAGAGTTAGATATAAATAATGTAACAAATTTGTGCTGTTTTCACAGTTATACTTAGGTTTTTAAAAGATTTGACCTGCTGTTGTAATTTTCCAATCTTTGACCACTTGATTTTTGTTTGAAGCTGTGGGAGAAATGTTCTTTTGAGTATTCAAATGCTCATGAGATTTTCTGCTAACCCAGAGAATGAATTTTACAGAGTGGCTATAAGATGTCTCTGTACAAGAAAAACTGAAAATAGAAAAGTGTTGTCACTGCTGTATTTTTTTTTTCCTGTTAGTAATGGCTTGCTATTGCTTTAAAGAAGTCCCCAAACAACACACTTTTCTGAAAATTAAGTCTTGGTGGTTTTCTTTAGTTGTCAAGATAGTCCATTTTGTTTTCAGGGACACATGAAGGTCTTAATTTTGCTGGTCTTTTAATTTTGTTCTCCTGGTTTGATACGTTTGCGTTTTCCTTCATGTGTGTATTTTTCTCACATGTTACAGAAGTAGTGTGGACAGCACACAGACATTTCTAATACTTCATAGAAAATGCCTGTGCCTTTCATATGCTGAGACCTGCCAATAAAATAACTCCAAATGCAGTAAACCTGATGCCTCAGACCTGCTGTTAGAAACCAACAGTGTAGCAAATACAACTGTTCTGCTCACATATGTAGTACTGCCAAATATCCTGCAAAATAATAGGTCATGGCCCCAAATGGTAAGGCTGTTAAATGCGAGTGCATTTTCAGTTAAAACATGTCAACACAGGTTGGGTACAGCAAAAAAATCAGACCAGTTATTTTTTTTGTACACATTCTGTATGCAAAGCTTCTATTTCAAGTTTGAAAATCATTCTGGAGAGCTGTTTCTCATTTCATTTATCTCTAGTTGGCAAAAACTTGTAAATTGCAGTGCTGTCCTACTGTTCACCTACTCCTTGTACTTCTATCAATTTATAGTGATGAGTTTATTTTTTGCTCTGTTTTTTTTTTATCCATCACTGGGGACTGCATATGCACCTTAATTTAAAAAATGCAATGGCAATTATTTATGTATTCTCTCCAATGTTAGGAGAAAGGAGTTGAATCCAGGACATCTCTCCTTCCACATCACTGCCCTAAGGAGTAAGTCTTTTTGTCTAGCGAGGAAATGCTGTCTGTGTTCTGAGCAATGGCACAGCTCAAACCAGCGGAGTGCTGGGTTTTCCTCCACGGAAGGGTTGATACCCCACTCCCTGAAGATGGTTGAGTGCAGCAGACTGTGCAGGACAGACCCCACGTTTTCACTTTCCTGAACAAATGTTTTAATCATTTAAGGAATGCAAAGGACATTCTGTCTCTGTCACTCCCTTGAATTCTTCAGTCTCTTAGCACTGAACTTGGTGCTCTCAGAGTGTTTTGGGGCTCACCTGAACTCTGACTCATGCTTCAGTCCCCTTATGGGGGCCTGGTAGGGGGATATGCAGTTGTGGTGTCTAAAAGTCTGGGGCCTGGGACAGGGAGCAATTTTCTGGACTTGGGCAACTTTGGTAGCAACTCTGCAAGTGTGCAGCAGATGACTTGTAGGCTAGGAAGGAGTCTGCCAGGGGAGCACACAGCACTTGGGCACCTGAAGATCATGTTTTGGGTTTGTCATTTAAATTCTACAAAAGATACCCTTGTTGTTTTTGGCTTTTTTGCCCCCTCTATAGGGACAGTAAGTGGCACAGAAATTGCTTGAGGAGGGCACTGCTTGGGCTGTGCAACTTGCTAAAATGAGAGGTTGGGGAGAACCCAGTTTGCTGCTCCAACTTTTGCATGGGTTTGCTAGAGCATTAAAAAAGCAACTTTGTGCACTTCTGAACACAGTACATTTGCTTTACAGTTATTGAGACATAATTAATAACTCGTTCTCTTGACCCCTACCATCAATACCACTGTATTTTGTTCAGGCTTGACATACTTGGTTATTCATGACTATTAGCTGATGGCATAGCCATTATGGTTTGCCTCTTCACTTAAATAGGCACGAGTTTCTTATTTTCTTGGAAGTTCTTTTGTTCATGTTTAATTTGTTCTTCATTTTAAAGGTTCTGAGGAAAAAGCACTTGAAAGATGTGCATCTCCAGCAAGTATCTGTAAGAAGGTTTGCATCATTCAATCTCTTTTCAATGGAAGACCAGAATACAGAAGAGGAAACTGGGA
Organism: Callaeas wilsoni; assembly: GCA_013398955.1. Taxonomy (NCBI): domain Eukaryota; kingdom Metazoa; phylum Chordata; class Aves; order Passeriformes; family Callaeidae; genus Callaeas; species Callaeas wilsoni. The sequence goes on along the minus strand of VWPU01016428.1, from coordinate 178,272 downwards.
CCTGGGTTCAGTATAGGAGCATCTTTTATCCCAACTATAGTGTCTCCTTAAGGTAACCACAATTTAAGTTTTAAGTACTTTCCAAGATCTTGAATGGGGCTCAAATACAAAACTCATTAGTCATTCTTTCAGTGTTTTGTGTAACTAGGGCATAGTTTACAAATAAACTGGTAAATGTTGTTTTTAGTTGTTTGTTACAGTAAGCAACTTGTCTGACTCCTCTTCCTGGTACATTTCACTGAAGTGGCAGAGCTTGACCGAAAATACTGATGCTTGCAGCTGAAACAGAATGCAAATATGAGCATGTATTTTATATTTTAATAGCTTTCTGTTTTTACATTCTTCAGCTACAGATAGGATATAAAAAAACCTGAACACAGGTATTTATAGTCTTAATAAAAATTTTTATGACATGATGTTATTAATAATGTTCTAAAAGGTTTTTGGTAATGATCTGTATTTTATTCAGTTTTCTTCTTAGTGCTTCTTTTAAAACTCAATGATAATTTGGAAGCCAAATTCCTACAAAATAATATATACTTAATGAAGCAATCTTTTTTTATATTAGGGCAGATCATTTGTATTAAAGAAATTGACGATAAAAAAGTCCACGCACATACAAACAAATCCACAGAAAGCTTACTTCCCCCCCAAAAAACCCTCAGAAGGAATGTCAGTGAATTCTAAGTAGCTTTGTTTATAACTCCCATTCATTGCTACGTTTGTGGGGTTTTGTTTTTGTTTTTCTTTTCTTTTCTCTTGCTTTGTTCTTCTTTTCCCCATTGAGGTTTGTATGTATGTATCTACCATACTTGGTTTGCCTCAGGAGGTTTGCAACAGTAGCTTAAGAATCCCTGAATTGATACTTGTTCCACAGCATCTAATTAGATCCGTGAAGGTGGAGGATTTTGCATTCTCTGCGCAGCGGAAGACGCTCTGGAGAGCCCGAATCTTAAAGTGCATTTTTGTTTATCTGAGACTTTAAATTAAAGTCAATCTTAGAAATTAAGATCTAACACAAACAAGTGACCATCGTTAAACTGCGACATTTTTGCAAAGTTTTAAAATGAACCAATGAGAAAAAACCAAACCAAACTGAAGGAACCCCATAACACTACATGCAGATCATTTTAAATTTGGATCTGCATGTAAAATCAAGAATAAAGTTCTTTAGAGCTTTATAAAGTCTTAATTTTCCATTTTCCAAGCTTACACTCAATGATATTAAAAGTGTTCAATAGGAAACTTTTCCACTGCAAAACTGCTCTTCATAATAGAAGAAGGTGCAGTGTTTTTCCATGTATAGACTTTTCCTGCAAACCACCGGTGAATGCTGTGGACTAATTCAAACCCTGCAGTCTACAATATGCCTTTGTGCAGTGTCCCTGTTCCTTGCTTCTAGGTCTTCAGATGCACGCTGGGGATAGGAAACACAAGGTGTTTAGGTAGAATTTGGGCTGAGCAAGGCTGCAGTCCCTTACAGTGCAGCCCTGAACTCCTTTAGTTCACTGCCGTGGCTTGCAGCACTCACTGTCACTGACTTGATTTACTTGTTCTGTAGTGTTAAGGTAGAGGAAGAGCTAAGGTTCACCTGTGCTGGCAGTACAAAAGCCAAAGGAATGTCAGACTGATCCTGCTCTGGCATTTGTGTACTTCTGTTTCCACCACTTTCTATGGCATAATTTTATTTGGTATTATTTGCCTAAGAGTAGTTGCGTTGATAATAGGACACAGCTCAACTATAGACTATGAACAAGCATGTTCATTTATGAGTTATTTTATTATGTTTCTTTAATCTTGTTCAGTGGAAATGTATAGTTTCTGTGCTGGAGCAGGCTCACACCACCTTTCAAAAATATCAAATATTGATATTGAATATTGAGGAGAATATGGACATTGTCTTTTGGTGGGAATTTTTATTTTATGTTTTCCCTGCATTTTGTTCCTTTCCAAAAGATATTCGGTGACCTCAAAAATGGTAATCACTGATTATTTTAGAAATAACGATCAGAACTTGCTTAGTTGTACACTTCTATATTAAAATGTTTTCTCCACACTGAGGCAGTGACAATACATGGAGTATACTTATTATTTCAGAGTATTGCAGGAGGTGAAGAAGGGAAGGAGAAAATACTGTGTTTTTTGCCAGGAACAACGTATAAATAGACTGCAACAAAATCAACTTTACCATGAGTCCATGTTGAATAAAGTTCCTTCCCTGTTTTTGCAGAAGCTGTAATTTAGGAGATAAGCTTAACAGTTTAACATACATAAAGGAGCAACAGTTCTTCTTGCTGAAACTTAGATATCTAGAAGATAAGAAATCTTGGAGTAAGTGTTCCTGGATCTTTGAGAACTGACCATGTGTTGGAAACTTAAGGATTCTCTGTATGTCAGTCAGTCTTCCCTTGGTTTTCTCCTTCCATTGGCAAAATATTATTTATAATAATATTAAACAGCAGAAACAATTTTTGCAAGTTAACAAGAGCATAATATTAACAATAGCTTCAGTCAGGTAAATCCAGAACAGCATGCTTGAGTAGGAGAGCCCTTTTATATCCTTTCGTCAGGAAAAAAAAATGTTGCTGTGGCCCCTCTAAAATCTTGACAAAAGTGCTTTTGAATTTTCATCTACATTTGTTTTCCTTATGCATTAACATCTTCTTGGAAAAGCTCATTGCATATGTTCGATGTTAAAAGGGTTGTCAGCTAAAATCTTGACAAGACTAAATACTTAAGAAAGTTCATAAGGTTGTTAGTGGCTTTTGGCAAAGAGTATAAAGGTCAAGCTATATCAGTTCAAGGGCTATCAAAACTGATCAAATTGTATATTCAGATATGCTATGACCTAGCTGGAATTACTGCTCTAGAGGGGCTTGGGACCAGTTTGTCAGGCAAATAGAAGCTTTTGTAAGAACGACCAGTCATGTGCATGCTCTTCTGAATTTTGTTGGTTTTTCTCTAAATAAATTCAGGCTGGATTCACATCTCAGAAAGAAGAGCTTATGCCGTGTTTTTCTGTTGCTAGTTTATTTTTTTGTATCATTCTTAATAACAAATCTTCCAAAGCAGAAAGTCAGAAGCCCCAGTATAAGGCAATTTGTGATTGAAAAATTTAAGGTGAATTTAGGTGCCATCTTGACTAGATCCTTGAAGTGAAACATCATTGACTCATTTTAAAAATCCCCATAACTCTTCTGGTTAAACAGTGATCTCCAGTGTGCTTAGTGAAATGTGGATTCATAGTACATGGTGGAAAGTGATCTCTTGAGGTTTGTATAGGTACTAAGGTGCTTCACAGTAGCTCTGGGGTATCAAAAGGAGTGTCTGGTGAGTGTGGGGTTTTGTTAGCAGTGAGAGGTGTGCCAAAATGAAATTTCTTGTGTTAGAATCCAAAACCTCATTTGATTAGTGTAGTCTCATCTGGATTTGTATTGTATTAGATGTTCCTACACACTACATCCTTGTCTTGATGATGTTAATTGAGCTTTAGCTTTCCTGACCTGAACCCTGGATGCTCAGACAATTTCTATGTATTTCTCACATGCTACTTGACTTTACTTCCACACTCTGTAGGTTTCTTTTTTGTGTTTGAATCTGTCCAGGAGCATCTTGTTCATCCACGTAGGCCTGCTGGCTTTCTTGTCTGATTCCCTCTTGGTCACCATGCATCACTCCAGAGGTGATCCTTGGACATTAACCAGCTTTCTTGGGCCCCTCTTCTCTCCAGGTCTTTATCCTATGGTGTTCTACCAAACAGATCCCTGAAGAGGCCACAGTCTGCTCTCCAGAAGTCCAGGGTAGCAAGCTTGTTGTGCACCCTTCTCACTACCCTAAGGATCTCACACGCTACCTTCTCATGGTCCTGGCTGCCAAGGCTTCCTTGGAGATTCACATTTCCCACTAGCCCTTCCTTGTTGCAGAGAGCAAAGTCCAGCACAGCACCTCTCTTTGTCAGTTCCTCTTGAAAAAAGAAGCATTTCAGGAACCTCCTGGATTTTTTTATGCCCTTGTGTGTTGTCCCTCCAACAGATGTGGGGGTGGTTGAAGCTCCCCGTGAAGACAAGGGCTTGTGAATGGGAGGCTGCTCCTCTCTCTGTCTGTAGAGGGCTTCATCTACTTGGTCTCCCCGTAGCAAACCCCCACTATAATGTCACCAGTCCCTGCCCTCCCTCTAATCCTGACCCATAAGCTCTTGGTTGGCTCCTTGTCCATCCCCAGGGAGAGCTCCAAGCACTCCAGCTTGGTATAGCACCACTGTCTCCACATCTCCCCTGTGTTTTTATTCATAGAAATTTCAGGTGTATTTGTTAGCTTTTTCAAGTTCTGTTTAACTGTGGCAGTATTTCACTTTGGTGTTAAAAAATTGTGCATGTGCTGAAAATGTGTTTTCTTAGGGACAGGAAGATATATAGTAAGTAAATAGAACTGTTTAAAAATATTTATTTAATACTGCCTTTCTAAATCCATCTATTCTTCATCAGGAATGTGCTTTTAAATTTGAATTTTGTATGAATACTTTTAGCGATGAAGTGATTATAGATCATAAAGATGCAGTGTCTCACTGTGGAGATGGTGCCTGCCTTTTAGACAGGAAAATTGTTCTTTTATTTGAGTTTAAAAAGGACCAATCAATATCTTCAAATTTTCTATTTCAGGATATGGATTTGCTTTTAAATTGTAGGCTCATTTTAAGAAAACAGTGAAGAAATAAGTTATTTCTGTGGTAAAATACTTTCCATTGATCAGTCATTTGCTGTTTCAAATACTAAAGTGCAGAACTGAAAAGAACAATGTCAGCAGGTTACAGGAAGGGTTAAATCTTTGTAAAAGGTGTTAGGTGTACTTTGCAAGATGTCATGCCTTTCTTCTGAATATGAATGAACCTGTAGATAAAAATATGACAGAAACTATTAGATTAATCTAGACCTGTGGTTTAGAAATGAGGGGCATGCACAGACACCACTTGTCTGTGGCAAGTAGTGTTTTAGAAGATGGTATAGGACTGAATTCCATTGGCCATTCCTCTTGGATATTTCTGCTAATAACATTTTGAATTTTTAATGGCTTTTTATTTTAGGGATAAAGATTAAATAAGTGAAGGGAAATGGATTTCAAGGAATATTCCTACTTCTTATGGACAATTTATGTGGATGTGACAAACTTGCTTTCTTCACTAAGAGACAATGTGTGAATTTAGCAGCATAAAGGGAGGAGCTGGAAATGGAAGAAAGAGATGAAAAGTGATTTGGCAGCATACTTCTTTTATTCACTGGTCAAGCTATGACTGTTCCATCATATTGCCCAAGATGTGTAAAAAGAATTGTAGTCAAAGAAGCTTTGTTTTGGTTTCTTGCCATATTCAGCTGTGATCTAGAACTGGAGTGAAAGAGGAGTTGACTTGTTTTGCTATACTCTGGCCCAGAAAGAGCATCTGATCAGATAGCAACGTTTGCAGATAACTCTGAGGTTCTCAGTGGGCCACAGTGGCAATTGGCAGCGATATTCACCAAGCCTTTTTTGTGAAGTACCCTTAACAGTAATTTTTTACCGTTATCCCATCTTCCCCATCTATATTTTTCACAAATACACTTTTAATTTCTACGTAGGTTAATAGTGTATGGTGACGTGTTGTGTTTGGTTTTTTTGCCTTTTCAATATTATGTGGAAATTTATTCTATCTTAGTTTTTATAGGTTTTCAAAGTGAATACAGGCACGTACTTACTTGTGTTATTTTTCATCATTCAGTTTAATATAAAAGAAGGAAGTTACTTTTGTTTCATTATGGTTGATGAAAAGCATACCTTAATAGAGCCCTTCTGAAGGATTTTTTTTTTTTTTTTTGTACTATCCATAGCTATTTTTATATACATGTAAAAGTCTGCCACTTGTGTTGCCTGAATTGGAGAGGAAGGAACATTAATATATTTAAAGATTGATCTCACTCTCTCTGACTTCATCCAAAGTTGATTTATTTGTACTCCAGGGTAAGGAATTCTGCTTTGCTTTGTATCAGGAGAAACATGAGTTGAATTAGTTTATTGTTCATAGATTTGTCTTCTATTACTCACTGCCTCAGTCACAGAAATTTTTCCCTATTGTACCTTGAAGGCTTATTATAATAACAACACTGTGAATCAGATTAACCATGCCAGCCTGAAATTCACTTTTTCCATGATGCTTACCTGTGCTTGTTTGAAGTACTTTGTTGATCTCAGCAATCAGAGCTTTGAACTTCTTTGAACTGTATAACATCCATGACATGTTCTAAAGCTCTGAATACTAATGTTCTTCTGTATTTTGAGATACCTGTAGAAATTTATGAGAGTTTAAGGGTTGGGGTTTAATCCCAAGCTTCTGTGATTCCTTTCCTTGACTTTCATAATTCAGTGCACATGACACTTAAGACTCTGTGTTTGTCAGCTGCACTGTGGAAAGCCGTGATGGTGACAGGCATTCATGGAAACCAGATGTGATGTATCTCGGCAGTTTTCTCTGGGTTTGGTGGTGGAGGAGCAGCTGATGGGATGGGACAGTGAAGCAGTAGCTGTTATGGAACTGCTGAGGGTGTATGTGCAGAGCAGTGGATCCCAAACTAGAAGCTCTGTTTTTTAGGTGTAGGACTGAGTAGCACAGTATTTATGGCAGAATTTGGGGGTTAGAGAATACCTATATTTACAGGTGCATGTAACGTTTAGTCTGTGAGTAAGGCCTGTGGTGGAAAAGAGTTGGAGAATAGCTGGTGCAGAGCTTGTCTGCAGGCTCTCCAAATGGAGAAACATGGCTATTGCTGTTTGGAAGTGTGTTTTCCTGACCTCTTCCTTTCACAAGTAGATCAGCTGTTGGCATGTTGCTTTCCTCAGTCCTGAAACTTGTCTGCAATAAGAGATTATGCTCAATGCCTCAATTTTTGGGTTCCACAAATTTTAAGCAGTTTTGGCCAGTGCTGTGGTTTTATCATTTCTCCTTTTTGTGTTTGCCTACCTTTTGACCCTGAAGTATATAAATTGTATTCTTTTCTAGACCAGGACACTTCACTTACTTCTGTTTTTCTTTCTTCATTCTGTTGAACTACTGGTACTAGATAACTGAATTTTTCATCCATACGTTTGTTTGCTTCACTTGGGGAGTTACATGATAACCTTTAGATATGAACTATGTACATAAAGAAATTGAGGGGGCAAAAAAGAAAACACAACATGTTATCCCAAGACTACCTTGCATGCCAACAGGGATTAAAATATTTCTTTACTTCCTCAGTATCTCCCTTCCCCGATTTGCATTCATTTAGACGTGAGACATTCACAGCTGTGTGAGAGCCTCCAACAGCCCCAGACATATGCAGAGTTACTGAGTTTGTAGGGTTCTGAGGAGTCAGCAGGGGAGAGTGGCAGAACTCTCCAGTCCAGGGGGTTGGCACAACTACCAATCCTATCTCCTTTCTTGTCACTTTCCTTGCACTGACTCTGTTGCATTGGTTGTTCAATTTGATGGAAAACAAACTTGTAAAAAAGAAGTACATTAAAAATCCACATGATTCATCAGCATTCTTGTAGACTTCCACTGCAGAGAAGGAATGTCATTTTGGTTCGTTTTTATATAGCTGGGAGAAGAGCATTAATGTCCACTTGAATCTTTTGTAACATCCCTCATATGTTTCTTTGTCCCTGCTGATGAGCTCAGTTCAGTTTGTTAACTTGATTTCCATTTGATTTTCATTTTTTTAAGAATTTGTCTAGTTGCTGTTTGGTGCTTCTCAAAATTTAACATGTTAATGTTTCTTTATTTAATGCTTATGCTTATCAGAAGCTATAAATAGTGGGTTTTTAACAATAAATATACAATTTCATGTTTGCAAAAAGATTGGTTTTTCTTCCCATTCTTACAGCAATCTTCCTTCAGGAAAGAATGGCTGAGAGAATGAGAACTAATTTTGTAGGTGCTAAAATTCTTGGATTTATTGCTTTTTTTTTTTTAATGTTTCAAATTAGTGTGTTCCCAAACAGCCTCAGAAGATGTACTTGAAACATTATTAAAACTCTATATCATATTTTGCTACCTTGCTGAATTCCTTCTAGGTTTTCTTTAATGCATTTGTGAAACAGCTATGTGGTCTCATTGTTGTAAAGTGTAAGACTAATATTTTGTTCATTTTGGGCTTAGATTAGTTTGGAATATTTAAAACAAGATTAGATGCTTTTTTTATGTGTGTGTCACTGCACATTTAGAGGCAAATCTTAGGTAAATTTTTATTCAATTTTGGTGCTTATTCTTTCTGCTGCTGTCAGTGTTTTGCTCACTGCATTCTAAAATTTGCAGTTGGTGTATGAAATTTAGGTAATTAATTTATTATCCCCATTTACTTTTGAATGTTGATTTCACATGGGTTATGCAAATGTAAAACCAAAGAAAATGCAGTTTACTGAACACATTAATCAGTTTCATCATTCACATTAATTTAAGTGTTCTTGATTTTGTGGGAGAAAATAAGAATGTGCATACAGCTGCTGTTCAAAAATAGTCTTTGGATTTTCCTTTTCAAAGAAATTGCTTTACCAAAGTTCTTCCTTTCCTCTATGGAAATTCCACAACTAAATAAAAATTGATGCTCCTTGGAAATGTTTTCCTCTTGATAGTAGTTTCTGAGAAACACATTTGTTCATCCTGATTCATGGATTTCAGTGCTGGCACTTTGAAGACTGGTGATTGTCCCCTTGTTTTCCCCCTGGTGGCTACTGCAGTACCTGTTTGCTACTTCACTGTGAAAGGGGCTGGTGAGAAGTGAATGCATACAGTAAATCTCTTTTTTGAAGATGGGTGTTTTTTTGATGGTTTATGTGTCAGTAAAGTCACTATTTATGTTTTCTTCCAGATTTCACAGTGGCCTCTTAAATGTTAAAGATGTTCTTACAAGTTTTGACAACACGGGGAATGTCTGTAAGTTACTGTTTATTTAAATACAGTACCTCATTAATGAAAGTCTAACTGTACTGATATAAAACATTTCTGTATGAGTCCTCAGTAACGATTTCATTTAGCTGGGAGACTCCATTAGTGTGGTCAGAGGTACCAGCGCGTTACAGTTTTATGTAGCACTGTTGTTTGTGTTGGATACACCCTTAAGTTCTCCCGGTGCAGGTTATTTTTGGTTCTGTGGCTGTTAGAGGGACTGGACTGGATAAAACATTAGTTTAGCCCAGTGATTTGTGTTGGCCAGGGGCCGGCAGTGGCTGTGTGAGAAACAGCAGTGCAGGAACGTGGGAAGCAATCAGGGATACTTCTAGCTTGGAGAGGACAAGCTTGAACCAGAGAAACACAAAAGAAAGCACTTAGTCAAGTTGTGAAAGTCCTCTCTATTGAATGCTTTGGATCCTAAAACATGAAATAAATTCAAAAAGCAAAGGGGAAAAAATCGTGCAAGAAAAATTTACTGTGGCTTTTAAATATACAGCCATCACTTATGGCTTAGGAAGTGCTGGTGTTAGGAGAGTTAATGGGGCAGGAGGATGATCTGTTTGTCCTGATCTTTCACTCTTGTCTAAGCATCAGTTACTGGCTGCATTAACCTGAGGCAAGATGAGCTCTAAGTGGGCCATCAATGTCTGACCCAGTATGGCTCTGCTTCAGTACACTTATTAATAAAATTATCTATGCTATTAATGGACTTGAATTATCAAATTGTGGTAGACCATGGAAACAAAGCTGAGCAAAAATATTGAAACATTCTTGATGTGACGAGTAATTACTATTATATAATTAACATTTAGAGACACACATATAATTCTTGTTTGGTTATTCTGCCTTGTCTTTCAGGTTGGTTTGTTTTCAAACAAGCAAACTGATAGAATAAAGTTGGCAAAGTTTGCCAGATATTCAAGAAATAAACACATATTTCCTCCTCCTTATCAAGCCAGTGATATAGAAACTGTTCTGATACATATATGTTTCATCTCAAAATTCCAGTCGTAGTATTCCAAAGCTATGTTTCGATAAACATTAGTTCATTATATAATGAATTGAGCATTTATTTTGAACAGCAGAGAAAATACTTTCTGTGTGTGTCTAAAAGTGCTTCAGGTAAGGAATCAGGACAGTGTTATAAGGTAACACAATTTCTTGCTCTTTGTGTGGGTCCTGAGATTGTGCTCAATCTACACAGATTTCCTTGTTAACAGAAAGAATTTACTCTGCTAAAGTTTTCATATGCTTTCCTATCGATAGATGTGCTATCAGCTCTCCTGTTAACTTCTTCCAGTATTTCAGCTACTTTTTTACTGATTGCAGATGGTAGAACAAGACTTACACTCTAATAAGCACACCACCAGTGCTAACACAGGAGTAATATGACATTTGTAGCTCTTCTCACTGTTTCTCTGTTTATACCAAGATTCACATTTGTCCCTTTGCATTCAGAATTGCTTTGAGGATTCATGTTGTGCTATTATATATAGCATTTGAGAAGTCGTTTCCAGATTCGCTGCTTCCCCATTTTTAAATGTCTTTGTCTGTGTCTGTCTGTATTGATCTACATATTACTGATTTACGCCTGTTTTACTATGCACTCTAGATTACACTCTATTAGCGTAACTGTAAAATTGTTATCTTCTGGCAGCATGCAGTACTGGCTTAGAGTGTCATAATCACACTTTTTTGCTACCACGTGTATGGAATAAGTGTTCTCAGTATCCAAGCCAGAATAACTATGTGTGTGTCACACCATCACAGAAAAGTTCCCCCAACCGTGTGTTTACTGAACTGCTCTGTGTAGGTCAATCTGACGGACTTTCTGCGCACTCCCATTATCCCTTAATTCGAATTTGCTCTTTCTTTAATCTTTTCCTGTGTATTTCTTGACTCTCTTTGTGTTAACTCACTGTGGAAATGATGAGGGTGTTGTGTTGCCTTCTTTTACCTCCAGAAGTAACTACTACTGTTGGATTTCTAAAATTAGGTTGACTGTTTTTTACAATTGCTGTAGTGTTCTACAAGAACTTTTTATTATCAAGTCATAGTCTGCTCTAAAAAAACCCCAGATATTTCTGAAATGGTATTTGACAGTATCAGATTATTTCTCCTAATATCTAATACTAATGGATCTAGCCAGAACCGAATGTGCTATCACAGCAGTGTGCTCTGTGAGGGAGATGCACTGAATAATTACGGACTTCAGTGTTCTTTTGGGACACACTGCATAGCCAGCATTTATTTACTGGCCACCAAACTTCACTTAAATGACTTGGACTGAGTTACCAGAAAACAGGGAAATCTTTTAGTGTTCCATGTGTTTGTTTTGGTTGCCATACTGAATCAATTTATCAGCAAGATTAATGTTTTTTCTAGAAGTTATTAGATTATGAAATAATTTTGTATTAAACAGATTAGCTTTTGTAAAAGCTTCATTTTGTTTTTAAACATAATAATTTGTTTCAAGTAAGATGATTTGTGTGGTTTGGGGGGTTATTTTTTTGTTTCTTCTAGTAAGTACCTTCTGTTAAAGCAAACTCTTTCAGGGAGTGTTTCTATGGTCTTTCTGTTTCACATTTTGGTCTCTGTGCTTATGGTCTTTGGCAGCCACAACACCGTACACCATCAAAAGGAAGGTGGTTGAGCAGGCTCCAGTTAATACCACTGTCTCTATACTCCCAGTAGGTATCAACTCAGTGCAAGATGTGCCACTAGCTGGCAGCATTATATAAAATATCAATGAGCAGCTTTTGAGGAATACTTGTGGCTGCTTCTAAAAGTGTTGGCTTACACCAGAAAGACTTCAGGATAAAAGTGGAGCCAACTGCAGTAGCTGTCAATGATGTATTGCAGGGTCCCCATTGTTCACTCTGAAAATTGCCTCTGCACAATGGCTCGTTCAAACTTTGTGTTTGTATACCTACACTTGTATTCTGTCTTTTTCTGAAAGATTTCTGAAGATGCATTTGCACTCTAGGATTGCCACTGCGAATGAAAATGCACATTACAAGTTGCAACTGGTTTTCACGTATTCAGAAAAATGTGAAAGTTTTTTTCCTCTCTGCTCATCCTTTGTTGAGAGAGTGGTTTCCACATGAAAACTCTAAATGAATTCTCCACACAGACAGGATGCAGTGCTAAATGCACTTCATTCAGCTTTAATTCTATGCATAAACAGGAGGCAAGGAAAAGAGGACTGGAATGAAGGAAAGGATCAGTCTGTTCGTTTTAGACAACAATATGCCATCTGTTAAAAAGACGGTACAACGTGACACCATCTCTAGTCCTGAGATAGTCCTTTAAAAGAACCGATGGATCCCAGGCAGAAGGTTCAGTGGTGGCATTGTGGGATAGCATCAGCTGGCCCCCGGAACCACATGCCACGCTCATCCTGGCAGAAGAAATCGTCCAAAAATGAAGGAAAATTCTGCAAGGATGAGCTTTTGAGAGTGTCTCCTTCCCTTGCCTTTCCAAGTGGGAGAAAGCAGTTATAACTGAAGTGCTTATATCACTATATCCCTGAAGTAATCATTGCAGATTATGTAAACATTTAAATTAAGTGAAATGATCAGGGGCCAAAATATAAACCTCTTTACTATTTGCCCCTAGTCTAAGCAAACTACAGGCTGTGTAAAGGAGAATTTTAATAAATACAGCATATTTTTGGATTTTCATCTACGTTTTCGTCTGACGTTATCACAGAAACAAGATATTCCAGAATGCTTAAGCAGTATAAAGTTGAAAATACACTATATGTAATAGCAAAACATTTTCTTGTAAACTGCACACAGCATTAGTTAATAATGTAACCATTTTTAAGAAACAACGTGTTCAACGCATACTCATTTTATTTTCTACTTGGCAGAGTGTACAATTATGTTTTAGAACTAAAAGAGCAGCAGAGGGTGCTACAGTTACAGAGCTACCCAGGCACACACTCCAAAATTGTTGCTCCTGTAGGCAAGTAGATCCTTTAAACACTTAAGCTTTTCGTTTGGGATAGACATAAACGAGATAGTTTTAAATTCTGTTGCCTCTGTTTATTGAGGAAAATCGAGGTAATCTATGTGAAATCCAGGAAAAGTAGAATTACATACTTTTTTCTTGATTTTTTTTTTTTAATGGTTTAATTGATGGAAATGTCGCATAGTTTCATGAAAACATACTGTCTGGATATAGCTACTGTTACAAAACACTTGACACCTTTAGAGCTGTTTTTGTTTATGCTAATTTTACATTTAGAAGTTCTAGTCTCTGCAACAAGTTTTTTGGAAAAATCTGTTGTTTGTTTGGGAGTGTTTTTTTAAATGTTTCCCAAATACATAAGCTAGCTAAATTGAAGAATATTTTTGCCCTTCATATAATATTTTTCATTAAAATAACAAGAGAGAAGGATTTTTTTTTCTTAAATTTCAAGTTCACATTGAGGTTTTTTGCAAACACAGATCAGAGGGGGAAACAAAGAAATATATTATTTTTATCCTTTTAGTTTTCACATCTTTCTTTTTTTTCCACTTTTTTTTTTTTGCTTACTTAAAACTGGTAATTATGCAACTTTTAAAAAAATGTACTGCAGAAAAATGTTTAAAAAATCTAATTTAAAACAAAGAACCATTTCTTCTTTCCTGCATTATCTCAAATAACTAAAGCAAGAAGGATATCTTCTTTCTGGTAGTATATGAGGATAGGTTTAGAGAGCTACTCGTTTCTTCAGAGCTCTCACTGTGTGCCTCAGGTATCTGAGCTCCTCAATGGAGAGACAATGGCAGCTACTGAATGATCATGCTTGGAAGGATAGATGCCATAAAGCTACCTGGGGAGAATCACCGGATGACATCCTTTATGGCAGCAGAGGTGCTCCTGTATTTGATGGCATGTTACCTGGAATCAACCAGGGAGCCGAGTGCAGTTTTCAGGTGCTGCTGTGGAAGTTCCCCACGTTGTTTTGAGTAAACATCTGGTTATCAGTGGTGAAAAGCCTGCCAGCTGGAATATGCTTCCTGCCTCTCTGTGCCTCAGTCAGTATTCTCAGCTGAAGAAGCTGCCACCCGTTGTCCTCTGAGCGTTCCCTCATTCCTCTGGTGTGGCAGTTTGAAATTATTTACTGTGTCAGAACCTCAGAGCCCCTTGAAAGTCTTCAACAAAAAATAAATTGTCTGGAAGAGTGTTTGAATAGCAACGATACATGTCGTTTTGAATGAAATATTGTATTTATGATACCTACAATTTACTATTCACTATGAAGCTTCCTTTTAAATAAAACATTTCATGATGAGGGTTAAGAAAAACCAGCTGTTTCCTCCTTCCCTCCTCCATCCAATTCACTTTACAGCATCATCCCAAGCAGTCACATTGACATAACCGACATAAGGTGTATAGAATGGAGCAGAAAATAAGTATATGGAGAGAAGCAGGCACCTTTTAAATTACACTTGCTACCAGAATTGTTTTTATGAGATTGTTCTCTGATGAAACATCAGTGATTTGTCTGTTTTAAGTACTGTCCTGAAATATTCGGTTTTTCCCCACTCACTAAAATCTTCTGTTTATCAGGAACCTGTGTATGAAGAGAGGAGTCATAACTGTGGTCAGGGCTCCACTTCCTCTGAAGTACTTTTTCCCTGCTATGTATTCCAAACATTATCTGTCTTTGTGCCTCTACTTTCAAGCATGGCACCAGCTTAGAGAAGTGGGAGATCAAGAAGCGCAGTTGAGCACTTCTGAGTACCCTCTTTCTTCCTAGGTCAGATTGAAGTTTTTGTAGGAGCTGATTCTCCTGTTCAGGTTATTCCAATGAGAAGCTTTTGGTAAAAAATATATGAATCTCTCAGAGCAACTGCAGTTACTTTTCTGCGTTGCTGAGCAGTGTTTTGTACCTTGGCACTCTGATTAGCTATATTTTGGCATCATCTGTTGTCTTAATCTTTAAAAAGTAGTTGGTGTTAGTAGGTTTTTAAGTGTACTACTCGTGCTAATCTTCTATGCAAACTATTTTTGAAAGTATTCCATGTATTCTAAATGGATTACCATGAGAAATTGGATCTTTTTATTTACATTAATTAAAATTTTGAAGATACAGTGTAACACCTTAAATTAGGTTGGTAGAAGGAGAAGAGTATGAGTGATTTTAATTAATTTTATTAGTTTTACTTTTGCTTTAGATAACTTATCTTAGTCACCTCTTTAATTGAGATAGGGCAGGATAACAATGGTAAGCATCCCTTTAAGATGTGCTGTGTTACTAATTCAGCTTAGTCTTTTAATACATTTTAATTTTCTCAAAAAATATTTCAAATTTGAGCGTAATTTAAATAAATAGTTTCAAATGAGTTTGATGTGCAGTAGGTTGTTGCCATTTGTGTGGAACTTGCATGTTTCTTTGTAATCGTTCTTTTCGTTCTCACCATTCCTTTTACTTGCCATGTTCTAGCCATGCTTTCAGTGCTGCTTTTCACATCCTGAGTATCTCTCTTCTGTTTGACACCACCACATGTTGCTGGTCGTTTCTGACGTGCACGTCAGATGGGGCATTTCCCTGTATTATAGTCTCATCAGTGGCTGGAGTGTGGAGGTAGCAAGGGCAGTTCTTGTAACTTGTTTTCTCTATACAAATGCAGCTGAAATGTTATGCATAACTTGAAACTTGTTTTGGTTTTGTTTCAAGTTTTGTTAGAGAACTTTTCAAAAGTTGCACTGTATTTCACTTTAAAAAGTCATATTCAAATGGGTCAACTTGTGTCTTCTTTTGAAAATGTCACAGTGAAAGGTTTCATTCAGCACCAATTCCTAAAATTGTATTAAAAAAACCCTACTTTGAGTAAAACATTTCTGGAAATGAGAATTTGAAACCTTTGGTGAATATATCCATTTGAAATGTTTTGTCTGATGATAGTTCTGACTGAAAAATACGATGAAAACTGATCTGCATAGCAGTGACCAGATTAAAATCCAATGCAGAACTAGTATTCATGTACTTAGCTTGATAAATTAAATACTGTTATTGAGAGTATGTACAGTTAAATAAAATTATATCAGGTTTAAGCTAGTCTTTAAAAAATATTTTCAATAATATGGAAAGAGGTGGATATTATTTCAGAAATACAAAGAACTAATTTTTGGTAAACCTAGTGGATTAAAAGAGCCTCATATACAAATAGTTTGGTAAATAGAAAATGTGTGAGGAGTAACTGCAAGTTTGTTGTAATTACTGGAGTCCAGCCGTGCGGTTTTTAATTAAGACTGCAGCCCACCTGCAAAAGGTTTTAGTGGCTATCCCATAAACAATGATTTGGAACATACTGGTTCTAGCAATGGTGATTTCACATCTACTCTCCTTACTGGTAGAAAATATCTCCTCATATCTAACGGTAGCCTTTTGTTACTAAACCTTAAACTTAAGTGCTGGTTTGGTCCTTGGCAAAACTGACATTTTCTTTTGCGATAGCTTTTTAGGTATATTAAGTCATCACATGGCCTTGCCTATATCTGCTTTTACTTATGTACATCAAGCCAAATTCTATCATGTTTTCTTAATCTACAGTTTTTGCTAGGCTCTGACTTTTCCGTAGACTCCATACATCTGGTTTGTATGTTTCTTGAACAGTGTTTGTCAAATCTGGGCATAGTATTCCAGTTGAGACTTCTATAATTCTAAGTAAAGCAGGAGATTTTGTGTTTTACAGCCTGTAATCCCAATATTGAATTTTTCTCTTACAACAGCATGACTTTGACTCATGTTGAGCTGTTGACTTGCCATAAAATCTTGGTCCTCTTCAGAAGGAATCATTTTCCTAACTTTGTATTTATGTAGCAGATTATTCTTGCCCAATTTTAATACCTGGTGTTTATCGCTGTTGAACTTTTTCCTGTTTCCTGACTTCTCCCAGTTCATTGCTTTTATCCTTTGAAGCCTGTCTTTCAACTTACTGGACTTACTGGACTTCTAAAATTGCTAATATAATAGGCATGTTCCTTTAGATGATCAGTGAAAACACTGAACAGAGCACAGTCTGGTGTAGGCATTTATGGAAACTCCACCTGTTAAATTCACCTGCTTTTACAGCAAACCATTGAGAATTATTCCCATTATTCTCTATAGTCAGTTTTCCTGATCAGCTCTTCACCCATCTGAACCAAATTTTATTTAGACTGTTTCTTATGAAATTGTCAAAAGACTTTCTAAAGTTTTGATACAAGACATCTACTGCTTCTGCCCTACAAACAAACCTCTTATCTTGTTCCTCTGGTGAACGGTTTTTCATTAAAATCTGTAATTTATTTTTTACTGTTATACTTTTTTGTGGAATATGCAACAAAAGAATGAAAAACATGAATCTGTTTCAAGTTTTTAATTACGCAGAGGAGAGAGAGGTTGGATTGAATGAAACATTATACTTAATTATAGAATGCATAATTGTCTCATGCACTGAAAGTCACCTGATGATTCTCTGCCTTACAATTTCATTCATTTTCTGAAAGCTGTTATTTTAATTATTTATACTACAGATGTATCCTGTCTAAGCTTCTATGCATAGTTCTGTCTTGTAGTTCTTTGGTGTCCGGAAGGACACCAAACTGCAGCTACTCCGAGCTGTGTACTGGTTTTGTGATGTGTTTGGTAATCTAGCAAAGATCAGTACAGGACTGTAAAAGCCATCTACTGTAATACCCTTTATTTCCTATCTTCCTACTTTTAATAAGTGTGACAGAAAGTGAAATAATGTAAGGTTTGGGGGATTTTTTAAATTATTTTTTTGGTTTTTTTTTTTTTTTTTTTTGTAATTTGGGAGTACTCCAATGTATTTGAGCCTCTTGCACTGGAGAAATAGAATTCTGTAATAATATTCAGGACTAAAAAGAAAGCAGTTTGAGCCCATTATACCTTTTAACACCAACTCCTTGTCTATTGTATTTATTGTCGAACTGTGACCTGTGCTTTGTGAGTTAAATTTACTTTCTTCTCATCTATGCTAGTACTGGTTGAAGATGTGTTTCACTATCTGAGGAGGTTTTTTTCTAATTAATTTTTAGGTTCCCCTTTATACTTAGGCCCATTCCAGTATTTTAAGGCAATGTTTATTGTCATGTTTAAATGTGTGGTTTATATCAGCTCAGAAGATAATACTGTAGTCCTCAAAACACTCTTTTTATTTTTAACAAATCCATACAATATCACATTTTTGAAACAAATATTAGATTCATTTTAGAGGTAGGAAATCTCGTGAGTCTCTTATTTTTGTTAAGAGCTGTTCATGGTTAGAAGTGGGAGGCAGAACCAAGCCATCCAGCAGTGGTGGTACACAGAGGACTACCTGACTTCTAACCTCTTCTAAACACACAGGTTTATTGCAATATCTTTGTTACATTTGCAGTGTTACATTTTCAGGAGTGCTTTCTTATTTTAAATGCCACCCATGTGGGTTGTCAAAATGGAAGGACTTAGAGCTGTGTCAGAAAAGAGACTTGGGCATTGCTGAACTGAACTTTAGATGCTCTGACAATAAAATTTAGCTGTCCTTCAGGTAAGGAGGCCTTTCTGCACATGTAGTGGCGTGGCCTGAAATTCACCCCAGCTGACACTCTGAGACTTGTGTGTCATTAACTCTTCCTCTCTTTGTAATTTAAGTTCCTAACATGATGCATTCACAGTCTTAAACCCTTTATTTATATGCTTCAGCTGTGTCTGTCAAAAAGTATAAAAGGTGTAACTTTTTTGTTTGTTTAACTCTATGAAATAGCCGCAGATTTTATGTAGAATTTATATGATTTCAGACACGAGTCTAATGGTTATAACACTCACACGGTGGTTTCATGAAAGTAGGGGCAGTCAGCACACCTGAGTTAGCAAAGGCAGCGGGCTCAGAGCTTTTATGTGCTCGCTTCTGGAGCTCCTTTTGGACAGTAAGACAGGAAACAATATTACTAAATGTATTGGGTAATCCCTCATGACAGCATGTTAGGAAAAAAACCCACTGCAATCTGCCAGTAAATATGAATTTAGAATGTGAAGACAGTAGCATACCTCACCATAAGCTCATACCTGGTTCCACAAAATTTACCTATTCACACGGCTAAAATACTGTACAGTCTTAAACCATTTTCCAATCAGCACATTAGTATAAATTCTGTCAAGCTAAAAATACTGGAATGTCTTCATAATAAAACAGAATAGGACAAAGCAGCTTGTATACATGGTCCTTATTTTTGCTGTATTTTGGCTCTCATTTTTAAATTGTGGCAATTTGAAGCAATTTGTAGGTTTACTTACTATTTAATTGGACATTCCCAAAGTAGAAAATATTAATTCCTGGTTAAAGACTCTGCTAAAAATGAGCTTAGCCAGATAAACAGAAGGGGTTTTATTACTAGTAAGAATTAATTTGATAATTTTGTCCACAACCATAATCTGCTTTTAAAATCATGCATTATATTTTCTGTGGAAAACTAACCAAGATGAATTCCCTATAAGAAAGGAATGTGCACCTGCACATGTCCTGTTGGAGAAGCTTACTTACTGACAGGTGAATCTCAGTCCATTTTATGATTATTTCCTAGGTTAAAGTAACAGAGGAAGCTTCTTAATCTTAGATTGTCTCAGAAAATATATTTATGTAGGTGGATTCTGGCTGGTTTTGATTGGACTAGTGCAGTTATTTATTAAACAGCAGTGAACTGTCAGTATTTATGTACTGTAATGTTTCTCCCTTTGCTGGCTGAGATTAGCAAGCATTGCTTTCAAATGTACATCTGTGAGAAAGTGCTGAAACCAAAAGTCTACTATTTATACAAAATAACTTTTACCAGGGCAGACGATTAATTATATTGATTAATAACAAGGGCTGTGTTTGTTGCATCAGATTTTAGAGTAATAAAAATATTTCAAAAAGGTTGAAAACTCCTGAGTCTAAGGTACAAACTGAAGCTTGTGTTCAATATTTTTCTTTTTTGGTTTTTTTAATAGGACATTTGTCACTTTCTTGAGCTGTGTTTAAATTTCATAAAACACAGTTTTTATTGTTTTTCCTAAAGAAGCTCTGGCATATAGCCATCAAGTTAATAAACTTATGAATGTTTAAAAACAAATGCATGCAGAAATTTAATTATTCTTTGTTGTATATAGGAATACTCTTGAGGAATTTTGTATCTTTTCTCATGAAGAAGCAGACTTTTTACTTACTATTAAGTTGAGCATTAAAATGTAAACAGCTTTGTAAGTCTTGACTAAAAAGTAATTACATTTAAATGGTAGCAGTAGTGAAAGACAACTGTTTACAATAGTTTTAAGCTGCCTTTTTAAGCTACTCAGAAAGGCAGTAGGACCCACAAAATGCTTAAAGATACACAGGAATAAAATGGTCATACAGGTTTGGCATTTAAAAATTGAGATCTTTCTATTTTTTAAATGGACAGTAAAATATATTGTCTTTGAATATACATAGTTCAAAGAAAGAACAACAAGCAGGTATCCACTAAGATACTAGAATCATATGAATCAAAGCAGAGATGGACAACTTCTGGAAGCCCTCCAAATAATGCCTTCTAATTGTTTACTCAGATAAAATTAATGTTGAATTATTTTCCTTGTTTTCAGAGCACCTGTTGAAAAAGAAGTATTTATCCTTCACATTTCCATTGAATTTTCCAGTTCCAGAGTTAGAAAAATGCTGTCACACCCAGCATTAAAAACCCATAAATTATAATAGAGATATTGAATACATATTGAAGATCAGCTACTTAGCAGATACTTCATTCATTGCATTCTTTGTTGGTAACTCATAAATGCTTTACAATGTAAATGTTTGCATAGTGCAGGAGCCAATTTCACATCTCCCGTGTTAATCTCCAGAAGTTATAATACCTCACACTTTCCATTGGCAGGCAAAAGTTACTATGATAGCAATCAACATATAAAATATAGATTTTCAAATACTTAGTTTTGTTGCCAGTAGGTACAGCAGAAATAAAAATTGGTAGAGGCAATCTAAGTGCTTTAAGTTGTTGTGATTGTCATTATTTCAAATATGTATTTCCTCACACTTACTATAGTGTTTCCTTTTGAGGATTCTCTGTATGTTTTCTCTTCAGAAAATTATATGGTAAATATTTTGTTTAAAGTACACAGGTACACATTTTATGGTTTGTTGGGGTAAGTGACAGCCTAACAGAAAGGAGAGATTTATGCCAATTAATTCTGGAAGGCTTATCTAGAATCAGGTTGAACTGCTGATGAGTGAGAATAGTTAACGAAAATTCTGTGTTTTCATATATGAATTGTTTCTTAGCATTTATTTTTCTTTTTTAGAATAAACAGATTTTTCTATGTTTGGCATTTAAAGACTTTTGTTGTAATAGTTGGATGTGAACTGTCAAAAAGAAGTAGGCAGAAAGCTGGAAATGATGAGTCCAATTATCATAGAATGGTTTGAGTTGGAAGGGATCTTAAAGACCATCCAGTTCCACCCCCCCTGCCATGAGCAGGGACGCTTTCCACCAGACCAGGTTTCTCAGAGCCCCATTCAGCCTGGCCTTGAAGACTTCCAGGGATGGGTCATCCACAACTTTCCTGTGCAACCTGTGCCAGTGTCTCACCCCCCTGACAATAAAGAATTTTTTCCTAGTATCTAATCTAAACCTGCCCTCTATCATTTTAGAGCCATTCCCCCTTGTCCTATCACTACATGCCTTTGTCAAAAGTCCCTCTCCAGCTCTCTTGTAGCTCCTTTAAGTGTTGGAAGGCTTCTCTAATGTCTCCCTGAAGCCTTCTCTTTTCCAGACTGAACAACCTCCGCTCTCTCAGCCTGTCTTCATAGGAGAGGTGCTCCAGCCCTCTGATCATCTTGGTGGATCTCTGGACATGCTCCAACAGGTCCATGTCCTTCCTGTGCTGGGGACCCCAGAGCTGGCTGCAGTGTTCCAGGCAGGGTCTCACCAGAGCAGAGCAGAGGGAGAATCCCCTCCCTGGCCCTGCTGCCTGCACTGCTTTGGATGCAGCCCAGGACACGTTTGGCTTTCTGGGCTGTGAGTGCACATTGCTGGCTCATGGCCAGCCTCTCACCCACCTGCACCCCAAATCCTTCTCCCCAGGGCTGCTCTCAGTTCTCTGCTCGGCTTGTATTTGTGCCTTGGTTTGCCCTGCTCCGGGTGCAGCACCTTGCCTTGGCCTGGCCTTGTTTGCATGGTTATTCCTGTTAGATACTTTTACAGATCAAAACATTTAAACATAGGGATTTGATTTGTAACTGCAAAATGTTTCTTATTTCACAATTACAGATATGTGTGTGCTGCTCAGAAGAGATTAGCCTATGATTTTTAAGTAAATTGGTCTAATTGGCATGGACTTCTTAATGTGCGTATGTACATAGGTACTTGGAGCTTTTACACATAATTGTATATGTTCATATTATATATATGGAGAAGAAAACCTGTTTTTTTAACAGGGTGTTTTTTAGTTTGTCAGATTTATTTTACCTGACAGTTTACTTTGACCCTGCCTGAAATAGGATCTTATTGGTGACATAATTATTGTAAGATGATGAAAGTAGAACTGCAATGTGCCATCTTTCCCCAAATGTTTGAAAGCATTGTCAGCTTTTGAATTACTGTCATATTTTTTCAATTGTTTTTAGTACAAGTCAAATTTGACTTGCCTTAGTAATATAAAGAATCTCATTGTCTTCAGCAAGGCTTGTCAAATGAATCAGAAACATTGTCTTCCCTTTAAAATTGATTAAAAAAAATCCCCCCAAATTATTTTAATTTGAATGAGGTGAGAATCTGGTAACTATTGAAATGTTTTCTGTGCTGAATAATAAGGAGCATGATAATTGAAACTTGGCATAGAAATGAGTAGCAAATTTTACTCTTCCTCTTCTTTTTGAATTGGCAATTTGAATGTTGCATAAAGTAGTTAAGGAAACACTTAGTACTTGATATTCCAAAAGTACAATTCAAAAAAGAATATTTAAGTAATAGATTTAACGTGGTTTTTGTGTGTGTGTGTATATATATATAAAACTGCTTTAATGTATTTCTTATTTTATAGATACATATTTTAGAAGTTGTGTGTGTGTATATATACATTAATTTGTAGAATTTGTAAATTTCATCTGTATATGAAACAATTTGAAGGATGGTGGCAGGTACTGCCACAGTTGTTTCCCTTTAATCTTTAATTTATTTTTTTTTCTTACCAAAAAACTTCATAGATGAAGTATGGGGGAAAGATCCATGTTCCTTTCTGATGCTAGGAGAAGGTGATTGCAGCAGGGAGCAGGAAAAACACTGAGACTGATAAGAAAGAGTCAGAAGACAAGGAGAATGTAGGAGAGAAGAATGAGTAGAACAGTAGTGGCTGGGCAGGAAGGAGAATTGGAAATAAAGACATACTTGTTTAGTTTTCTTCCAAGAGATAAACCATATTGGGCAGAGGAGCCTGGGATGAAATCACAATGAATGAGATCAATGTGTCCTGAGACTAACTGGACTGAGAGTAGAAGTCAGAGGTGGAAAGGAGGCTGTGCTAGCTCACCTTCAAGGGGGCTGGAGAGAAATGATGGATGCCCCAAAAAATGTTTCCCTCAGGGCCAGCAAAAAACTGTATTTCCAGAGATCTCTCTGATCCCTTCCTGTGCCTGCTCAGGTGAAATACGTATTTCATTCTTTTTAACTGCTGCTCTTTGTAGACTGCTGCAATGTTTTAGTTTACTTAATTCGTGTAATCATAAAGAAGTTAAACTAATCTGAAAGTCACAATCCTGCTAACAACTTGTGGAGGAGCTGATACTCCAGATGATGGGATATTTTATGTTTAAAAATACCCACAGAAGTACGTTTTGATTTTAAGGCCTTGGCTTTACGAAATGCACCGTTATTTTAGAGTTGCCTGTGCAAATGGAAATTTCATGGTTTGTGCAGTTGCTTAGAGAGCAAGACCTCCTCCTCCATCTGCCAGAAGTTTCTTAGTGATGGCTGGCTCATATGTTGTTTTTCTGAAAGGTTGAGGTCTGATCTGCTGAAGCAAATCATGGCTGAAATGGTGATTTCAACAGCAAAAGCAGAAATGTCAAATTAAAAAAAAAAAGAGGGTCTAGGTGCTTTAGACTCTTAACACTTAGTGGATGTTTTTCCTCTCTCTGTGCTTCAGGGTTTTATCTAAAGAAGGGCTCGTTCTGAATTCTGTCTGTCCCCAGGTCACCACCACGTGCTGTAAGAAACATAGTCAGCAAGGACTGTGAGGTGGAGGAATTGTTCTCTTAGGGATGAATGGCTGGCTCTTTTTCAAATAAAGATACTGAAAAGCAGGCAATGAATAGCCTGCATATGGCTTTCTAGCCAAAGGCTAGAGAAGCCTGCTCTATTAAAAGGTAAATTCAGAAAGTAAGAGAAGGGTCTGTATTTAACTGAAGTGTGAATATTGGTTATTTTATCACTAAATGAGCACTTGCCTTTAGTTCTGTGAACTAGAAGGAAGCGGTGGTCCTTGGTGAAGTACAGTATGTGGGAGTATTCAGTCACATACTGCTTCCTAAGGCAAACTGGCAACACAGCTGTGTTAAGGGTGTAGCAGCATTTCCTAACTAATTTTGTAATTTCCAAAATTTGACAACTGGATGTTACTTTAATGGAAATGCATGTTGTAATTCTGTATACAGATTTGTGCTATAATAATTTTATGCTCAGACTTCATATCACAAACCGAAGAATCCTTCATGTGGAGAAGTAGCACTTGCTACGACAACTGGCATGCTTTTGCAGAACATGTACTCAGAAACAATCCTATTTCTGAAAGTACTCCATATCTTCATTTGTATGTCTAACCGTTACACTCTGAATCATCCTATGATTCATAATTCTCTTATGGTTTTTTAGATAGACAGTAATGTATGGTGATAAAATTGCATACAGTAATATAGCAGTTGGAGGTAAATTTCAGTAGCCCCCTGTGAGTCCAAAGAATATGTTAAAATCAAGATTGTGGCATTTGTTGTCAGTTTAAGAAACTTTTAGTTTGTTGTTGTGAATAGTCTTACAGCACTGCTGCTTATTTTTCAAACTTAGACTTTATTGTTGCACAAAGCCTTAATTTAGTAAGCTCCTGACCAAAAAACATTCCTAGTTTGTGGGATAAAAACAGTTTAATAGGGAATACAGAAGCCACACACAAGCAAAGCAAAACAAGGAATTTCACTACTTCCCATGGACAGGCAGGAGTTCAGCCATATCCAGGGCCTCATCACACGTAATGGTGAATTGGGCCATCACTCCGAATGTCCCCACTCTTCCTCCTTCTTCCTCCCACTTTATACACTGAGCATGATGTCATATGGTCTGGAACATCCCTTTGGTCAAATATGGAATATCCCTTTGGTCTCTTTGGACCCAAATATCCCTTTTTGGTTCACTTGTCATGGCTATGTCTCCTCCCAACTTCCCATACACCCCCTCGTCCCCTCGCCAGTGCGGCAGTACGAAAGGCAGAAAAGGCCTTGGCTCTGTGTAAGCTCTGCTCAGCAATAGCAAACACATCTCTATACTACCAACCCTGCTTTCATCACAAATCCAAAATATAGCCCCATACCAGCCACCGTGAAGAAATTTAATTCTGCCTTGGCCAAAATCAGCATAGTTTGGAATAGGTATGTAGTGAATACTAGGCACTGGTAAACAATAGCAAAGAATTTTAAACAGGTGTTGAGTGAGAACTTTAGAAATCCTTATTATCCTTGTAGCTACTTTTACAGTTACTTTATTCAGTTTTCTGAGACAAAGACATTGACTCCATTGTGAAACTAATAATGAAATTACTGATTTTTTTTTTCTGTACATTGATTGTATATTGAATGTATAATCAACTTATTAAATAAACAGACCTTCTACAGGATCAGAGATCATAAACCTTTCTGTAGCTCTGTTTGTCTATATATGAGAGCAAAGACAAAATATACACCAATCTAAAATTTAGCAAATGCAGTTTGAATTACTTTTAGAAAGTATTGGTCTGTTTTACAATGTATACACCAGGGTCTTAAACTCACCGCTGGGCCAAGCTAAAAAGGTAATGTCTGATTGTGATATTACTGCAAAACAAATGGTAGCATGCTACTCTGCTTGAAAACATAATGGCTTTATACTATAACCTTTAACCCTGAAATGATGCTTGAGTGGACCTTAACTCCAAAGTGAACATGCCTGAGTAAATAAAACTGTGGTTTCACATAACAGAGAGATACATTTTTTAGATCCTTTGCCGATTATATTGTGTGAAGGTCAATCTTCTGCCCCATTTCTGAAAGTCGGGTCAGAATAGAGATTTTAGGGTCACTTCTTCAAGTATCTAAGCCATTACAATGCACTAATAGGCCCTGATAGCTCATTTTATAAGTTCTTAGCATTAAGCTGGACATTGTTTGGACTCATTTCAAATCCTGCATGTATCCTGCAGGGTTAATTAACATCTTTTTAAACTGATGTTTTTTGGTTATTTTGAATGAAAGTGCTTTGGCTTAATTTGTCACTATTTACTATCTTTTACCATGTGTAAAGATATAAAAAAAAATTATATTCACTTAAGTTCTGTATATTGCTTTGAAATGTAACAGTTTAATTTTTTTCCTAATTTAAACACATCAAGAGTACAGCATCAAACATGCAGTGCTAGACAGCTCAATACCGATGCAGAGTCGTTTGGAGCAGAAAATTTTACTCATACACTCCAACTATATTTTGCAGAGTGATATTTCAGGTCATTGTCTCCTACTTTGTGTACAATGCCTTTGTGTGTTACTTATGTAATTGCTATGAATCTTCTTTAAAGAATGCTGAGATTAATTAATTAACAATATAATTAGAATGATGAAGCAAATATGTAATTAGGCAGCACATTTCAGTTTTCTACTGGGGTAAACAGAAGCATATCAAAAAGGACATAATTAATTCAAATTGAAATAACTGTTTTTTGAGAGCAGTTGAGGACAATAGATTTGAAAATAGTAGAACATGGATGAGATTGAGACAGAAAAACCACAAAATATCACTGCAAATGAGAAGCATGTTGACCTCAAAAACAAAATAAAAAAGTCCCCCTAATATTGGATACTTTTGAGACAAAATTATTTTTAATAAATGGAAGTAAACTAAAACAAGTAGTACATTTTCAAAGAAGAGGAATGGGATTAGCATTTGAAAGTGTAAAACTAGCCTTTCCTTCATAGAGCATATTTAAAATTTAACATGTATTTTTTTTCAGAGAAAATGTCTTTCCAAGCAGGTCTTCAAGAGTAGTTAGCAATTGTTCAGAAACAGTCTTGGCATCACCTCTCTCAACGTTCTGTCTGGACTAGTGTAAAACCTTAATTGCACTGCAAGCAGCAGCTCTCTGGTATGTAGGGATTCAGGGTGCAGATTGAAGTCGTCCGGCTCATCAGCAGGTACGTTAACTACTCCGTGCATCTGGAATGTTCTGTCGCAGTGTGGTTGCTTTTAGATCTCGTGAGAAAGTCAGTATGTAGAAAGGTGGCTGGTATGGATTTCCTCAGTGCTGTGGACTCACAGAGCTATTGCGTCATCAGATTGACCACTGTAAGGACTTCTTGTTTTGTGCTTCACATGGCAGAGAAGTGCTGGAGGTGAATTGTTATGTCAGATGTGTCATATTTATGATATTTCCTAATTTTTTCATGTAGACCATGTATCACTCTTCCTTTTTCCACCATTTCTTATGCCTGCAATCACTTGTCACACTGTTCTGGCTGCACTTCTATCTACTTTGCTATTCTGCTTTCACTCCTTCGGTCTAAAGGGAATCCTACTTACCTCACATAGGAGAAAGTTTCTTAGCTGAGCAAGAGCCATGTTCAGAAATAGTGCAATATAGTCATTCAAAAAATATGTACTGGCTGTATGTATGGAGACTTATTTCCAGAACAGTGCTTTCTGTGTGTAGGGAAATCCTAAGGTTCAATTCTGCAATAGTGGATGGCAGCAGTAGGATTGGCATCAGACTTCTGAACGTACAGAAATAGTTGGTAATTTCACAGGTTCTTGCCATTGTGTGGTTTCATTCATAAATAAAGTCGACATAGAAAATTCTCCAGCAAAGGATATTTTTTCTAAATGTCACACCTCAAACCTAGCTGTATTCATTTTGATTGACATGCCATCCATGAGCTTTAAAAAAACCCTGGCAGAAACACAACTACTTTCATGCACGTGCAGCATTGTCTTTTTCTTTATAAACACACTGGAAGGTGTAAGTAGGATGTAACCTAAAGGATTTTATTCAAGGGCTCCCTCTTCCATTGCCCCACTGCCTCTACTCTCTCATGGTGTTCTTCCTGCTACAATAAATCTTCGTCTACCTCCCCTTACCCGTCTTTGTGGGGGTCACGGCCAAGAGTTAGGAAGTGTATCAGGTCTGTAGTTACCTTAAGAAGAAGGCAGTGATGTTCAGAGCAGTTTATACATAAGGTACAAGTACATGTATATAGTAAGAAATTTTGTTGTTTGGGGTTTTTTTTATAATTAATATGGATTAAAGCAGGTAAGGACTATACATGTGAAACTGGAGTCTGTGCTTTGTCTAGGCATGGTTTTAACATTTTTTTAGCTAAGCACACTCTAAAACAAAATAGGAAAGCAACCTCCAGAACATACTAATGCTTCTCTACTCAGATTCAGCTTTGAGATAATTTTGTGTGATCTGTTGAGAAACATGTCTAAGTTAAGGTGTTTGTAAATTGTAAGCTAGACACTTGTTGGTATTGTACCACTGTATGCTGTGCTGATGTATCAGCTTGTTGCTGCTTAAAGAAGGTAGTCCTGTTCCAACTCTTGTGTCACTCCCAGTACATGATCATCTACACTCATTGCTGTGCCTTATTTTGGCTTTTGATACCCATCTGCCAGCTGGATCAGCTGTTTGATCTAATGGAAAAACTTGCCCATCTTGAGAATGAGTGTTGTGTTTGGTTTGTTTTGGGCTTTTTTCCAGATTAACAAACCTATCTCACACTCCCTGTATCCTCATTATCACAAGAGCTGACACAAAGAAGGTCACTGTTTATTGTTGAATTCGTAAGACTGGAGTAGGTGTAGCCTGGAAGCACATCTTTAATAGACGTTTGCTCTGAAATAGAGTTTTCTCATTTCTTTTAAGCTGGATACTACCTCAGTTAACAAGATGAAAATACGAGCCAACTTCTTATGTCATTAAAAAAAAGCTATTAGATCTCCTTTAGCTTTTTGGGGTCTAACAGTGTATAAAAGGGAACTAAAACATATTTTTATTTGTCATTATGAGAGGAAAATATAGCTATGAGTAAATAAAGGAAGCAAGTCTGTCTGGTAAGAACAAAATTATATTTTTACATGGTCGCTTTGCAGAGTAAGACTGCAATTTAATTTCTTCCAAAGCAAGAAAATGAAGGTCAAGAGGGAAACAGCTTATATCCTGAAAACACTGAGATCAGAGTATGTAGGCCTCTACAAAAGTCATTTACTGTTCTCTGTACTCTCCATCTTAATATTCAAGGAACAAGAGCTAAGAAAATATTATGTATGCATGTTCAGCATTTTTCAAAATGAGAATCTTGGCTGTTGCATTTTTAAGGCACAATGATCACTGATTGCCTAAAAAAATATTTTAATAATTCAGCCTTTTAGCTTAGGTTTAGGGCAGTGTTTTGAAACTATTACATTCCTTTTTATTTGTTGTATAACCTAAAATGGATAAACTAATTTATGCTTTTGGCCGATGTAGATTAAGGCATACTTTGTGTCTGGGATGGGGTATGGGACAATGAGTTTAAATCTCTAATGATTTGAAATTATTATACTTATAAATCCCTGAAAGTATATCTTTAAAATAATGAAAAAAGAATTCTGGTCATTGCTGCCCTGCCAAATGCCTCATAGGTTCCTTAAAAAAAAAAATCACTCTCTTTACATGTAAACTCTGTCTTTTGGCATGACTGTGCAACAAACACTCAAAAAAAGAGCAGTAGATAACTGAGTAAACATTTGTAGTCTTTCTCTCCTATTTTTCTCCATAGAATGATAGGAAAACACAGAGTTGTGGACTCTTGACATTTCTGTATTTAATTGCTCTTAATTTCTGTACAATTTTCATAGTTGTGGTTATAAATTTCCATTCCCTGCTCTTGTCAGACTTCCATGATCTTTCTTTCCTGCCTCTGGACAGTGAAGAGAAAGGCTCAACAAACACTCCACTGGTAATTACTTCAGTGTTAGGAAGTCTTCTCATTATACCAAAGGCTCAGTGTTTGCATCCATTCCTGAAGTGCTGTAGGTAATGATTATCCTGAGTGTTTCAATTTATAGAATTCATTATGACCAGATTAACTTTAATTCTTCCCTCTTCTTCTCCCCTCACCCACCCACATAGGTGTTGGAGGGTCTCCACTTCCCTCAGGTGTGTGAGCCCTGGCAGAGATCTCTCTGTTGACTGTGGACAAAGGTGTGACAGAATTGCAAACTTGTGAATCATGTACTAATGTTTGTTTGCTGGGTTTCAAAAGAAGCTGTTTATTTTAGTAGGCAATTTTCATGTGTGAGGAGGTGAAATGTTGAGAAGGCAGCCCCTCATCAGTGGACAAACAATTCCTAAGAATTTAGCTAATGGCCCCCCTTCAGTGCAGAGAATAGATGGCAACAATTGTACTTCCAGACTAAACCAAGAACTACTTGTTTGGCTGCTAGGTGTTAATGCAAATTTGTTCTTCAGCTCATTCAACCCTAGGGCTCCCATCCTTTGATTTAATTAAATGTAATTGGTTACATTGCTCCTCCCAGGCCCCTGAGGTGTTTTTGTTTATTGCTCACTCTTCGCAATAATGCTTCAATTCAAGGCACAAAATGCTCGATAAATAAGAGCTCTTTATCCTGTGTTGGATTGCAGGGAGATTATTCCCCTCAAATAGTTTGGTTTTACTGTTAAAAGTGAATGACTAGCGAAATAAACTCATTGGGTGGCAAACCTAGCATATCCAGAAGCAAGGAAATAAGGGTAAATTAGATCAGATTAGAACAAGAAATGAAGCTGTAATGTTAACTTAGTAAGGGATTGCAACCGGTGTTGTAAGAGCCATTGACACTTTTAAATGATGCTTCACTTAATAGGATTGCTATTGGTGCACTAATATATTTTGAGGGTTACTCTTTCAAAGTTTATTATTAAATTCCTTGTGTATTTTTATTAATGGAAAGTAAGTTTTAAATAACGTGTATCAGGTAGCAAAAATTGACCTCAGAAAAATATTTAGCATGTTTTTCTAACTGAAAATAATGCCATATGTGATGTGGATAATTATGGTACTACGTTTTGGTTTTTTAAAACTGCAATATTTAAAGACTTTCTTTAAAGGGAAGGTTTAATTCTATTTACATTCTGTTATCTGCATATAAGTACATATGCAATGTATTTCATTGTTTAGAGATGCAAATAGTCCTAACAGTTTATATTGTGAAAGTCTCTCTGCTGCTGTCCTAAAGGTAACTGTGAAAATTTGACATTTAGCTTTCAATATTGAAGCACTCTTGCCTCCGAGTGGTCTTTTTTGCCTTCCCACAGTGTTCAGAGAAAAAGCATCTTGTCTTCCACAGTGCTTCTGTCTTTATTCAGGCTTTGCTTTCTCTCTTGAGAACCGATGTATGGGACATGGCTTACTAACACACCTGGCTCTTTAGCATCACTCAGAGGAGCTGATGGAAAAGAATGGAACTCTGTAATTGAGTTTGACTTCACAAACATTTTAAGCCCATCTAAAGTGCCTCTTCTGCTGAAGGTGAAGACCACCCTTCCTGTCCTTCCCTCCACACTCCCATTTTTGTTCTGCTGTGTCACAGGGCTTGGGCAGTACAAGAATATGAACAGGAGGCAAAGAGGCAAGACTAAAAGTTTACGTCAAGGAGGGGTGGCAGAACTGAACACTTTGGTCAACACTGCTGTTGGAGTCCCATGTCTTCCCTTTTCTGGCTAAGTGTTTCATGCTCTCTCTTGTGTCTCATCCTATGATGAGGCCACTCTAGGAGCTCTTTTGGGAGAGCCAGTACAAGCTGTGGGGTGAATCTGCCTCCAAAATGTTATGAGCAGAATTTTTCCTTCTGATGACACTGGGCATTTCAGTGATACTTGTAAGTAAATGTCCTTTTTTAATAGTACATTGAATTTCCCATGTGCAAAGTTACTTTATTCTTGAGTACGGCATGTGTTGGTACGCCAAAACCATCAGTTGGTGCTTGGACCTTCCCTGAAGACCGAATAGAGAACAGATTGTTGATAGTTGCTGTATCAAACAAATTCCCCTCAGCATCCTGTCAGGGCTAAATTAGGTGAGAGTCAAGTGAATTCATGGCAACATCACTGTGAACAAATGAACCCGGATGTGAGCAGATTTGAGGGAGAATTCTGCTATCAAAAGCCTGGGAAAATAAAAGCTAGATATTTAGCAAACTAACCAAAGGCTAACCTAAACCACAATATCCCAATTATTAATGTCATAATCTGACTGATTGTGAAATAATATTTTGTTTTGGAAAAGTTATCCTAAGTCAGCAGCTGCTACTCTTACAGAAATTGCAAAGCTGCTACAAATTTAATGGTTTCCTGAAAATGCTGGAAAAACTAGAGATGATGAATCACAGAAGTATTCTAGCCATAGTAAAGTGATAACATCTTTCTAACAGAGTATCAGCCCTGGACTTAACTCTAAAGGGATACTAAAAAAAATATAAATTCAGTTCTGAAACACTTACAAAGTCCTGTGGAACAAGATAATCTATTTCACTGCTTTGTTATTCAAGCCTATTTTTTGTGGGTATTTTATTTGAATTTGAAAATATTTACATGTATTTTTTTATTTAAATATCACCTGAAGGTAATTTCAAAAAATGTTACTTCAATTGTCCATATAGTTTACATTCACTTAAGTAGAAAAATAAGTTTCATAGTCAAAAGACTCTATTTAGAGTTATCACAATGTAATAAGATGCCTCTTGTATATTATGTAAGACCTGCTTTCACTAGGTGAAGTGTGTTTGTATTAATAAAATAATACAGAAAAAAATCATTTTGTGAATAGAAGGCCCTATTCAGAAAAGGTCTTCAAATTTCTATGTGGGGTCAAAACACTTTCAGAACTATGAAATGGAACATAAGTAATATTCCTATTCTTGAGCTGTTACAGACAGAAATAAAATTCTTAGAAATATAACTGTACTTACAACCCACAGCCAAATAATGGCATTCATTCAGCAAAGAAAAAGAATGAATTTCTATTCAAGTCATGGCTAATCTATACAGCCCCTAAAGCCTGGTACTAGAACATTGTAAAATGGCATGAACCTACCAAAAAAAAAATTGATAGTTTGGGCTTTTTTTCTCCTCAGAATTTCTACTTAGTGTATCTTCACTAAAAATAAAACATTCTTTATTATTTTATTAAAAATCATAGATCGAATTTATGCTAGTTAATGCTTTATTGTCCACTCCATATATGAAATAAAGAGAACATGTAACATGAAATGTTGTAGCTTTAGGGTATTAGGATTTTTTTTAAAATTCGAGTCAGAAGCTTGGATGTAGATCCTCAGTGAATACTTAATTGTCACCAAATTGAAGCAAGATTCACCTATCCTCATGAGTTAATGTTTTGCATTCAGTGCTTTTCACTTCAGTCCAGTAATACGTGTAAACAAGTAAACCATGTGAAGACTGCATGAAGAAGCCTGGTTACTGCTGCTTTGTAGACTTCGTATGTGTGTTCTCTGTTTGAAAGTTAACTTTAGTGTACTGTTGGGGGGGTGTACTGACTTCAGCGTGGCTTATCCACACACCATCCTCCGTCTGGGGCTGTACCTCTTCTGGCTTCGTCCAAGTGCTAGTAGTCTCCAACATCATCTTCTGTGTGCCTCTTCCATTTCTCCTCCAGTGGCTGCCACTGTTTCTGCAAAGATATCTTAGCAGAAGTGGCCTCCTTTGGTTTAATTTTTTTGGGTGGAATGGGATGTTCCCATCAGTTTCAGACGTGGCTCTAACTGCCTGGCATAGGACAGTTCATGGCCTTGTCTCAGTTCTTTCCTAGAGCCTCCTATTACCAAACCGTACGCTTTTTGCCCACTATACGCCACTGTTCCTGTACAGTAAGCGCAGTGGGTTTCCTAACATTTTCAGGGAAATGGATTCTGGAAGATGTTATGTAGTGAGAGGTGTGTTAAGTTAACACAATATGATTTTTACTGGGGGTGGAGGAAGCCACAGAGGCTGCTTCTGAGAGAGAAGCTCCTCGAAACTTCTACTGTGTCCAGCAGAGCCAGTCCCTAAAGGCTCTCATGACTGGCATGTTGGCTGGCCTAATTAGAAAAATTAGCAATGCCTCTGTGATAACATATTTAAGAAGGAAAAAAAGGCGCACTCTTTCTCTTTCTTCCTGCCCTCTTGTGAGTGAGGGGGCAGCCGGGCCGGCTGTGCCCCTTTCCGGCTGAGGCGGCCGAGGCCCTTTCTGGTGTGGCTGCCAAGGTCGTGCCACTGGGGGAGTGGCAGGGGGGCCATCTCGGAGCACGAGCAGCCCCATGGCCAGTGCCAGGAGCGGCCCCGTGGCCTGCACCTGAGAGCAGCTAGTGCCAAAGCAGCCATGCGGCTGCCGCCATCCCGGCATGGCCAGTGATGGACTTTGCCTGCCTGGCCGCTTCTAGCCTGCCGCACCGCAAGCAGAGGGACAAAAGTGGTGGCAGCAGCTTCTCCTTTGCGGCGTGCTGCATGAAGAGAGGCACCAAATGGAGCCAACGCTGTGGCGGCTGGCGCGGCCCACGTGGTGCCAGCGGGGACCACGTGATCATCAGTGAAACGCATAGCAAGAGATTTCCACGATGCGGAGCCCAGACGAAATCAACCTTTTAGCATTGCAGAACTCTCTAAAACTTTTCAATTGATAGAACTTAAGAACAAACGAACCTACGAACACCAATTCTCTCCCGAGTCAAGAAAAAGAAAAAGTGGAGACACGTCAGGAGAACAATATGGCGACACCAAGGTCGGTGCAAAGGAGGGAGGGGAAGGAGGAAGTGCTCCAAGCGTCAGAGCTGAGATTCTTCTGCAAGCTGTGGTGAAGATGATAATATAACAAACTGTTTAACTGTAATTCATAAAGTGGGGGGATGCAGAATTCACCTGCAGCCTGTGAGAAAAAAATACACTGGAACATGTGGATGCTGAAAAGCAGTAATCTGGTAAAAGGCTTGAACAGAGAGAGAGAGAACTCTTGCTTTCAGAGATAGAGGAAGAAGACCCTTGCTTTTATATTAGAACAGCTCATCCTTGAAAGACTGTACCCCATGAACTTTTTGGCCCACAAGAAAAAAAGCAGTTGTGGGAAGACTGCTGTGCGCGTGGGAGGGTCTCACGTTGCAGCAAGTTTTTTTCGGGCAGAAACTGCTCTCATGAAATTTAGAACCACTTTGGAAAAGTTCACAAAGAACTGTCCCCCATGGCACAGCAAAAGAGACTCCTCTCCCTAAATGAACTGAAGGAATATTTACTTTTTTAGAGGTGACAAACTGACTAAAAAGCCTATGTTTTGTCTCCCTGCATTGTTGGTGGGAAGGAAAGAAGGACTGGGGGAGGGGGGCAGGTGTTTTAAAGGTTTCTATTAGTCTTTCTTTATTTTTTTTTAATTCTGTTAATAAATTTTTCTTTATGCCTTTGAAAGTTTTGAGCCTATTTTGCCCTTAAAGTGTTTTCTCCTAATCCTTATTTCACCTCATGAACTTTTTAATTCTTTCCCCTCCTCTGCTTAACTACAGCAGAAGAAAATGAGTAGTTTTTGCGAGTGCACTGGCATTTGGCCAGTGTCCAGCCTGCGATAAGAGGAGAGATGAAAGCAGAACTAGTTTTTTGTAGCATTGCTGTGTGTTACCTACCTATTTTAGTGATAGGGATTGTATTACAAAACTGATACAGTAAAAATCATTTGAAAAGTATCTCTTATTGGGACAAGTGCTTGTGCAATTGTCATATATTTCTTTTTTTATTTATTTGCACATTTTTACAGAACAGTTATATCTGCAGTACACTTGTGTTGATCTCTTGATGTAATCATTATGAGGTTAATGTTCAATTTCTGCTTTAGGAAGTTGGATTAATTTCTTGTATATGAAGAGGGAAATGAAAATGTAAATAAAAGAACACAGTGCTATGTCAAAGACAGTATTGTGGGCAAGATTAAGTTAGAATGTACATACAATATTTTTCCGTATTATTGCAAAAAATTTTACTAGACTGAGAGTGCTGTACAACAAACATATTCACCCACAAACACACAAATCATAGAATCATAGAATAGCTTAGGTTGGAAAGGACCTTAAAGATCATCCGGTTCTAACTCCTCCTCCATGGGCAGGGATGCCTTTCACTAGACCAGATTGCTCAGAGTTACTCTGATGTGTAGAAGCAATGGGGAAGTTTGTGTCCCATTTGTGGTAGGCTGGTGATTTATCAGTCAAAACATATGGATTAATATCACATTGTGGCCTACATCAGAATATAACTAGAATGAACTCACGGTTGAAGAATGGCAGGGGGTGTTGGAGCACAGTTGAGTCTGTGCTGGAATATTAATTGCAGATTTCCTGAGTTGCTCACATTTTGCTGTGGGCTTTGTTTTTTAGCTATAACATCGCATTAGTGTGACTTCACATACTGTGGTGATGAGCGCAGTATAATATAGGGATTAGATAGGAGCTGAAACAGAGCCAGCTGCTGGGCTCTGTTGATACAAGTCTGCCAGCAATTGCTATTCCTATACTACTCAGTTGTAGGCCTGGATTTTCAATAGAAGTTCCAAACAATTTGAGTTTTGTACATCAGTGGGGAAGCAAGTTGAACTCTTCATGTAAGTCATAGATTTCCCACTCCCACCTTCCTGTCTTCTGGAGAAACTGAGCTTTCATCTCACTTTCTTCTTCTAGGTTTGAAGGTATAGTCTGTCATTTGAAGAGCTTTTATACTACCAGCATCTCTTGTGAATCTTCCCACCATTCCCTCACAGCAAAGGAAGGAAGGTTGTTATATTGTTTTTACACTTGGAGGTCCTGCTTTTTGGAGGTGTCCTCAGAAACATTCCTATTTTAGTATCTGTAGTGAGGCATATTGAATTGTTAGGGTGATGCTGTTGCTAAGGGGAAGATGATGTTTCTTACACTACTAGCAGAGTCTGTTAGAAACTACTGCCTGGTACTTGAGCTTGGGTTGCCATTGCGTATCTACTGTGTCCTTTGCTTGGCCTAGGAATCTTTCCAGGAGGGTACTGGATCATATGTATGCTTCTGGACCCTCTCGGTTTGTCAGAAATGCTCGGGTTCCAGACAAGAGTCTGTTTTATTAAATGAAAATATTTGTCACATGAAGGCAGAGGGAATTTCTCTGAAAGTCTTTGGAATGGGGCATGATACTTGTTGAATTGTTTTGTGCCAGTAGAGCCTAGATTTACTGTGCCAGATGACAAATGCCAGCTGATCTTCACTGCACCTTCTACTGCTTATTTTGTTTTTCTCACTGTTTTTCGATGCACAGTTTAACCCATTGGGATTTGGAAACAGACAGGCTCTACCAGTACACGATTCAAAGAGTTAACTCGCTCTTGAGGTGGCAAAACAAAAATGCTATATTTGTGCTGAGAAGTCATATTCTCCAGTATTTTACTTATATAACTCACTTGCAGACTAGTTCATTGTATGAGAGCTAGTTTTTTATTTCTTGAAAATCTCATTAATAATTGTAATATTTGAAATTATGAAGTTGGTGGAGAAACACTAAGTACTTAAAACATTAAAGAAATCAGTGAGGAATATAAGGTAACTTTTCTTTTCTTCTTAACCCCATAAGGAGATCAGATCAACCCTAGATCAACCCTTTAAGGTCATTAAGTTTTGTGTAATTTAATTCATTTGGTTAGGTCTCTCTGTTTATATAAAACTAAACCCAATGCAAACAGTGTCACTGCTACTTTCACACCTCTCCTCAGTGCTCCATTCAGCATTTTAATTCTGTGGTAAAATTTTCTAAAGTATTCATTCTATTCTGTAGGCCAAAAGAACTGGAAAGTTCTGTATGTGATGTTGGTGTTACTGCTGTTGCTATGTTATGAGATCAACATTGCTCTTAATAAATTCTTCGTAAATGTAAACATCATTAAATCTTTTGAACAACTAAACATCAACTAATGAATTTACATAAACACTGCTAATGAACACTTATTTATTATTTTGCATCTCTGCAATTTAGTTACAGATTTTCAAGACAATAGGCAATTTTGTAATCTTAATTTTATAAAACCACTAGTATTTTTTTTGTCCCCTTCAACCATTTAATATGTAAATTAGGTATTCTCAAGCTTAATGTTAGTCATTTTTATAAAACAAATACATCATTAATCTGATTAAGTTCTTGGATGAGAGTGCTGTCCTCAGATCATTGTGGATCATTTATTGTTGGGCATACATCCAAAAAAATAGATTCAAGCATGGCACTTACAGTCTAGGTTTAGCAGAACTGTTGAAACCCTTAAATGGCATTTTTAGAAGAATGGAAAAGCAGCGCTTACTTGTAACGGCAAGCATTATGCAAAACTTAGGAACACTTCTTATCCTTAACTGCAGCTCACTGATAATAATTCAGAGCTTAGAATGTTGTTCTTTGATGCATTTTAAGAGCATAATATAATAAGGTGAGATTAGTGAAATCCTGTCATTATTAAAGTGTGTTGGTCACCACGAGACGTGTTGTGCCAGCAGCACTAACCACCGTACAGCTGCAGACCCTGTTTTTCTGAACCTTGAAGCTGGCTATGGCTTTCATGTCATCTTGAACACCCACAAGAAACAGTTCATAAGAACACAAATTTGGTGTGTGCCCTTGTGAAAATGTGGTGGAACAAAACTGACAACTTTTCACCTGTAGTGTATTCATGACTACTTGGTATTTTCTAATCACTGTTGTTAGAACTACATTGTTCAATGTCAGATCGCATTGTAATGCTCTTTAAAATTTCTAGATGGTTAGGTTCTTCTGTTTTCCTAATGCGAAGTCTATTAAAAAGGAGCACTATTTATGTGTGCTCTAATAGCTTTGGTAGAGGCATGAAATGTGATTGCATTCAGCAGTAGCTGTGCAACTTCATTGGATTCCAAGGGCTGCTTTAAAGAGAATAAATTTAGAAAATAATAATTGATGATGTTGTTACACAAGAAGAAATACTTTAAAAGTTTTTAGGTGAATTTGTTTTCACATAATAACAGTCGTAATTTCTTTATAAGGTAAGTGGATGCAACTCTGAAAATGGTTTGGTGGATTAAAAAACCCAATTTTTCAGTCACTATTCTGTTTCCACATTGAAAACAAAACCTTCCATGTTCAGCAAAAGATATTTAGCAAAACTAAATTTATATAGTCTTGAAACAAGATTACTTTTATCATTAAATTAAGTTCTACCATTTACACTTTTATGTCAGAGACACAGGAGACTTAGAGCTTCAAGTGGAGATTAAGTTCCATATTTATTTAAAATATTCAGACAATTACATCAGGAGTACTGAAATACAAGAAAAATTGTAATAACCTTACAGGGTACAGGCCTAAGGATTGTAGACTCATTTTCCAAAATGTGAGAACAATAATTTGTTAATTTTGTGGTTGGATAAAATCCTGGTCATTCAAAATGCCAACAAAATTCACCCATTTCTGGGAATACATGCTCTTAGAAATAGTACCTATATATTGGAATAGCTAGATCTTCTTGAAAAAG
The DNA here is from genome assembly GCA_013398955.1 of Callaeas wilsoni. Classification (NCBI taxonomy): domain Eukaryota; kingdom Metazoa; phylum Chordata; class Aves; order Passeriformes; family Callaeidae; genus Callaeas; species Callaeas wilsoni. The sequence goes on along the minus strand of VWPU01016428.1, from coordinate 138,495 downwards.
AAAAGAATTAAATGTGCTTTCTGTAGTGCTTGAACTTTATTTTTAATAATTTAAAATACTAAAATTTCGTTTTTAGTTCTCTGTAATGAAAGGATTGAATAATGAAGCCACTTACAAATTTTATAGCTAAAAATATCTTCCAAATGGTTAATCTTCTAACAGTAGGTTCAGGGACATTTAATATTCCAATTTGCTGCATTTTGTCTTTGAGACTATTCTAAAACTAGGACTAGAGCTTATAATATTTTAAGCACTATTATGATATTAAATATTTCTCACTGATGTAGGTGCAGTACTGCACATAATTCAATGTCACAATGTCACCGTAGATTAAAAGGATGTACTTGCCCAGGATGAGTGCTTTATAAAATTTTATTCTTAGACTAAAATATTTATTATTTTAGGCGTAGAAAATACATTTTTTCCATTGTCATCTTGGAGGCAATGCCAGTTTAGCATAGAAAAAGAAACATACTAGATTTCAAGACAGAAATTGATGTCTTTTAGATGAGTGAGCCAAAAAGACACGATTGGAAGGAATATGAAGTAATAAAATTATTACTTAATAGCATAAGTAGTTCTTAGATCTCTGGTAAAGCCTACAGATTTTTGCCTGCAGATTTCAGTTATGTGACTGACAGGTTTTTTTATTGTCTACAAAAATGGAAAATGGAAGCTTGTAGTTTCTGGTGCATTCTCATTCCTGGTTTGGTGTAGTACCATGTCCTGTTCTGTATGACCCATCTTCCACTTGAGCAGTGAGTGGTTGAAGCAGGTTTCTTGTGCTCCCACACGGTTAAAGGAAGCCTCCAGGTTTGTCCCACTGGTACCCACTGAAGCAGCAGCAAATGAAGATCCTTTTCCCCTGGGAGAAAGGGGTGACAGCAGTGAGGGGACACCTGCTACGTGTGCTCTTCTTGGGTTGTTGTGGAGAATTCATACCTCTGCTAAGTAAGGTCTTTTGTGAACTCTGAACCAGTTGAGTCTTTTCTGATGTTCCGTTTCAGACCTGTTTAGTTTTAGTCAGCTATCACTTACTGATTGTGCTCAAAGCATCACTTTAAAACCAAAATGCCTGCACTGTGATCTGGAGATGGTTGACTTCCACCAAAAGGTTTGAACCCACTTCCTAACTTTTGGCATTTTTGACGAGGTTTTTTTGCCCCCTAATTTGCAAGTTTAGAGCTTGTTTATTTGAATGTGTTATATTGAATATTTTATCTCTAAGTTTTACTTCAGTTATGAAAATTAACATGTGAGACCAAGATTGGGAGTGTAAAGTTCTACAAGTGATCTTGTCAAATAAAAATGATGTTTCTTTTTTGTATGGGAGAGGATTGCCTGCTGTAACTTTAACTGTCTCTTGAAGACCTGTTGAGCAGCTCATGGCTTAGTACCGCTTGTTTCTGCTGGTTAATGACTCACAATGTGAGATTTTTTACAGGCTGTGTTGTTATCTTGCATTTTTTCCCCTCCTCTTACTGACTATACTGAGAATTATGTGGAGTCTCTGTTAGCGAAGAAAATAGGCAATCTTCCCCAAAAACATCTGGTGAAACTAAGCCTTTTGACATTCATTAGTGCTCCAAATGTTTCCCTAAACTGTTGTATCTGTTAAAATCTGGATTGGAAGACTGGATGAGTTTGCACATAGATATTCATAAATTTGTACTTATATAAAATTGGCACAACATTAATCATTAAAGCTGAAGGGACAGCCTAAAGTTCATGGTTGATGCTACAATATATTGGTTTTCAATACTTTCTTATAAACTGACAGGGAAATGCTTAGAATAATAGCAAAATTTATAAGCATGTTGGTGTGGCCTCTGTCTGATTATGTCATTCAGCAGTTGTTGAAGAAGAGTGATTTAACATTTTCCTAGAGGGAGATTGTCAGTTTGTTAATTTAATTGTAGGTTTTGCATATAACTGCTTTTTGTTACTTCTGTAACAGTTCCGTACATCTTTTGGTTTATAGTTTAACAGGTTCAGTCACCACGCTTGAAAGGCATTATCTTTGCACTGAGGTCAGATGAGAAGAAAAGGTTGCTCATGCAGATCAGGCTGCTCTGACAGTGAACGATGAAACTTGCTAGCTTGCTGTTCAGTTTAGTTCCTAGAGCCTGTATTTGCTTTACAATTATATTTTCTCAGATGCATAAAACAATTTTGGCATAAAATAATTTTATAACGGCTAATCTCCAGCACAGCCTCTCAGATTATGCAAATGACAGTAAAATTATTACTTTGTGAATTTCGTGTACACAGTAAAATTACAGACATGTTTTCATCTTTAAAAGAAGAAAACAATGTTTAAACCACCATAAGGCATATAATATGGACTGCACAATGATACTCAGTTATTTCTTGTGGGTCAGAAGGAGTTTTGTGTTTGAAAAGCTGTGTCTGTTTCAGTATAATTCTGTAAAATTGTAAAGGAAATGCATGTTTTCTTTCTGGTATTATAGTTCTATGATAACCATCTTATCAGTGTTACGTGCTATGGCCTCCTTCAAACTTTCTAATAAAACTATGTTTCTGTGCAGCTGTATGTTAGAAATCTAATTAAAGAAGGCAGATTTTAGGGCATATCTTGTCTAATAACTAACTTTTGTAGACAGAATGTGCTCATTCAGAGCCTCCACTGCATTTCAAAACTGAACCTACCAGTAGCTACTACTTGGGAAATTATATTTGTAATTTATTTTTGCTACATCTTAACCCCCTTTTTTTTTTCTTTATCATAGCAGTGACTTCCTGCCCAGTACTAAATAAAAGCCTGTTGTAATCCTGGACTGTGAGTAGCTTGAGGTTCAGCATTCTTTCCTCTTCTGTGACAGGTTCTCTGTCCCCACCACTGTAGAGCGTTTTGTTTTATAAGGGCTAATGAATGGTGAATTGTTGATCTTCTGAAATGCCCCATTGGATCTTTCTGTTAAGAGCTCTGCCTTGCTAGGACTGAAGTCCAATGCTTAGCATTTTGTAAAGTTTAAGGACTGTATTTATGTAAGGCTAGACAATATCTGCTGCACTTGACAGTGAATTTGCATGAAGAGTGTTTAGATGGAGATAAAAAAATCATACCTTTCTTTCTGGGTATATCCTACATAGATTTTTTTTTATGTCTCACCAATGTATTTATATATATGTACACAGCGTGAATTGAACACCACATCTGTGTTTAAAAATATATTATTTCAGTCCTTTCCTCAAGATTTTTGGTTATTACTGAGAAAGATGTGATTTAAGTATCTCAAAACATAGTTTGCTTTGATATTGCTTTACTAGAATGAATGCACAAAATTTAATTTTAGTATGAAAAATTTCTTCATATTTGGAAAAAGTTTAACTGGTTTTCAGTGGGAAAATCTAGTTGAATACTTACAGTAATTTTAAATTGGTCAGAATTTCAAGCCTGCTGAAGCAGATGCAGTTTGGACATTTATTTTCACAACTCATTTTCCCGTTTCTCAACCTGTTACACTGCAAGAACCCCACTGGGTCAAGTGTCAGTGCTTCTGAGCCTGCCCTTGTTCATAACAACTGAAGACAGCTCTATTTCTCTGGGACAATGAAGTACATAGTTTTCAGGATAAAACTTGCACAAGCTTGAAATGAAGCATTTGTGCTGCATGCTTCTTTAACAATGGAAGAAGCTAATTTTAAGAGAAATGATTGTTCAGTTTATACCAGCGTCAGCTTTTGCAATCACCTATCAACATTGACTAAGGACAAGAAATCACATGCCCATGAAAGGCACAAGAAGAAGACAAACCCCCCCCTCCCCAACCCCATAGTAAGAAAACAGCAATATGATATAAACTAGAAAATGGAAATAAAACTTAAAAACTAGATTTAAGTTCTGCAGCATGTAAGTGTAGGTAGAGAAATATACTACATTATATGCTAAACCTCCTGTAAGCCCAGACTGCATTTGATTCAGGTGGTTCATTATCCACCTTCATCTGTTTTATGGCTTTATCCTAATCTTGATGTCAAATACAGTCACTGCAAGGTTGTACATTTAGTGCCAGATGATCTTCTTATCTGATTTTTGTTTTGGTGGAGTTAGTTTTCAGCTGGATCAGCTCACTAATCCAACTTGCTGAGCAGTTGCATGGGAAATGTTGAAGTATGCCAGGAGAAGGAAAGAACAGGACTACCCTGTTTTAAGAGCAGGCCATGCTTAGCTCAAATAAATACAAATAACTTGGCGTCTCCATCCTAAATTGTGGAAAAATCAGTACATAATAATTAATTTGAACCTGAAAATTTTGAGTGAGATGCAGTTTTTATTATTACTTGTTCTTGAGATGTGGGTTTACAGCTTTAATTATAAATCTTTAAAAGTTTTGCTACTTTTTTTTTTAAAAAAAGCAGATGAACCAAAGCTCAGTATTCAGGTTTTTCACTTACTTCATCTATGTGTGAAATTTTCTGTCAGTGGGCTATGAACTATTTCATTGCAGCAGTATACTTTATGCTTATGTAGCTTACTTGTTCATAGTATTTTGGCTACTTTTTCATTGTGGATCAGCAGTTTTCTTCCTCTCAGAATGTTCTTGAATCCATAATCTGTTAGTGGCTATCATTATGATGCCTTTTCTTTCTTTCTGAAAGAAATAAGCTAGGCCACATTTTGAGGCTTATAAATGTATGAACAGCTGAATATTTAATAAGTTGCTGTTGCAGAAGGCTTTCATGATGCTTATCTTTTCTTCTGAGCACCTTCCTCCTCAGTCATTTTGTATTTTCAGCTATGCAGCAATTCATGCTCTGGAAGATGTTCTTTCATGAGCTGATGCAATTTACTAATGCAGTAGAAAATGTTACAGTTTTCTGCAAATTCAACAAATGAACTAAAGGAGATGTCCAGCAAGGACCAGCTTGTGTGAGCAGAGTGAGTATCTTACAGGACCCTGTGGCCAGGAGAAGGGTAGGGGGCAAAGCGAAGAAGGACCTTCTGTTTTGATGGTGGTGTGTTGTTATATCAGCCCACTGAATCAGACCACTGTGGTTACTGTCAGTTCACAACACTTACTTTGTGGTGTATTGCAGTATTCTGGGTGTTGCTGGTACTGTCTTCTCCTAAAGATGGGGTCTTACCCTTCCTATCTATTGTGGTCCAGTGGCACAAAACCTATGAGTGAGTCTCATGAATAACTATGAAATCTATTGCAGTTACTTTGAAGTAATTAATAATCCAAATTTATTGTTAGAAAACTACTTGAGAGGATTCCAACCACTCCCTTTTATGGACAAGCATAGGAGAAGTTTTATATTGAAAAGATACAAATATAACAAATTGTACTTAAAAATTGATTTTGCTTCTTTAGAATGTATTACTGTTTATTATTGAAAGTATCCAGAAGAGATGCAAGACAAAGCAAACATCCTTTACCTCTAAGTATAGGGAGGGACTATAAAAGGGTCATAAAGCTTTACTTAGCGTTACATGGGTAGCAAGTGAAGGACTAAGTTTTCAGTTGCACAATATCACAAACAATCACAGCAGCCTTTCTCTTGCCTGCATAGAATCAAAATTTCACGCAAAGTATTGAGGACCATCATGATTAGCTATTCTCTCTTGCTTTACACAAGTCAGACAATGTGACTGAAGATTCAAACCTAGCATAACGCATGATACATAGTCAGAGAAATTTTGCTTTGTCAGAGGCTGTTACTGTGACTCAGGTGATGACAGGTAACTGGCGGTGATGCAGGAATTTGATTGAGAGTTTGAGCCCTTAATAATATCTTTATGAATTACATAACTTCTTGATGAAATGGCATATGGCTTTTAGAAAGATGCATTATTTTTATTTAAAGACTCAGAGAGATGGATAATGAACTTCCTTGTCATACAAATCTTTCAGTTATCTAATTAAAGTAAGTGTCTTTTTTCTAATCTGAAGTTTTCTAGTTCTGCTTTTTCCCTTTGGATTTTTAATTACTTTGTTTCTAGTTTACAGACTCTTTAACCTTTCTACATTTTCATAGGCCCACTTTAACTGTTAATAATTTTATGTTTTTATCAGTATTTAAATAAGAATTAGATACCATCACAAAGTTTTTCTATCATAGCTGTTTCTGTTTACACTTAGCATTTGAAATGTAACTTAACATTCCACTATACTATATATATAAAATTAATATTTTTATTATTATTCATTTCGTTTTAAAGCTGAGATAGGATTTTTACTAAGTCTCATGTTACTTTGCATTACAAGAGCAGAGGTTCCTCTTGTGGCAGAACTTACAGTCTAATTAAGAAGAGCAAGAAAAATTATGTTCAGGTTGTTTAACAAGTCTTGCTGCTAATTGTTTTCATTTTCCAGAAAACAAGTTAGCTAACAGCTTTGTGGATTTTTGTTTGTTTGTTTTGGGGACTTTTTAAACATTTGTAAATCAGTATTTGGTTTGGATTTTCCATCTTCTCACTAAAAGAAGTGGGAGATGTGGAAAAGGAAAGAAGAGAGATCCTTACCTCTATCCACTAAACCCCCACTCTCACAGAAAAGGAGAAGGCAGAATAATCTCAGAATTTCATCAAAATCTGAAAAATGTACCTTTTTTACCCTAAATAAATCAGTAATTTTTTTTGACAAAATACGTTCATAGTGCCTTTTTCCTTGACTGAAGAACACCCTAAAAGGCCATAGTGAGTAACACAGGAGATTTGTTTTTTACTGTGTTCTGTTAGGTGAGCTGTTATTCTTACTAGCGATAAGCACTGATAGTATCTGATAGGAAAAATAATCCCAGACTGCAGAATAAGCCTAGTAGAGGAATTTAATTTTATTTATCTTTTGAAATTTTTTTTGTTAATTTTTAGTCTGAAATTTGGTGACAGTTAGGCCATAATACACTTGCAGACCTAGAGTAAGGTAAGAATATGCTGTAGAGAGAAACACGCAATGGACACTGTGCTTTTCATTATGTAATATTTAAATAACCTAATATTTAAATGCGTAAGAGAAAAATATCTCTTACCATGCTTTGATGATAACTACAACCCTGCTGTGCATGTGGGGTTTTTTGTTGTTTGTTTGAGTTAGGAGTTTTTATGGTTTTGTTTGTGGTTTTTTTTTTATTTTCATGGCATTCATAGCAAGACACATACTGCAGTGAATTAATATTTGGGCTTAAAAGCTGTTCCCTGAGCAGAACAATATTTGCAGTTTTCATACTAGTTTTAGTGGAACTCACATTTTACATAACTAATTTCCCTTTACAGATGTACTTCAGTGTACTGTGTACTAAATTTCTTACCCCTAAAACATTCTGTGTTTTATTGGTTGTAAAAGATTTTTAACTAAGAGGGAAAAAATGTGAGTAATGGTGTTTTTAAAGAAAATATCAGACCCTGTGATAACCAAGGATGTGCTCAAGTGGCATGAATACTTCAGTTCCAGATGGGTCAGCTTTAGGGGTCAAGTTGTGAAGAGAAAGCCATCACACACACTTCATCAACACCGTGGAATGAGAGACCAGTGCATTTACTGAGCAATGGATTTCCAGTGAGCGTATAAACTAATTGGTGGATGAACATGCCCCAGGAGCAATGATTTTAAGGTCATAGCAGGCTCAGTGAATTGTGCTGACTTACACTGTGTCTCAGTGATAGCTGATCTTACCAATGAGCAGTTTAGAGGCATTCAAGCCTGAACTCTTTTCCATGTGCCTTGAATGGCATGTCAGCGGTCACTGTTTCTGACATCCTTTATATTTGTCCAGTCAGCTCTAAATCTTTAGGTTGGGCTTCAGCGTACTCAGGAAAGAAAGGAGAGAAGTGATTATTTTCAGTCATTGAGTTCTGAAGATCTTAGTGTTAATTATGCCAAACACGGTTCGTTCATCAACAAACTAGAAATGTTAAAGAGAGAAGAGAGAGGGAACTGATATTTTTGGTGATCAAAAGTATCCTAATTATAACTTTCTGTTGCTTAGCTTTTATTTATTTTTTCTCAATAACTCTGTATTCCCTCTTAAAATATTAGTTAATTAGTAAATACTGATTTTTATTTGACATGTAAAAACTCACAAGTTGAAAAATTGCTGTAACATTATTTAAGAAATTAAATAGTGGACATGTCAGTCATACATCCCTTCCCTGCTAGTGGTACATTGCTTCTCATGTGCAACATTTTCTTTTGTTTTGGACAAATGTGTATTCATTCTTTGTCTACTATAAGTGCAAAACAGAGCCATGCAGAGGTCCTTTTAAATTTGCAATCAATTAAGAAATGCTACAGTAGCTCTAATTCTCTTTTTTTGGAGGGGAGAGGAAAAGCTATTTTGTTTTATGATTGTTAAGGCTTTGCTCAGAGTGTTTTCTTTAATCTTGATAGTAATTAAGTAGTTTAAAAACAACTCTGTTAATTTTTAGATAAAATTCAGCAGAGAGTCTATTCAGCTTTGTCTATGAGCATGAACATGTGTTCAGTGATCCTTATAAAGTAAAAAAACCAAACCAGTTAACATGCTTTTGGCCTTAGCATTTAAAATCTAATAATGGTGATGCTCATATAAAATAATTTTTAATGTCATCTTTTAGGAAAGTGTAAGTACAATCATTTAATTCTAAGTAATGGTGTATATATTTATACATACATATACCTGTGAATTAGGTAGTATGTACAAGTATGTGCGTTCCTTGAGAATGTGGACTGAAAATAATAACATAATGCTATTATTTTTTGAAACAATTTATCTTCTGTAGTGTGTAAATATATGGGAACCTTCTTCATCTAGCAAGCATGTAACAATTGGGTATTCATCATAATTATTTTTAAGACAGAAAAAAGCTTGATTCCATCATTTGATGTAAATAGTATGATTTAGTATGATTTGAGTTAAGGAAATGGCTTGCTCTTACCTTCCTATACAACCTTTGTTTTCCTCAAAGTCCTCCCTTTAGCCAGAAAGGAAGCAACCACAGACATTCCTACCACTATGAGTTAGAACAAGCAGTAGGACTGGTTGATAGTCTGGTACACATGATTTAAACTTTAGAAAACTGATGTGCTTGGCATTTACTAAAATATCTGTACGCAGATTTCTTCCCACTTTTATGCAGCTGTATACCTGTATAGAACTCTATGCTGTTGAATGGAACTCTAGATTTACAGGATTCAGGTTTAGTCCAACAAGTCACAGAACGTTTTAAGTAGATTATATTTAGTTAACGTAGACCTTGAATATTCTTGACAATTCTCCTTCTCGGATTAACAGAAAACAATCAGAGTTAGGATCAAATATGGAATTAGTTTATAACCTTGCTATGTGTATTAAAAGAAGCAATATTGTAATTGAAATGCAGATAAACATTGTGGAAATCTCACATAACTGTAATAGGATGTCCTCATCATATGATTTTGCTTCATTATACTCTATTACTTTATCCTCTTGCTGTGTCTCTGCAGCTGCTTTGTTGGGGGATATCAATATTCAATTACAAAAATTAAGTAATCAAATCAAATTTCTTTTGTATTTGCTACAATGACATTTGAAATAAATACTGTTTCTGAGCAGAACCAGAGCACAACTGCTTCAATAACTCAAAAGACAAATTGCAGATTTTGGCTATTACAAAAGTTCTCTGATGTTTTGAAAACATGTTAAAATGTTAATGATTATGCATCAGTCATAATATATTAAGAACATTTTAATGTAATGTTAGTGGCAAGACAAGGAGAATTACGGCTAACAAGCTCTTCCTTATTCTTAACTTTTCAACTAAGTAAAATGGGAGCGTTTTTCTGTACGTAGTTGTATATTATATGCCATTTTAACTTTTGGTTTTGTAGCACTACCATCTCTTGTTGTGAAACAAAACCAGCGTTTGTGTGGGTATGACTTTTCTGTGTGATGTGATGATGATAAAACTAGACCAGGTTGCTCATCCAGGCCCCATCCAGCCTGGCCTGGAACACTTTCAGGAATGGGGCATCCACATCTTCCCTGGGCAACCCATTCCATTGCCTCACCACCCTCACAGTAAAGAATTTTTGCCCAATATCTAGTCTAAACCTGCTCTTCTTCAGATGAATCCATTCCCCCTTGTCCTGTCACTACGTGCTCTTGTAAATAGACTTGCCCCATCTTTCCTCTAAGTTCTTGGAAGGCCACAAATAGGTCACCCCAATGCCTTCTCTTTGCAAAAATGTTAATATTTAATTTAAAGACAGCATTTGCTAAATGAAAAAGACCAACTTAAGATAAAATCATAAACAGAATTCTTTTGAATGCCAAAGGCGGAACTGGAAATAATTCAGAAACAATTTTATTCTGTGTTCTAAAAATCTAAGTGCTTTTCTCTGTTAGCTTGTTCTTAGTAAATCTTGTCATCCAGTGCTATGTCCCACATTATATAATCTTTCATTTTATCTTTTCATTCTATCAAGGCACAGCATACCTAGCTAATCCATCAGAAATCCTTTTCCTTATCAGTCACTCAAGAATGGTTATACTGTACAGTGTGACAGCATTAGACATCACTTACCTTCCTAAACTACAGATTACTTAGGAGTAAAGTAGTTTTTTTGTGTTTGTGGATGCCTTGGCTATATGTCAACTTCATTGTTTGTTTTCCTTGTGTATTGCTTTTTCCCAAATGTATATATCTTTCTTTTTTCATTGTCATACCTTTCTTTACTATTTTCTCAAAATTTTTGGATATTCATATCTTCCTTTATTGTTTCTTCAGTCTAGTGATTTAGCAACATAGTCTACATTTTCTGTCGTTTAAGATAATTTCCATCTTTGTAGATGAGGAGCTTTGATAATATGCTCAGATGTATCAAAGATCAGAGGCCTTGTACACCTTGACAGCGTACTTGAATGGAGTTTTTGACACAGTAGATCACAACTGCCTCTTTGGAGGTGTTGTAATATATTGTGTCATGTTTTACTGTGAAGCTGTTAATGCATGTTTGACACTAAATACTCTAGAATTCTCACAAAATGAGATACCACGTAATACAGAAATATTTGCTCTCATTTGATCCTTATGTTAAGCCAGATGAGAATTTTAGTATTATACCCTGAATATCATGGTGGGATTCTAGACCGATTATATTGTGTATTTAATGGCATTTGCATAGTTTTGTCATAAAAAGACTAGTGCAGTCTGCCATGCTTGTTAGTTCTTTTTACCAAGAACACTGCAAGTAGTTTTACAAAAATATTATAAATTCAATGTATATTTTAGATAGCTGTGTAATCATGTGATAGTTATCAAGTAAGAAGGGATAAGTAATGATGTCCCCTTCAGTTGTTAGAAATTTGTTTTTCCAGAAGAAATATTTGACAAATATTATACAACCTTCAGACAGCACATACTTGACAGGTGACAAACAGGTAGCTTCAGTTTTGGCTTTATTTAGAGGCCTGGCACCAAAAAACATGGCCAAAGACAATGCAGAAACTATTAAACCATCATATTTAAACCATCTGTACAAAAGAAATTTGTATGTTATAAATTTATGTTAATTTAATTTAAAGAGAAAAATAATGCAGAAATTAGGAATTATTGCTATCCAAAAGTCGATTTATCGCCAAGTGTTGCAAAGATTATTTGTTGATACTGGCACAATGGAGAGGGTTGTGGATGTACCGGTGTTTGTACCTGTGAAACTCGCTGCAGCTGAATTCTGTTACTAGTTTTTTTCAAAGGGTTATAGTGGTTTTGCATATACTTTTTGTGTGATCACTTACAGTACATCTGTACTGCTTTTGCTTGCTTCTGATTGTCTTAGTGCTGAATATCTCCAAAGTCTTTTATTAGCAGACTATTTATATAGAATCATAGAATAATTTGGGTTAGATGCCATCTAGTCCAACCTCCCTGCAGTAAGCAAGGACATCTTCAACTGGATCAGCTTGGTCAGAACCCCACCAAACCTGATGTTGAATGTTTCCAGGGACTGGGCATCTGCCACCAGTCAGGGAAACCTGTTCCAGTGTTTCACCACCCTCATTGTAAAAAATTCTTCCTCAGATCTAGTCTAAATCTAGCTTCTCAGTTTAAAAGCATTACTCCTTGTCCTGTCTCAATATACTGTGCTAAAAAGCTTGTCTTCGCCTTTAGGTATTGAAAGGATACTAAGGTCTTCCCAGAGCTTTTCACTTCCAGGCTGAATAACCACAGCTCTCAGCCTTTCCTCATAGGAGAGGTGCTCCATCCCTCTGATCATTTTTGTGGTCTTCCTCTGGACTCACTCCATGTCCTTATTTTGCTGGGACCCCAGAGCTGGCTGCAGTGTTCCAGGCGGGGTCTCACCAGAGCAGAGAAGAGGGAGAATCCCCTCCCTGGCCCTGCTGCCCACGCTGCTTTGGATGCAGCCCAGGACATGTTTGGCTTTCTAGGCTGTGAGTGCACATTGCTGGCTCGTGTCCAGCCTCTCACCCACCTGCACCCCCAAGTCCTTCTTGGCAGGGCTCTGAATCCCTCCATCCCCCAGCTCGTGTTGATACCAGGGGTTGCCCTGAGCCAGGTGCAGCACCGTGCACTTGGTCTTGTTAAATCTCACAAGATTCTCAGAGGTGTACTCCCTGAGCTTGTCCAGGTCCCTCTGGATGGCATCCTGCATCTTCAGGTATGTCAACTGCACCGCTCAGCTTGGTGTCATCTGCAAATTTGCTGGGGGTGCACTCAATCCTACTATGTCATAGATGAAGATACTATATATAGTCATAATTAAAATTAATAAATTTTTTTTTTCTTTGATGCTGAAACCCAGCCTGACAAATTTAATATGACAAATGTTTTGCAGCTGAACTGCAAACTCTGGAAAATATTTTTCTGGAAACTGAGGAACCATATAGCCCAGTGTTGCTACATAACCACTGTGTTGCATCAGTGGAGTTCTTGTCTTCTGAACGTAGAAAAATAATTTGTTTTCCAACAAAACAAGGAAGGTATAGAGCTTTATACACAGTGTGTGATTTTTTGGTCTGTTTTTCCTTTATTCTGCTGGGTTTTTAATGAAAATAAAGAAGTCTGTAATCTAGCCCTAGAATTCATTATTTATATTTGCAAGTCATCAGATCTTGTTTTAGTCTCTCTTTTTTTTCATAGCTGTGAGCCATTCTGGCATGCCTTTATGTTTATGACATCCTGCTGTGTAAGGATGTTTCAACTGTGCTTTCTAGATACCTTTTTATAGTTGTTTTTTTTTTACAATATGCTAAATTAGATCATGAGCTATTAAGACAGGTTATGCATTTGTTAGTTTAAAAACATCTCTAATTATTTCACCCTGCTAAAATATTACTGCATATATGCTTTAGGCATGATTTCTTTGCTAACAACCTATTATGTATTCATAGGAGCAACAATACCAATTCATACCATCAGGAATATTATTTAATTTGGCAAATAGAGTATTTTTATTATTTGTATGTTGTTTAGAGTAAATATATCCTTGAAAGCAAACAAAAGGATGAATATACTGTATGGTCACATTCAGTAAATCTTTTGTTTTACTTTCTTTAAGGCCTGATATAGTCAGGTACAAATGGAAAATCTGTAGTAGCTTTAAAGTAAAATAAAATTGGTTTTGAGTTCAAGTCAACCATCTCATTTAAAATTAGCCCAGAGGTCTTGTAAAAATGCTAGTAATCTAAACATAATAATGCACATTGCCCAATTGCTACTGTATATGATATAGGTTCAGTGCTGTAATGCTTTGACAGCCCATTACTGAATGTAATGAACAGCTATTTTTAAACAGAAGAAATTCAAGTTGACAGCTTGGCAATGAAATTCAGCTAGTGGCATAATTTTTGTCGTCTTCAGTATAGAGAGTGGATTTCAGTTTTGTTTAAAGAAATTTGTATCATGGACTTTATTGGAGCAAGCATTTTTTTGCTTCAGTTTACTAAATACTTTTTGAAGAGCTTGAACTAAAGCTGCATTTTGTCAAATTCTGAAACCTGCACTCCTGTCAGAGCAGAAGCAGCTCTGTGAGAAGTCAGTGATTAATAAAAATAGGTTGAAGTCTTAAGGAAGAGAATGTACTGGAATTGAATTTATAATCACAAGCTCACTTTTTTAGTAGGTGAAAACTGTAGCTCTGTAAGCCCTTCGAGAGGGATTTGAGTCAATAGGAAACTAAGAGAAGGGACAGAGAAAGTAGCTGTCAAATTGCACGTATTTCGTGGTAGAAATCTATAAATTCAGGCCAGGCTCCCATCTATCATTTTTCTTATCTCTGTTGGCTACTGCATTGGGAAGTGAATAAGGTTCTGGTTTCTTTCTGTATGTATGAAGTGTTGTTTGCTCAGGGCTTTCTTAAACAGCCTGTGTTACAGCGTGTATTGGGGCTTTTTGGTGAGGTTTCAGTAGTGAGGGTGCTACAAGGGCAGCTTCTGTGAGAAGCTGCTGGAAGCTTCCCCTGTGTCCGATAGAGCCAATGCCAGTCGGCTCCAAGATGGACCCACTGTCAGCCGAGGCCAGCCTATCAGCAATGGTGATAGCACCTCTGTGGTAAGGAGGAGGATACTGCTTTTGCAGGGACTAGCTCTTGTGCTCCTCATGGTCCTTCCTGCTGGGTTGCTGGGACCCAGCAGTGCTGTGCTCCGATTCTCAGCCGCTCTTCCTTCCCTATGGAGTTCACTCGAGCCCTGATCAACTGAATGCCATGTCCCTCTTTTGGTTAGTTTCGTGCTGTCATTCACTCTTTTCTTCCAGCTTCTTCTTATACCCATTAACCATCTTTCCAAAGTACCTTTAGAAGCTATATTTCTCTTCGATGTTCTGTAAGTATACTGAATTAAAGAACAATTGTCTTCACTGCAGGATTTTTGGAAAAAAGATATGATCCCAGATGCAGTGATTTTAATCATAGCTGTGAGACATATATAACTCTAATTCTAACTAGTTCTAAAAATCATCCCATATCTTGTTTCCTTTCCTAAATTATTACATTAAACAGATACACATCTTTCTCTGCTACCTCAAGAATCTTCTAAATGACTTCTTATTTCTGCTGACTTCATCTCACTTTCAGCTGTTAAATCCACTTCTCTGTTTCCAGTAATCTCTGGTCCCAATTCTTATGCTTTATTAACACTTTCTTTCTGCATTTCACAATACATCCAATTCCTCCAAAATAATCCCTTTCTTACATCTATCAGACCTTATTCTGAAACAATTTTTACTACATATTATGACCCTTTATCTTCTATCTTCCTATTTTCTGTCCAGGGTCTGCCTCTGTATCCCAGAGTACACACAATATATGCATTTTCACATTATTTGCTTTTAAAAGGCTTGTTTACAGACGTGGTGTAATGGTATCTTGTTAGGATGACATCTGTATCTGTCTGTCTCTGACATCCCTGATTGGTTTGTGTAGAGGCAAGTATTCTGGTGCATGTGGATAGCTTGTATGAATGCCAAATACTCTTGATCAAACTAATTGTGTTTTAATGTATGGATTATTATCCTTACTTATTTATTTTTATGAATCATCATTCAGAATGTGCCCCTTCCTTTCAGAACAAGTGCGATATATCTGATATTTTCTTATTTTGATCGAGGCAGTAATATCAAGATACAGAATTCCAAATGATTTTCCAAGGTAACATCCAAGTCCTTCACTTAAGTTATTTTTGAGAGGAGCCGGTATGGTTTTTTCATTTGTGATTTTGCCTGCTGATCACATAGGGTTTTCACTCAGCTGTGACAACGTGCAGAAGACTGTTCATTTGTCCAACACTACTTTCCAAGAGAGACTCCCACATGGTTTGTTGGAAAAGAATGCTGTGGAATGCTTGTGAGAAGGGGCCTGAGACAAAGCCAGAAAGCTCATTTCTGCAGAGCTAGTTTATCAGTTCCCACAGGGTTTGGGAAGAAAGGGCAGACTATTCCAGGGGTATATAATAATTAAGGTGGCATGTGGAGGTGATTTAATAGGATTGTCATTAAAATTATCCTTCTGTGAAATACCCAATAAGCTCCAGCTAGTTTGTGTTACTTTTTTTTTTTTTTAATAGAAATTTGGTTTGAAATATTTTAAGTCTTCTGAAATTGAAGGAAGGCTAGATTTAATTTGCCATTTATTTGTGCATGCAGGTTATCTGACCCAAGAGAATTATCATGTCGTAATGATGACAAAACAAACTTGATAGGTTTTGTTCCTTGACTCTCTTTTAAGCACTAGAGCTCATACTCATTTTTCTTTTAAAAGTCTGGAGATCTCTCTGACTCCGTAATATAATGAAAGCACCGTGTTAGTGGTTGGAAAAAAGTGAAGGGCTTATTTTGCAGTGCATCTTCCTGTGGTTCTCTGTGGGTTAGGTTTCCACATCATGTGGAGTACTACAGTGTGTACTAATTGGCACCCTTGTTGATAACCTCAATTGCAAGAGCAAGGATTAAGAATCAAGTTGCAACCTCTTTGAAAAAAAAAACCTCTTAAAAAAGAACAATTAACTGGAAGGCTGTGTTGACTTCCTGAATTTGTCCTAGGTTCTCAGGGTAGCAAAACATATATTCCTCCTTTCTTACATTCAAAGATGTGAATATACACTGGTTAGTCACAAATGTGTAGAACAAGCTGCCTGGGAGTGAAACTACTTTGTCTCTGAGAGATTCATGTTTCAATAGGAGGGACATATTTTCAATATATGGCTGAGTAGGTGGTTCACTGAAACTAGTTCTTTATTCTTTATTTCATCAGAGATTAAATGACAATGGAGGGGAGGTAGTTCTACATACCTGTTCATACTGCTGAACCCTTTTCACTTGAGAACTATAGAGGTTTTGGTTTTGAGAGTTATAGCTTATGTAGGGTTTAGAAGTAATCATCTAGTAATACCTCACATGCTGTGGCTCCTAGTGTAGAAGAAATTTTAAGTATGTTCTTACATTGAGCTACATAAACAATTCCGTGAGGTTTTGTTAGTGTGACATAAACAAGTATGCCTTTCTTTCACAGCCAAGAAAGATTGACCAAGATTGAGGAATGGATGATGCGGTCAGCAAAGCAACAAGGTGTTTTCATGCCCTTGAGCAGCACTGCCTCATGACCAATGACTCAAAGTATTCTGACCACATTTTAGTTCTGCCCTCTTATCTGAGGAAATGCATGGTACCTCCATGTGCCTGTTAGAGCCTGTCCTTGGAGGAACTTAGCCAATGAATTCTGTGCTTCTTCATAGGTACCACCTTGACTGAGTGGCCTAGCTTTTCTCATCCTCCTTGCCATGCCAAGCACCAACATGTTTACGGTGTCCATCTCAGGGTGGGAATGGGCTGGGTAGCAATTTACTC
This sequence comes from Callaeas wilsoni, assembly GCA_013398955.1. Lineage (NCBI taxonomy): Eukaryota > Metazoa > Chordata > Aves > Passeriformes > Callaeidae > Callaeas > Callaeas wilsoni. Next base: position 121,211 of record VWPU01016428.1, on the reverse strand, counting down.
TGAAGTGTTGGTGCGTAAAGAGACGAATCTAAAGCAAAGACTAAGTGAATGAAGGATCAGAAATTAAGGCTCCTAAATTAATTATATTAGTGGTATAATACCTTTTAAGCTATTAAGTGTGCAAAAACTTTCTTGGGACTTACTTCATTTTTCTTGTGAACTCTGCCTTTCTAAATAGAGTCTGTGCTTTTACTCTTCAAAACCAGGTATTCAGGTTATGTCTGCTCTTGTGCAACAGCTTCTCAGTGTTTTTTTTCAGCATCCACTATAATCATAGTACAAATCCCTATTATGATGGGCACATAACTCACTCTCTTTCTCTCTCCAAAGAACAAATACCAACACTGCTTGATAGCTCAACAAACAGTTGTGCTGGAGGACTGACTTATGCTGTACTTCTACTAATCTATCCCAAAGTAACTTTACTGCTTCATTTGGCTCTTCTATAGACTAAGTGTTGTTGTTAAACAAAAGTAAAAGTGTCTGCATTCTGTTGAAAAATGTTATAAAAACACCTGTGGCTGATTGTAGTTATTCAGAACAGTGTCATATTCTGAACCAAATATTGTTATTACAGGGAGATCCTTATTCCCACAATATTTTGTAGGTGTAGCTACAATGGAGTTTTACTCCAGAGAGCATTTACAGACATGCATTTGGCCTGGTGTAGCTCAGTTCTTTTGTGCTTTTCATTTTGCTATTACTTCCCCTTCGTTTCTTATCTATAAATAACAACAATCACGAAACACTTTTGAAAGCAGTATCTATGTCTTGAAGGACCATGGACTTCTGAGGAACAGTTATTTTAACTACCTGGACTGCAGATGTGTATTTTAATTTTACTCAGAGGAGAGGAGTAGGGCAACCCTTATAAAAGCATTGGAACTAACTAGCAGTTTTGGTTTTCCTCACACTTTCATCTCTTAAATGTCCTTAAACTCATAAAGACACTGCTGCTCATAACACATGAGGTTTCAAACTCAAAGCACAAAATGTAATTCTCATATTCTTATTCTGACTGCCCAGGAGTACTAACAGTCCTCCTGCTTACATTCAAGTCCTGGAGGCTCATTGGAGTAAAAAGAGAATTGCCCTATTGGATTAGAGACCAGCCAGCTGCAGGGCATTCCCTGTGCTGCAGGAGCACTACAAAAAGGAAGATGATTTCCTCTCCTCAACACATGCATTCTCTTAATGTACTTATATTTTTCAAGCTTACTGGTGTTTCCTCACACTAAATTTTTCTTTCTTGACACAGACTGAGATACCAGTGCATCTCTTTCTTTTTATTAAGAAATAACAACCTATTAACTAGATTTCAGTCAGTCTTTTGGATAACCATTCTGGCATTCATTAATACTGGAGGGGAGGGTAGAACGGCTGAGGCATTGTTCTGAGGATTGTTCTTTGACAGTTTTTGGTGTCATAGCATATTTATTTTTTTGGCTGATCCTTTTTAAAACTGTAGATTTATGTATATATTTAGATGTATATTACAAGTAGGGATATTAGTGCTTTTTATGCTGGAAGTGAAAATATGTCAGACTCCTTGGGCAGTCTAACCGACTGACCATATGTTAAAAATGGTTGACATTACTGTTGCTTGACCAACTTTTTTCTCTTGAACTCCTATGCTTTCCTGTCCATGCAGCAATTGCGGTTGATTAATGCCTGTTTAAACCCAAGCTCAGAAGAGCACTGTGTTTATCTTGACCTCTGCAATGGCTCTTTTTGCTTTTTAATACTCAATTATAATTTTCTTGGAAAATGCAAAAATTGAGGCAGTTTTTAATCTATGTTTTGTGAAATAGTGTGAAGGGGAACTTTGGAATCTGTTCTGTAGTTTTCTTTATACGCTTTTGTGACTGTTGAATATTCATGGCTTTTTCTTGCAATAATTATGTTTTGTGGCCACGTAGTTTGGCATGCCCTGAAGCTTGTGATAGCTTGCTTTGTTTTCAAAGATTTTTTTATTAAGATGATTATACCATGTGTGCCTTTAAGTTTCAGTGGGTTTTTTTCTGTTACAGTGTGGTGATTTCACAGTATTTTTAATCTGAATGAACAATGTTCAATTAAAGCCAGATAGTCAAAACAGAATGTTTTGAATGTTACGATGCTGAAGTTTCCTTGTTTATGAGCAGAATCAAAACAGCATTTAAAAAACATCACACTGAAAAAATAACACCCCAAACAGTCACAGCCTACACTCCACCACCACCCCCAGCATTTAATCAGCAGTCCTTTTAGCTGATAGAGTCCTAAGTGATTTTTCTTACCTACTTAAGGCCATTCTAGATATGCTCATTAGGTGGACCTAACAGTACCAGTGTATTTTATGTTAGCAAGTCATGATAGAAAAGTGCTTGAAGTTCAGGGGGCATTTGTCTCCTTTCTCACAAATTCATTTAAGTACCAGTCTTGCCATAGCTTTAACTGGGGCAGACAACCATACAAATGACTTGAGATAAAATGAAAATAATGGACTGAGCTAGGTGCCGGGGGTGGTAGTTACACTGCATGCACATCAATAAGCATTGAGTGTTATTCTATGCTAATGTAAGCCTGATGGATCAGCTTTCGCTTTTAGCCTAGAGGACCATTAAGCACTAGAAGCTGGGTCAAACTGATATAGTAAGGCAGACGTACCCTAACAGTTGGCAACAGTAGTTAACAAGCAGTAATTTGCTATGTGTGAGACTAATGTTGTTTAAAATCTTCATGATCAGAACAAAGATCAGAGAGAGGATAATGCTTCTTTGTTTAATATTCTTTTGTAAACTTGATTCATTTTGGAAAAAAACCCCACTAAGATGCAAACACGAATAAAGCATTTAGCAGTTCTGTTGGGAACAGTTAATGTATTATTTTATGTTACAGAACATTAAAGCATTGCATATGATTTTCAAAAAATGTAAGGAAACTCTCATAGGATAATCCTGCGTAGCTGAAATAGATGATATATTATTTTATTTCAAATTAAATACAATTCATTGCTCCTAGATTGTCTTTATAGCCCTTAAAGTGTTAAAATAAAAGCAAAATTAGAGTTACAGAAATATTCTGAAGGTAAATAAAAAAAAACCCCACTAATTATGTAGATCTGAATCTGAAGATAATTTTGTCCTTGACATCACAAGAAGATTATAATAAAGCCTTATCTTTATTCTGTTTTGCTTATACACTGTTGCCTCAGATACAGATATTGTTTAAGTAGGTGGCCAAATATAGCTGAACACATATCTAAATTTAGAAGTAGTTTTCCATCTGTTCTTTAAAATATTTTTATTCACAATTTCAGATTGTATTTCATGTGTAGAACTGCTGGGCGTAAAGATTTGATAACCAAAATCACATTGGCAATGCTGACGAATATTAGCAAAAATCAATATAATGTGTTAAATAAGGTATATCACTGTTACATTTCAAAGGCATACTGTGAAACTAGGCTGTAATTGGTTTAGGCTTTGATCTTTTTGCTTTGGCAGTGTGGCCTTATGCACCCGCAAGCTTAGCTTTCTTGAGGAATATTCACAATTTATGCTGTCAGGGCCACAGTTTGTGGTGCATATTGCATTTAGTCCATCTTCTCTTGGGAAGGTTTTTTCCTCCTTGCTGGTACAGCATGGCTTGGTGGGGGAGGATGAAGTGATCCATGATAGTAACAACCTCTGTAAATTTAGGATACTCCTTTTCCTTGTCAGGAGCCATGGAGCCCACTTGCATAGCAGATACACTGTAATATTGCCTAGTCCACTGGATAGCTCAAATGATGTCCAAAGAAGTATGTGGGGGTGTAATGTATCGGAATAAGAAGACAGGGTTTCAGATTATCTGACCTTCAAATCACCCTCATGTTATTTTTGTAATACAAAAATAATTGCTGTTTCCTATCTCAGATCTAAAAATAAAATTTTGTCTATTTCAGTCATCAATTATCATATTCCCAAAACCTTTTAAAGGTGGTTTAAGGTTTAGGGACATAAACAATGTGCAAATAAGGCTAATTTGTTTTCTTTTCCAGTTATGTAAGAACTACTTGTGTTGGGGTTTTTTGAAGCTTATAAAGGAAAGAAGTTAGTTGTGTGTCTTGTTTAAAATGTCCTTTGGACTGTTAGCCCTTGCTCTAGCTATTATTTTTTCTAGTTTTTATGTATTATAATTAAGAGCTTTTTTCCTTCATGATGCTCTTGTGTGTGTGAATTATTTTTGATTGTGTCATAAACTTGTTTGAAATTCAGTACATATTAAAAAGATGAAGCTAAACCAGCAGTATTTCTTTTACTCAAGGCAAAATTTATGTTTGGAGGTTTTTACTTCAGTGTCTGGCTAGCCTTGATGTTTTATGTACGGGCATTGTTTGAAGTTGGTTCGCTGTAGCACAGCCTTATTGATTGAAATGTGTTTACTTTCCTGACAATGAAAATAGGAATTTATCATTTAGCTTCCACTTAATTAGAAGAATATTTGTAAAAAATGAGAGTTATAAAACACACCTCAATTCACAGAGAACATTAAAGGGTAGTTAGTTTTTTCTGTTTTGGGGAATTTAAGAAAAAAAATTTGTACTGGGATAAATACCCATTAATCCCTGATGTCTTCTTGTAGCAAGGTTAGTGCTCTGGTACTGTCTGAGATGAGAACAACTCATTACAGAATGGGAGTAAAAGTTCAGAAATGCACTATTTTGAAAAAAAATCAAGGGAAAAAACCCTCAACAAACAAGCAACCCTCAAAGCTCCTATTTTATATTTCCTATTGTTTCCAGGACACTAAGAAAGGAGAAATAATTACAGAAGCATTGGACAGCCCTTCTATGATATTGCAAGACCTACAGATAGTTTTATTGGAGGATCTAATCTATTGTCAGTGGAAAAATTTCAGGAAGTTTTAGCTATAGGATGAAAAAAAAGAAATTTGCATAAGGGATTGGTCTGTACCACAACTGTAGGTATTTTTTCATTTTCTAAAGCATAACAGTAGTAAGCAAAAATTTCAGAAAACATTTCAGGCCAATTTAACTAAAGACAAGATCAGACCACAGTATTTCCTGTCCAAATTAGTATCAGAAGGATGCACTGAGCTTAAGTAGATTTCCATGGGCATCTAGTGAAAGGAGAAAATGTTGATTATTGGCTTTGTCCCTTGCTGAAGCAGCTTGGCAAACATTGCGTTAATCTTTGAAGAAGCCTGTGGCAAAAAGGAGGAGGACCATTTTGGACTGTTTAACATCTCAGGAGAATTGCTGGCAGAAAGTTCAAATGATCCTTTATCCACTCAGGCTGCACTTATGCCACTTCACTTGGCCCCTGATGGTTTCAAAGATTGGCTTGACTTTTTGGCTTGACTTTTCAGCTTTCCTCAGGTACCTTGACAGTAGTTGGGAAATCAGCACACTAAGCATAGAGCCATCTCCTCAAGACAGCACAAATTTAGAAGAGCCTGAACTTGCTGTCCACAATGCCAGAACAGTTTGGAGAGTTACGGTACATGGTCTGCTGTCTTAAGTAACCACCATGACTGCAGCCGTGCTGTAGAAGTGGTAGACTTTAAGGTTGAGAACTGCCACAAGAAAGAAAGACTGGAACCCCCCCGTTTCCTCATTTGCTTAGATCCCAAACATTTACTGGAAAACTAAGAAAGAAATTGCTCTGATCAAAGATGCCAAGTCATATTCACATTTTATTCCTGAGTGAGGGATCAACTAAAAAAATAATTTGTCAGACCCTTTGTAGAATAGGACCGTGAAACATCCACTGTGAAGGGAGAGTCAGTCTTTCCAAGGGGGGAGATGGAACCAGGTGAGCTAAACCCACTGATGATATCACTTCTTGTAAACCTGAATGAGGGACAATCTGCCTAGAAAAAGGGCTGAGATACTACAGGTGACAAAGCTTATTAAGATTATACGAACTGATGGGGAATTCCAGGCATATACCTAACTTGTCATTCCAATATAGATTGGTGACTGAGTGAATTGACTCTGGGTCAGATCTCTCATTCATTATTATGACCTGTTGTCTTGGTGATTGGCTGGGAACAGACTTGAAGGCGACTAAGACTCTTAGGAGTGACATAGAACTTTGGAAATTGCATCCTGAATTACCCACAGAAAGAAAAAGAAAGTGAAAATGCTTTGGGTATTACTGTGGAAAAAAAAAAGGTTAGAGAATAGGAAGAGTTTTTATGTTGACCTGCAGTATTAACAGATTTTGAAACTGTGTGAGGAAATGCAGAGTAACTCCCACCATTTTACTGTGATGTCAATGACCTCCTAATAATTTGGTTTCCATAAAAATGAGAGTGGTTTTGGAAGGGGTAAAAGTTTTTTTTCTGGGACATGCATACAGTTATGGGAAATACAGGTTAGAAGACAGGCTTTTTCCACATTTAGTTAACAGAAGAACCACAAGTTTTGATAAGATAGCAAATATTAGTAGAAACCTATGAATTGTTATATGGAAAGGGTACATCATAAATTCAGAAATTGTTATTTTTGTTTAACAAAAATTTGGAATATTGTGATAAAAGTTGTAGAAACTCTTCACTCTTTTTCTTTGGGAGAGGGCATTTCTGATGAGGAGAACATATGTTAAAAATAATTGGCGGCTTTTACTTGGTGTTTAAAATGGGACTTTAAAATAATGCAAATTTACAATTCATTATAACAACACTCTTCAGAAGACATTTAACATATTGTTTCTTTTTAAAATAGCACAGTAAATCTGCAGTGCATATCTTGATATTGTCATGTAATACTCTACCTTAGAATAAAAATACAGTTTACAAACTATTTAGATCAAGGACTTTTAAAATTATGACACTACAAGATTCTAGAATTATGTTGCCATGAAGTGGAAGTACAGAGTTTTAATAATTCTCTGGAGGTCAAGAATTTAAAAAATTGAAATTATATACATCGTGGCCAATGTGGTTCTCATTCAGCTATTCACATTGTATAGTCAGTTGAAGGGACCTGCGTGTGAGTGTAATGTTAACAATGTGCATTTTCAATCAATTTAGTCTTTTAATAATTTTGTGTGGTATGTTAATAGATGTGGTTTACTTTTAATGTTCTTTGTGTAATGTCCTTAAGTAAATGGAGAGATTATAGGAAATAATTGACTTTGTGTATTGTATTTTTTTTATTGTTTTGTCCCTTTGAAGATACAAGGCTTCATAATCACATCAAACTATTAGTGATGACCTGTTCTTGTAAAGTAAGTCAAGTAATCATATTCACATTATTTAATTACATGATTTCAATAGGAAAATAAGAGACTACAATGGCTACAGGAGATTTATAACAGAAAGGGAAATACAATAACTTGTGGTTTCTTGAAGACTGGATTCATATTATATTCAATCAGAAAAACAAGAAGGAATGTTTTAATGTATCAAGATGCAGGATTTTAGGACATATGCAGGACTGTTGCATAATTTTGCAGAATTGTGAAGTTTGATTTGCAGCAGTCCAGGTTTTGTCTGCTTGGACTATAAAAGTGAGACAGGAAAAATACGGAGAGTGAGATAGATTATTCAGACAATGCTGAAGATAATTAATAGTTCATACCTATGAACTATGATAATTCACTTAAAGGCATAGAAATCATATTATAAGTTATAATGTTCATGACATACCGTGTTACTGAATGCTCAAGCGCCAGGCTCCCCATGGTTTGAGCTCTGTGTGATTAGTGATATACAACCTATGTAAAGTAGAGAGCATTATTTGAATAGTCAAACCCTTTTCCTGGTCATGATATGACTAGAATGGAGCAGAAAGCGGCTGCTTTGCAGCTTCCCCACCTTTACTGATTAGGTACTAATGCAAATCAAGTTTAGGATCTTTTGGCTTCAGCAGTAATCTCTTCAGTGTGTGCTTTATCTCTCTTTTTCTTGTTTTCTTGCTCCTACAGCAGCAATGAGTACAATAACACAGTTACTTACCTTCTTCCTCTACTAGCAGCAGTTGCAGGCAGATACAGAACACCCGAGCTGGAGAGGATTATATAGTAAACCCACTCATCTCTGTAAGAAATGTCCCATAGGACAGGACAGGTATGACAAGGATTTAGATGATCAAAACCACTGGAGGACAAAAAATGGCTGAATGTGATTGGGTGACTTAATACAGGGTTATCAGAGACAGGAAAACTTCCTCTATAGTTAAGTATAACCATCTGTTTTTAAAGGGAAAGAAATTTCCTAGTCTGCATATGATTCTAAAAAGGTGTTTCAAATCAGTAGGAATACCTGGTTTTAAGGCTCGTGAGATTGTTCTTACAAAACACTTGGTTTGGATCAAGTAATATCTGGAATGGGTTTTTGGACTCCCATATTAGAGACACATCAAGATGACAAGTCCAAACCGTGAGTTACTACAGTAATGTAATATTTTAAAGCAACTGTTCCTGAAACACAGGCGAATAGAAGCTTCTGTAAAATTATGGGTATTACTCACAGAATAGCCTTGATTTATTTGCTATATTTCTCTGCTCTGCCTAAATAGACAGCAGGTCTGGAAAACAGATTTCCTTTAGTTTGAAAATTAAATTTAAAACCGGAGTTTTCAGCTTATTTCTTTTCCAGCCTGGAAGGGGAATTAGTCGAATAATGATAATGAAAACAAAACAGCTGTGGGGGAGAGGAGAGAACATCAGGCTGTGGTATCCCAGCTTTTCTGTTTAGTTTTAAAAATATTGATGTATTTGACCAAGCGAGTTGCTTATTTTGTTGTACTTCGTGTGTGTATGTGTGTGTTTTAATGCAAGCTGAAGAGGCCAGGCTGTGGTTCCATGATGCTATCCTAGTGGAAGAGAGGGGAGAAGAATCGTGTGCCCTCCTGAAGTGGTATTGTGTATCAGCTTCGTGCAGTGCTTGGTCTAACTGCCTGCTGCTCTCCTGCCCTCTCTGCTGGCCTTGTGCAGCTGTCCTCTGTCTCTTCTTGAGCAAAACACTTCTGTGTCTGTGGAGTTGGTCAGTATATTAATCTAAAGGAAAAATAGGGGTGAGGGGTTTTGGGAGTAGGAGGAGAGGGGGATGTAGGTTGGAGGGGTTTTCGTGGGGTTTTTTTTGTTAGGTTGGTTTTTTGTGGATTAGCCTTCCATTGATCTTGATGTATAACCCAGAATCACCAAATCTAGTGCAGGAGTAGTAGTTGGAATATATTTTTTGGGCAGGAATGAGGAGGGTAGAAAGAGAAGAGAGACCTCTTCTTTGGGGCAGTGAACCACCATTGTATTGGGTTACTCTACATCTTGGAGTACTTTATATCCCTGAAAGGAGAAGGCCTACTTAAGTCAGCAGACCCAGGTTCCTTTTTGCTCTGATGCAGGTAGAGAAAGGCCTCAAAGCTGGTGAGGTTTGACAGCACAGGTAAGCAGATCTAATGTCTGACTGTGCCCAAAGGGAGCTCCTGCACTCACTTCTACAAACACCCAACTTGACTGCATTTCTACCAGTTCTCTGGCCACCAGCAAGAGAAGTCACTGTTCTGATTCCACATCAGGCTATATTGGGGCAGAAGGCATGGGGGGGGACTGTTAATTTTAATTTTTTTTGTAGGTCTAGTGTTCTAAACTTGTCAGGGGAGAGTCAGTCATGGCATGACTTTGAGTTTTGTTTTCTTACAAAAAGGTGAGAAAAAGTGTTAGCATAGAAAATGAATCAATTGTTCCTTGTGACAATAAAGTAGTTTTCTTATTAATTTAAAAACAAAATTGGAAAGCAAGATGGAAGGGTAGCTTTTTCCTAACACCAAAAGAAAGGCTGAGTATTTCTAGTACTCAGTGTCGAATGGCCAGGTATATGTCTCATGTCTGCCTTTTTACAATATTTCAGTTTCCTTGTAGCTCGATTATCATTAAGCCCTGGAGGGGATATGTAGAGAACAAATTGTGCTATTGTTTGTGCCCAGTCAAAGAGATACTGATGTCTTAGGAATGTCTCTCAGGTATTTTCTCATGTTTCTTTCCTGCTTTTTAAATTTCTTTTAGGTACTGAGTGTTTCGAATAATAATTACTTCTATATCAAACCTCAATAAATACATCTATGCTTTGCAAAACTCCAACTGTAATAATGTCCCTGTTTTAAGACCTTGCTTTTAAATTATGTTCTTTTTAATTTGCTCTAATCAAACTGATAGCAGGATGGTATATGCTATTCAATGTCTGCTTAGCTTTAATCTCCCCATTAATACTATTCCTTTTGGAAAGCTGTGCCCAGTATTTTATTTATTTTGATAATGTGTTCTACTTGACAGAATGAATCTCTGTTATGAGAGTCTCTTTGCTGTAATGTTACTTCACCTAGGCGTCTAACTACATTACATCTAGTTTAAATTTGCCCTTTTGCTCTGCCATAATTTTTTATCCATGCCTGTCTCTTGCATTTTAAAGAACAATGCTTTTATGTATTCAAATAGAATTATGATCCCTATCCCTAAGATTAAATATAGAGGGGGTAGAGGCTGAAGAGAAAAAGGTGACATATTTGTAAAATCAGATATTTCTAGTTTTTTTATTTAAAGGGTAGGAAGACTTACTTTTGTCTTCATGATTAGGAAACAAAACTACACTGACTTTATGCACAATTGCTTGCTTTTTAAGTAAGTCAGATATATTGATTTGAAAAAGCTAAACAGCAAATGTTAGTGCTTTTCCAGGGCTATGTCCATGTGTTTGTGCATATATTACTGAGTCTGATATTACGTGGGACTTTCAAATTGAATGTATTTAAATGTTTTTCATTCATCACCTTCTTTGTAAGGTTATTCTAATGCAGCATCGGTGTGTTTGATGAAACTATTGCCTAAACAAAGCTGATCTTATCCTACTTAAAAGTTTCTTGGGTTTATTTCAACTTATGCTTTAGAGGGAAACTTCTTTGGCTGTGGGCCCGCTAGTACATCACAGCAGATAACACTGTGCTAGCAACAGGGGAATTTTTGTTTTTCTGCAAAATTGCATTTATTGAACTGAATTAAGAGTTCAGGGGCTGCAATTTCCTATCTCAAATCACCTCGCTACTGCTTAGACTCCAGGCAGAAGTTGGAGTTTATTTTAGTAAACATGAAAATGCTTTTAAAGGGATGACTTAGAGGTAAAACATCAGCAAAAGTGGGGACACCTGCTGTTAACAAAAGTGCCTGCACGTTTGTCAGACCTACATGCCCGGTAGAGGGAACCGCCGAGTGAAATCCTGACCGCTCCTGGGGAGATCCCATAGGTGGCAGCAGTCACTGCAGTTTAGGAGGTTAACAATGGAATGATTTATAGGTACGAGAATAAAGATGTCATAGCTCAGCTAATGGGATCTTTCTACGAAAAAAGTGCTGCTCTTTGAAATATGATAAGTAAGAAGAATGACACTTTACTTTTTCAGTTGGCTCTTAAGGTTTGACTAGTTCTTTGTCTGTAACTTATATTTTGAATATTGTTCCTAGACAAGGTTTAAGGGAGCCAGAATTTTATAGTGCCATGCTATGAAATACAGTTGGACAGCCAGAGGGAAAGACCTGATGGGAATTTAAAAAAACAAACAACAAAAACAGTCTTGTTAATTTCAGTGCTGGAATTGCAAATTCTATGTTACTGTGCAAGCTTTTGTCTGTTAATCAGAAGATTTAATGGTGCAAAGTAAAGAATATTACTTTACTTTTGAGAAGCCTGGCTGAAACCAGGTTGTTTTTCTAAACTAAATGTATATTTGGTGCAATCTTTATTAACATAATTGCTATACTTCAAATTCTCTGCATGAAGATGCCTCAGAACTGAGGTAGCATATTCATTGAATCATTTTTGCTCTCTAGAGTGAAGGAGAGAAGCTTGCCATTTGAACTTCATAAACAGAATAGCTTAGTTAAATTACCCCAACTGAATTAATGTGTGCTTCTTGTAAATATATTTTCTTTTATATGCCATTGGGCAAGTAGCTATGCTGTTTTCATTTTTACCTTAACCCCCCACCCCCACCTTTTTGTAAGTGACAGGTGAATTGAATTTGATCTTTTCTCTCCAGAAGTACCACAGCACAAGAAATATCGTGCCGTGCTGCTGAAAAACTAGGGTTTTTTTCCCTTTATGTGTTTATCATAGTAGATATTTTACCCAGTAATTTGTTCAAATTGTTTTGGAAAGTCATTGAAGCTCATCTTTTACTTCTTTTAAGAAATAAGGAATAGAATCACCTCACTCATTGTGTCATTTCAAATAAAGTAGTTAGAAGTAGACTTTCTACTATGACAATGAAATTAGAAATAAAAACTGTTTACTCCTGTATCAGTGGGGATCCCTGTTTTCTGGATGAACACTTTACTGTACCCTCCTACATATATAAATATATGCTTCCTAGAGGGAACATTTGTCTAGCTAGTGTTTTGCACTCTTACAACCTTCACCTGTTCTCTTAGGACATGCTTTCATGTAGGTTCTTTATGATGATGGAAACTTCTCTGTTTTAGTAGTTTGTACACTATTACTGTAAGGTAAAATTTCATAGACAGATATCAATAAATCCCTTTTACAGGTAAGAAAGTAAAAATAAATCTCTTTTGTTCTATGTTCTAACAGTTTTACTGTGTTTTAAACGTAATAAAATTAACGACTTAAAATGTAACTACAGATTTAGGGTTTTGTTTTGATTTTTGATAGTCCTATGCTAAGTCTAAGGAAAGTAAATTGGTTTTTTTGTCCTTAGAAAAAAGTAGAGTTTTTAATAGGGAAGTACTGCTTATTACTATATGCACTGAGACTTTCAGCTGGTGTGTTTCTAAATCACAAGTGAGATAATAAATGATTTCATATGGCCTTTGAAGTTCAACTGTTTTCAGTGAACTCTCTAGATAGAATCATTTATGAATCAGGGGCAGAATTAATATATAGCTTTGAAATAGTCCCTAAAACCTCTGAAAAATGTTTTACAGAACGAGACAGCACTGAAGTAATTTATTAGTCAAATCTTGTTTGACATATTTGTGGCAGTAGCTTTGTTTGGCAGACTTTTTGGGCCTGCTGCATGAATCAGGTGTGCAGGATCAGGACCTCACCGTGGATTTTGTCTTCTTACTAACTGGAGCTATGCATACACAGCATTGCTCTCTTACTGAGACACAAAGGAAAAGTACAATTTTAAATGTGTGAAATGGTGAATAAAACTGTCCAAATACTCAAAACATTAATTGCTGCAGAGCTTTTCTTCCATGTTGACAATGACTATAACTGTCAATATTTTAGGGATATTTACTTAATTTTCATTGATTATTTTCTTAATTATTCTTTTTTATGTTGTAAATTGGTCTTAGCTAAAAATTGTTCAATTATTACCCGAATAAGCAATGTTATGTTAATAACAAATTGATTCAGAATTTCCCAGAAAATTTTGATTTATTTTCCTTTTAATTCTTCAGTGTAAGCTGTGACAGGAAACAAAATAGTTGTTGCTGTGTGCTTTGTTCTTTATGTGAATGTCAATCATTCCCTTTTCTGCACCTAGGAGGGTTTTAGTTTTGAAAACTATGGCACATGACTTGAAATCTGTAGAGCACTCCGGAGCGGTGATGAACACTCAGCTTATGTCAGTGGAAGGAAGCAAGCAGTTTGGCAAGTGGAAGGGACCATTAGATCAAAGCCGTTGGTGCTAAGGCTTACGTGCTTGCACGGCAGCAGTCTAGGTTAGGGATTCTGCCTCAGAATAGTTTTAGTTTGGACTGGGGGATGAAACACCCTCACCAGAGGCGTGATTTGAAGTTGTTCAAGGAACCAGTTACTGGTTTGGAACCCCATGTCCCTATTACAGTACTTTAGGTGCACATCTGAAGGAGCTTTTGACTGAGTCTTCTCTGGTAAGAACCCAAGTCAACACACCAAAACTCCTCCGCAGGGGTGACACTGATGTGCTGTGTGAGGACGGCGGGCAGGTTCAGGTCACTTAAAGCAGCATGTCTATGCAGGTGCAGCCTCAGAATTCTCAATGCCTTCAGCGTGCTCCTCAGGACTCAAAGCTTGGTCTTTTGGAAAATATTGGAAGGAAAGAAAAGAACTGTTACCTCTGCAAAGTGATCATGAAAATCAAGTTTGGGGAAGAAGCCCAAGATGTTAGCACTAGTTTATCTGAAGATTTCTACAGAATGCTATTGCAGGAATGTTACATAATTAGATTCAAGCATTATGATTGCGTTTAGTGTACTTTTAATGTATAAATCCAGGGAAGACTTCAAGCACTTTGCAAGAATGCATAAAGTACTATTTGGAATATCACTGTAAGTTATTTTAGCAACTTTTCTCTGCTTTTGTTTTGCTTTCATAATGTCCCTTCCTCCCCACCCCTTCTTTTTCACTGTCAACACTTTTCATGGGTTACAGGCATCCCTCATTGTTGTCATTGACTCTGTGTGCCAAAGGTGTTTTTATTGCAAGAGAGCTAATATGAATTATTAGCTTGCATAGGACACTAGTGGAAATAGAAAGGTGGACCAGGTTAGCAGCAAAGGAGTGTGAGCACAGTTACTCTGAACTGTGCTCCAGTACCTGTATCTTGTTTCCAATAGTAACACATAGTTAGTGCTTTCATTGTGAGAAAGTAAATTCTCCTTCCTGTCCTTGTACAGCTTCTTCTACATTGTCACCCAGAGGGAATGTCTCTTGAATGATCTTTTTGTTTCAGTTCTTCTTACAAGAAATTAGCTTAATGAGACTAAGGAAAAAAATGGGATGTTTCTTTATTTGGAAGAATATATGTTCACTATAAAATTTATGAATTTCTTTCTCTCTTCTGCTGCCTTTATAGTTAATGCTGTATACCTGTTACTGCCTGTAATGCAGACCCTGTGTCTTCTTAGGGTTTGGACGGTGCCCAGTAGAAGAGCATAAGAACCCCTGGACTGTATCAGATCAAAGGGTCTCCTTATCTAGAGTGATTATTGGTGATTCTTCAAGAAGGTGGAAAGGTACAGAGTGCTGTGTCTCTGAGGCACTCCCCTGGCTTCTGTGACTCGGTGGTTTAGGAGCTTCTTAAGATAGTGTCTGTGTTATGGTTTTAATAGTTTTACTGACATATCTTCCTTAAATTATCTAAATACTTGCTTTATTTATTTGCACATCCAGTGGCAGAGCATTCGTCATTTAACACATTTAACCATGCACTATGTTATAGAGTAGTTTTCCATATTTGTTTTACATGGCTTCTATTTGAGTATGTTCCTGAAGTGCAGATTGATAATAAAATAGTGTAAAAGTGAAATCTCTACAAAGAAATATCCCACTTGTGCACACCTTACTCAGGTGATAAATTCTTACAGTCACTAGTGCCTGTTTCTTACGGTGCTGAGACAATGTCTATGGCCACAGAAAGAAATAATAATTTTCCCAAGAGTCTTGTGTTTCTCCAGTCCTGTAAATTGCAATTACTGGGACATGGCAGCAGCACCCCCAGGTGCTGTGTATGACAGACAGATCCTGAGATGCCTGGGGATCTGCCTTGCAGAATTTCAGTCCGTGCTGCTCACCTGTACTCTTTCCTTCTTTCTCTTGTAACACAGCAGGTTCTGAAAGGAATGTTTTGTAGCGTTCATCCCAAACTGATGTTCATTAAGGTAGTGGCTGGTAATTTGGGAATGTCCAAAATGAACTATAAGCATGTTTATGCTGGTTTATGTTTTTATTCAGTACAGAACCTATCCATGCTATGTAGATATATTTATTATTTTCTAAAAAAGACTCTGTTTTGCATCCTAATAATACATCTTAAACTTATTTCAAAATATTCTCCGCCTTATTTCAAGACATTTCTATTGGGGTTTTTTTCCCATTTTTTCAAATTTTTGCAAATATAAGTTGCCCAAGCAGACCTGCGTATTACTAGTTGCTTTATATACATATATATGTTCTATATATGTCAGTTTTGTGGATTTTTTCCTTTCCAGACAGAGTGAAAATGTTTTAAACAGCTCTGGTTCAGATCCCACTCCTTTTCTGTTACAACTTGCATTGTCCTTGTGGACTTTTCCTATTAGTAGTGTGAGTTGGGTTCGAGTAGAGAAAATATTTGAAAATCTAGTATATCATAGATTTCTGTTAGTAAAAAATAATGTTCCATTTGTTGTTTTGACCTCTGTTTTGTGTTAAATAGGTATTTTTACAAGCTATATACAAGAATAATTTTTTTCCAGAGAATTCCAATGTTAATATAATTCCTATGTATATCTCAACACAACTTCTTTTAACAGGGATAGTGTTGAATATGTAAATTAGTATGTATGTGCCAACATGAGTTTTTTTGTTGTTGTATTCTTTTGGAATTTTTCAAAGTTTTCCCTAGCTCAATCTGATCTGAACCAATCTGCTCCTTGTAAATATGGGATGATTCTTCTGTCTTCCATAGAATGAACAAATCTATGACAATAATAATTGGGAAAGTGGCTGTATTTTGTCTTACACATTGTAAAACAGAAGATTTGTTATAATTCTGTCTCCTGTATTGTCTTCCTGGAATTGGCTCTGTATAATCTGAAATCATAAGTTCTTACGTGAATTTTATCTATTACACTTTTCCTAGTGATTTTCTTCATTGCTTGCTGTGATTAAATTAATCTTTGGATTTATCTTTTTAACTTTACTTATGTGGCTTTAAAAGCCCAGATAGGTCTATCATTTTTCTTTTATATGTTCTTGCTAAGCTACCTAAGGAGTTCTAGTAGATTAAGGTGTGCTTTTCCCTTAAAATCTGCCATGATACCACTTTATCGCATTGGTCCTGTGTTTTTCTATATGTATATGTATTCATGTGGTGATTTTCTTTGCTACCTTCTAATTTTCCTGAACAAAGTTGGGTTTAGGAATGGACGCAGTCACCAGGCATGTTCTCTTTAGGAAAATGGCAATGAGAGGGCTGTGACTGTATCTCAGGAAGTACAAGCACATGCTATGGTGACTAGTATTCAGTGAAATATAAGGTTCAATTGCTGTGTTCCCAGGGAAAATGTATTGTATCGCCCTTTTTTCGTTATTAAGATTACAGTAAGTTACTGTAAAGACCAGGAGAACACAAATTAATGTAGAACCTGCTCACTGATGCTGACAACAAGCATTATTGTCTTAACTTCAGTAAAGCTTTGAGCAGCTAAATATTGCACATCATATTTGTGTATTAATTTGTTGTATTTTATTTCTGTAGCAAGCTTTGTTTTTCATAAGTATGTGTTTTCCTTTTTGTGTCCAAACTATATATTGGAAAATTTCTGACAGTTGAAGGGCATTGTGCAGATTAAGGTCAAATGTGTCTCCCATCTCTTTCCATTGGTGTTTTCTCAATGACTATGCAAATCCACATGCTATGATGAGTTCTCTTATGAATCTGATTTCTGCTAAATATTCCTCCTTTTTTTTTTTATTATGGCATAGCAATAATCTTCTTGTTTAGAAACCTGTCTTTTGTAAGTAGAGAACAGCTGATAACAGCTGGAAAAGTCGGTAGTTCCATTTTGTCATTGAAAGCAGAAGGATCAGTTTTAAATATGCATTAGATATGAACAATGTTATCTGAGAGTTAGATATAGCATTATCCATGTTAAAATATTAAAACTATTGATTTGAGCTGACCTTGACAAGTTGTTGCCCTGAAGTAGGTACTATTTTTAAAATTAGTAAACTCTTTCTAATGAAACATCAGAAATCTGTAAGTAAGTGTAAAATTCTACAATATGGCACGGGACATCAAGTGACTCCAGGGCTAGTAGTTTTATATAAAGTAGACATAAATAAACTTGTGGAAAAAAAAAACCGTACTGTGTGACTTGACAGAAGTAAAACTACTGTTTGCAAAATTAAGAATATTCACTGCTTTGTCTCATGTAGTTGTCTCCTGAGGAAGGGATCTAAGTTTGAGGTAGCTCCAAGTAATTGATTTGTCTCATGATACACAAACCTAAAAGGGATACTTTACCAGTATTTGCTCTGCTTTAAGGCAGTATCTGTGGGTCTGACAGTAACTAATTCCTGTGGATCGCTTTCCCCGACTCCAAAGATTTTCCAGGAGGGAAGTTGACTGAGATAGTAGGTCTTATAAGTGAAGCAATGGCTGGCGACTCTGAAGACTGGGCTATATTTCTTGGCTCTGCTTTTGTGACTTTCAGTCGCTTGGAGGCAGATCCAGAGGCCAATGAGGTTGGATGGATGACTTCTATTTGCATCGGTTTTATATGAGCACTTTCCACTTTTTGTTGTGCTCCACTTTCTAGTCTCTTTAACAGTTGTATTCCTTTCTCTCTCACCTCTCATTTTGAATGTTAAACCCTGAACTCTTTTGTAGGGACTGGCCTTTGCTAAATGGCTTTATAATTTAATGTTGGTAACTGCAATTAAAGATGGTGCTCTAGCTTGAGATATTACATAACATTACCAAAAACTGAAAGATAAGCACTGTGACAACTTTTGGTTTGTATTAAATCTCTGAGTGCCAGCAGAACTGTTCTGTTGCCCATTTTAGGATGTAAATTGGTTTGGAAAAGTGACTGTCTACTTTCCTTTCCTCCAGCCTGAGGTGAAGTGGCTTATCCACTCTTATCCCTGAAAAGCCATGTACACAAGAGTGTACTTGTGATGTCTGCCTGAACTGGAATAGTGATCTACATACTGTTAAAGGGTATTTAGAGTAAATTCTCTTTGGGGTTAATAACTCTTCAACTATTCACTGTGTAGTCTAATCTTTTTCAGAATTGCCTTGTAAAAAATGCAGAACCAAAACAGCTTGTTAAACTAGTACTCCAAGGAAATTATTGTGTTTTATATTTGAGGATCAAGTATAATATTTGTAGTTTTTTCATCTTTAATTTTCTATCCTCCATATAATTTTAAAAGTACAGCGGTAGCTTACTTTTCCACTTTAAGCAAGAAGGAAGTGCTTAGAGTTTTTGTTTGCTTTGTCTGTACCAAATGGAATACTGTGCTGTTAATATTTTTTGCAGCTTGGAATGTTGTGATAGCTTGTATTAATTTAGTTTTATGGTATTCACTTTTTAGCTTTTCTTGAATCATGAAACATTATTGTTGCTTCATTTTCTTTGTTTTGACATGTTTTGCTTATGAAGCAAAACACTTGATAAAATACTAATTTCTGGAGCACAGACTCATGCTTTGTTTATTGATAGTTATTCAGACTCTTCTCTGTACATAGAATTGTTAATTTCAAATGGGCTTTTTACAGACAATTAGTCTCCTGAGTACTTTCTAGTATTACATTCATTTATTTCGCAGTATTTTTGTAGACAAAGTGATGTTCCTTCTTTTAAAGCTCTGAAACTTATGCAGAGAGAGATTGAAATCCAAAGTACTTTGTAATACCTGCTGTCCTATTTGTAACACGTTTTCTCTGGTCATCCACCACTCCATGCTCTCTTTAACACCAGTTTATGCTCAGTTGTGTGCCACTGTGTTCAGTGTTTCTGCAAATCTAGAAATTAGGGGCTTTCAAGTTGCATACCAAATAGTCAAGAAATGATCAATAACCATTTTTTATATATATATATATACTTTTTATCATACAGGAACTTAATGGGAGATAAAATGGGAGCACAACCCCTTATTCAAAGTAAGGTCTTGTTATGTAGACCAGACCGGGTTACTCTTGGCTTTATCCTGTCTGGTCTTGAAAACCTTCAAGGATAAAGACTACACAAGCTTCTCAGCGCAGCTTGGGTCATGCTTGGCTGTCCTCACAATGAAAAAAGCTGTTTCTTCCCTTCCATTTGAGCAGTTCCAGTTTCAATTTATGTCAGTTGCCTCTTGTCTTTCTGCCATGCATTGCTGTAAAGAACTTGGCTCCAACTTCTTGATGATAACCTTGTAGGTACTGGATGACCTCTCGCCCTTGTCTTCTCCAGCCTGAACAATCCCCCTTCCCTCAGCACCCTCTCCTCACAGGGTTTGAGCCCCAGCTGCCTGACCAGCTTTGTGACCTCCCACTGAATTTACTCCAGTTCCTCTTTCTGTCTTTCTATCACGGCTCGACACTGGACAATCACTTCCCTCAATTCATTGTGTGTGTTTGTGGTCATACAGGCCAAGATGCAGCTGGCCTCCTTTGCCGCGAGGGCACACTGCTGGCTCCCTATAACCCTCCTAATGTGCATGCCAAAATGTTTGTTGGTAAAAGGTAATAAACTTCATTAGACCAAGTGATGCGTTTGGAAGAAATGAACAAACTGTTAGGAGCACAAGCTGTCTCCTGGAAAAGAAGCAGCAACAAAATTCAAACAGATACAAATTGGAATAAATGGTTACTCTGAAGTGAATGCAATTATGTAAATCAGCGAGGTAATCTGAAAGGAAGGAGTAAAAATGGGAGGTGGAATCTAACAAGGTGATCAGGTCATTAGAGCTTTGGGATACAGAGGTATACTGGTAATTATGCCTCTGACATGCTGAGGTAATGGAAGGAAGTCAGACATAAGGAAATACTATAAAATCAACATCTTTACAAAATTTGTTATTTCTATTATCCAGGAAAGTTATGAATTTTAAAGCTTAGTCTCTTCTTCCAAGGTAATGTACATGAATTCCTTAATAATCAAGACTGAGAGGAGAGAGGTGGTTTTTTTCTTGGTGAAAAATGTTTTCCTGTTGGTAAATGGGTTTTATCAGTTGTCAGTGTGAATTTATTCTGATATGCTGTAATTTCTTTGACATATTTTACATGTTTCAATCAGTTGTTATTGAAATTTGGGACATTACAAGAAGTATGGTGAAAAATCTGTGATTTTTGATGATGCTGTTGTAGGGAAAATTTCTCTTTTACTGTGTCAAGTTTTGCAGTTTAATACTGGGAAAATTTGAAAGACATCATCTGCCTTCAGTTTTAAGTTTTTATTTTTACATGATCTTCCGAGTAGTTTTCAGCAGGTATTACACAGGTCAAGGAAGAGTGTAACTTCACTGAGACGTTGTGGTAAGAAAGGAGATGACACTTGATGGCCTGATCAAAGAAGGGATCTGTTCTCAAAGAAGCATTCCCTTTGGGTATAAATTCTCTTTAGCTGGATTCAATCATCTGAGCAAATTTAGTGGTGTCTTATGGCTAGACCTTTTGCTTTATTTTGAATAATTTATTTTGAAGAGGTATATGTGTGCATGTTGCTGATTATAGGTTGATCATAGGGTCTGTGAAGTTTAAATTAGTGTAGAGATTTTCTGGAAGTTGTGGGTTCACTTAGGCTGCAGAGGAGTTAAACATGCAACTAATCATCTGGCTCAGAAGAAAAGGACGTTTTCTGTCTTGTATATGTTCTCTTTCGTTTCCAGGTTGAAATCTGATCATCTTTTCTCTATATTTCACCTTTTTGCTACTGACCAGTTTGTGCATGTGCAATACTATTCTGACAGACCTTCTCATTGCCTTTCTCATTAATTTTTCATTCCATTTTGTCTACTGTAGTTCACATGATATGAATTTCTCTAATCCCAAATCATTTTAATTGTAGTTTCACCAATCTGTGCCTACAATAAATGTCATGTTTTACACTTACATTATTCACTATACATCTTGAGTTCCGCATCTGAGATGTCATTTCTCTAAAGACATTGTAAAATAGATTGTGGTTCTAGGCTTTCAAACAAGCTGTGTAAATGATTTGTGGTGCAAATATAGATGGTGAAGACTCATGTAGATAAAATACAGTAGGAATACCTATGCTGTTTACAATTATCGAGAATCTCTTCCTTAGGATGATGGTCCAGCAAAGTTCCAGTGGATGCAGTTGTTGTATTGCTGGTGATTCAGTAAATAGTCTTTTTGTTTCTGAATGTAGTAACTGTGAATGATTTCATAACTGTGAATGTGTGTTTCCAGAGCCTATATGACATTCTTTTCCTGACTGTTGGGCAAAAAGGAGATGCAAAGCAGTGATGATTGGATGAAAATTTAGTTACAGCTGAAGATGCTTGCCTGTAAAAGTCCTGTTATTCCACTGATTCACTGAAGTGAATTTCACTGTGACAGAATCCTCTGGGGTTAAATTTAGGAGGGAATTAAATTATGAAATTGGAGGAGGCAGAAGTTCTATTGACAGGACTGGTCACAAGCCTGGAATCAAATGAAATACTCACTCCCCTCAGGCAAAAACCATGCGCTCACTGCTGAAAGATCATGTCCCTTGATGCTACTCTTACAAAATAAGTGTTATTTACACTGGGTAAACCTCAGCTGCTTCCTGCCTCGTGCTTAAAGTCTTTCCTTTATTCTAGAAGATGGTTATCTTTCTCTGCCTCTGCTTCTACTTTCTCTGAATCAGTTGCTCCACACAAGTGAGTTGGAAGTGTTTTCAGAAACTCAGAATGGACTAACAGGAATAAATTGATTTAAACAGAGTCAGTGAGCCTCTAATATGAAGCAGTTAGTTCTGTTTGACAAAGGCCAAGAGAAGGAAATAACTAGATTTCATGGCTGTGTCATCATTTATTGATATTGCCGATGATCTATGTGCTTTCCTGTAACATGCTTTGAAGATCATTGCTACATGAAAACTTTTTTTGCCTTGTAGTCCTTGGGAGCATTAGTCCTGTTGCCTGCAGACGAGGTGTGTACTTGCCTAGTCTCAGATAGTTGTCCTGTTTGCAGTCCTGTGCTAGCCCTGTATGCTCTCCCTTCACAATGCTGTGGTGTGTCTGCTCTCCAGGCATCTGGGTGCTGCCTGTGCTTGGCTGGATAGGGAAAATCAATTTATATTAACGTTGAGGTTGTACTTGATTGTTTTTAGGATAAGTATCAGTAATTTTTGTAACACTTCAGAGGAGGGGGCTGGAACTATAGAAACAAAAGGTGAATATTGCTAATTTTCCAGAGATTGTCGGCAACTGATGGCAGGGTTTCCTGGAGATGGACTTCTCTACTCTTCCACCACTGCCATGCACTGGAGAGCAGAGCTTTTCTGTGCTTTGGAGCTATGCAGTGTTTTTACCTTGCAAAGAATGTGTAGCTGCTGGTGGAGCCACGTGGTGGATGGGCTCTGGCTCTCACTCTTTGCGTAGCAGCTGCCTTGTAGAAAATCACATTCCACATCAAGGATTATGTGGAGTAGTTAAATTCCATTGTGACAGCTTTCCAGGGCAATTCTGTGCCAAGAAGACACAAGTCCTAAACGAAGGATTTTAATTTTTTCACCCATTACTTCAATAAAGAAAGCCCAAATTGCTTCAATATATTTTTAATAAGCCAAATGACATGGTTTAGAACTAGCAGCATTTGATTAATAAAATCAAGGATTTAAAACTTTTTTATTAATTTCCTTTTTAACACAATTGATATTTTTTCATACATTTTATGCAAACCTTAAGTATGTTTTAGCTTACTACAAAATGAGAAGAAATGTGTTACATTAAAGTGCATGTCATTTGCTTGTGCATTGGGAGGTACCTGTTATTTTATAGCAATTTTGAGTTATTTTTCTGTCAGTTTGTATTCCTTTTAAACGCGACATACAGAAACCTTCACTTAGAACAAGTCCCTTAGGGCTCACTCCTGGATGTCAATAGCATGAGCAAGAGGTGCTGTGCATAACAAGAACAAGTCATAAAAATGTAAATGTTCAAACACTTGCATGGGTGGTTCTCTATTTCTTTGAAATCCTGGACATGCAATTAGGTGAGGCTTTTTGCTATTAGTATTAGGACACAGGTATGGACATAATTGTCTTCTTACTTGTAGATTTTGAAATTTTTGGTTTTGTTTTGTAATTTTCTTTTACTGTATCACAGTCCACCAGACACTATGCTACCTGGCTTTGACCAGAAGTTCAGTAGGCAAGCAGGTGTTTATTTGCACTGCGTATTATAAAAAACTAGGGATTGCAGCTACGTATATGTAGCTGAAAATGCAATATTAACATTTTGTTATTGCTGATGTATTAACATAATTGCTGGGGCTAGGAAAGTGCCAATTAATTAGCCAGAAAATCATTTGTGGGTATAATTTTGATCTTGGCCACACTGCAATGTACAAGCTATTCAGAGATACAATTTTGCTTCATTTTATCCTTATGTCTAACCGTACCACAGATCCAGTCCTTGCAGACTGCCATTGCCACTGGCATTCCTGCTCTTGGGTCTCTGTTAAAAAAAATTAGAGGCAGTAAATTAGATAGAATACTATATGTATTAAAAAAGGATGTGACCTATGACTTCCACGTTCTGCCAGTATTCTTCATAATAGAGTATTTTAAATTATCAGTCTGAGTTACAGGCTGAGTGACCCAAAGCCAGTTGCTGAGCTTATGTAATAGGGAATATTTTTTGATTTATTTTCTAAACACAATTTATTTTCTAAACACAAAAAAGTTGGATAGACCAAATCAGGTAAAAGATGTGAAATCTGTAAGTCTTTTTAACCAGAAGCAGGTGTTCATATTTTATATGAATAACTTTAAAGTCTGTAATGGGGCTATTGATACAGGTTGGCACTTTGGGCTTCTTTAATAATAGCACACTGTGAATTTAGCTCCTTGGGTATCACCTGTCTCTTTGTCACGTGTGTGTAAAACATCTTGTGTAGGCACTGGTTAATTTTTGAAATGTCTTGGTGGTATTGCAAGGATAAATTAAAAAATATTTTTGTAAAAGTCATATTTTGGTAATTGGTAAGTTATCTATCATCCACATCACAAATTAAGTACTAGGACCTAGTTCAGATTTTTTATTTATGGTATCAAATCACCATATATTTTTCATGTGTTTCTTATTTCTTTCTCTTATCCGTATCTAACGGAGCATGGTATTTTCATACTCTAAACCCATTCTCCTGACTAGACTGTGAGAGTGTAAGATGTTTACAGCAACACACGCTTACATTAAGTTAGTTGCGGCAACACTATTTAAAACCCTAGAATATGGCTGTGTGGACCTCATTATAACTGTCTTAGTCTACTTACTTGTTTCTCATATCAAGACCTTCAGTCATTCTTGTTACCCTTGTATGTTTTCCTGATGCTACTATATACTTGTTTGAAAGGGTTGCTCAGAATCGCATGGAGCTGTCAGGATGTGAGCTCTTTGCAGGTTTATACAGTGACATAAAGATACTCCTCTCCTAATAATTCTTTCTTTTGTCTTTGTTTTCGTTGTTGTTGTTTTTCTGTGTGCTATTCAGTGTTCTACCAAGTATTTCACAGAACTAGCTATTTTAACCTCCTGATCTTGTGATGGCCAGCTCTGGGCCAGTTGCTTGTCTGTGAATTTAGGACTGTCCTTGCTTTGTGGGTTGCTCTTGTCTGCATCGCATTTTTGGCTTTCATTTTTGTGTCTCATTAATATTTCAGTTTCATCAGTCCCCTCTAGTTATTTAACTATTTTTTCACTTGAGTGTTGTGTTTATTACCATGTGTAACCTGGTTACACCTGCATTTTCAACAAATTTTCCAATATCCTGGGACAGACTCTTGAAGTAATATGTTCACTTCCCATCGCTCTGAAAACTTACAATAAATGTAATTTTGTATTTTGTGTCTTGTATCTTAATAACACTTTTTGTCTTTTAATCTACATGAGAACTGCGGTGTTTATTCAGAGGTATCATTTGGAAATACTGCTGGACTATATCATCTGAAATTCTCCTGTCTCCTATTTCCAGGCTTCTTGTCTCCAATAGAGGTTTGTGAGGCAGGACTTC
This sequence comes from Callaeas wilsoni, assembly GCA_013398955.1. NCBI lineage: Eukaryota > Metazoa > Chordata > Aves > Passeriformes > Callaeidae > Callaeas > Callaeas wilsoni. The sequence continues at coordinate 95,560 of VWPU01016428.1, read as the reverse complement.
TCTTTGCAGGAGAGTACTGGTTCTTTCCTGATGTCCTGGTTAGGCACGTGTAAAGACAATCTATAAAGACAATTGAAGTGAAAGGTTGCACACCTCAGTTCCACTGTTTGATTCTTGAATTCCTTTAGCCCTCCTGAGTGAATACCATTTGATTCTTGGGAGTTGTTACTCTTGGTATTGCCTGTGCATTCTGCAGCTGCTTCGTATAGTTCTTCCATATGTTCTTGTTTCCCTTTACTAACAGTTTTCTATACCGGTTGTCTGCTGCTGTTGCAAGCTCTTGGCAAACACCTGGTAAGTTGTTTTCCTTTTAAAATTTGTCCAATTACTTTATTACTTTATTATTCCTGTATAGCTTGTACTCTGGTGTAAGTGTGACCAATTGTCTTGTCTCTTTACCATCATATGATTTCCAATATGCCTTCCATATCAAACGGTTTTAGAAGCTGTATTTTTCAAGTTTTTTGTAAACCTCTTAGAACCTCTTTTCTGCTCAAAAAGAGAGTGCAGTTTCTCTTTCGTGGAAGAGTAATTCAGTTGCCTAAATGGACTGGTCCTCCCCTGTTCTACAGCACTGCAGAACATCTCTTCTGCTTATTTTGTTGAAGGCACCACAGCACAGCTGATTCTCAAACCAAAATTTTTCTTGTGTGGGTAAACATACACAGCTACTGAGAAGCAGGTATACCTTTTATTATAAAGTAATCGGTCATTTAAGAGAGATTCAGTAACACAAAGAAATATGACTGGATGTAATCTATTTTATGTACAATGCTATTATCTTGCCATGAAACTTTTTGGGGGATCCTGATATTTTAAGAGTGAGGCATTATAGCTGTAGTGTTCTAAACCAGATAGAGCAATAAAGCATTATGGAAATGTTAATCCATTAATTTTCATACGTTGTGTGACTTTAAGGAGATCATGCTTTGGAATTTTTGCTATTGTGGAGATGTAGATAATAGTTACATTTAAATTAAATTCTGCACTTGTATTAGCTACATGTAGAGCTAGGGTTTCACCTATATGTCTGTGTCAATGCATATGTGTGTGCAAGAAAGAAAAGACGAATCCTATGTTGTTTCCAGGTGAGAGGTTTGTGCTTTTCTAGCAAATTAATAAAAAAAATACAGTTTAAGATTCCATTATGAGAAGAATATTCTCTTCTTTTCTCTTGATTTTCTGTGTTTTCTTAATAGTTTGTCTTCCCTCCTCCTCCCTTAATTATGGCCAAGGATAAGGGGAAAGCATTTTTGTGCAGTTTTGTGTAGTCACATTGTGATTCTTTGTAATAGATGGAAATGAAAAATGTATTGAGTGTGTTATTACAAAAGAAAGAATTCCTGTGTAGGCTTTTATGTAATTTATACTATTTTTGTTCCATAAAATTTCCAATGTATTAAATTTTATTTGACTAAGTAGAAAATGGATGAGGTTTGCCTAATTGTAGAAAAAGTTCAAAGATCCTGCAATATTGAGGCTTGTTGTAAGTAGGGCATTTATGTTTATGTTACATTCAATGATCATCCACAGCAGTTAAATACAGTCTTTGCATACCTGTGCTAGAGTAGGGAGCCCAGCTCTGGGCTGAATTTATTTAGTCTGTCCTTCAGAATCATGTGAATGAATAACAAACATTGTGGTGTTTATGCGCAGGCAAAATGTTGAGCAGTCGGTCCGCTGTGAGTTGTCAGATCATCCTGGAAAATCACTATTGATACCCAGTTTTGAGAGCTTGAAAGGGAGGTGCACAGGGAAAGGGGAGACTCAGGTGAGCCAACAGTGGGTTAAGCATGTGATGTACATGTAGGCAGGTACATAGAACACATTTTCTTGTTTGTAAAAAACTCTGGTCATGCTTGGCAAAATAAACCATCAAAAATAGTTATCTGAAAGAATTTGTTTTATTGCATGTCTGTATGATGACTACAAGGCATAGCAGCAAAGGCAAGTCAATCAACTGACCATCCCAGAAAATAAGTTTGAAATCCTATGATGGACAATCCTGAGGTCTTTGCAGTTGTCAGGAGCTGAGTATGCAATTCACGTTGCTAGACAGAATTGGCTTGGCTTTAAAAATAAATGGCAAGGAGAACACTTGAGTTAGGTGTAATGCATTTGTCTGACTAAAGAGAGATCTTGATTAATGCTAGAGAGGAATCTGAGAGCTGTATGGGACATCTCTGTGGGGATGCAGCATGAAGCCACTTCTGGGAGAGACCCTAAGGTTATTTCATAGTTTGTGGTCCATTGCTATTTTGAAACTTCATGTCATGAGGGTCTTGGACTGCCTAGCCCTCACTCAGATCCTCCCTGGGTGGCACTACTAACTTTCCATGAAAATTTATAAAGATTTAATAAGCTTTTTTTCTTTCTTTCACCAGCTATGATGTATGTGAGGGCATTTCCTCTTTTCTGAAGATAAGTTAGTTGTTTGATAAAAGCCTGTTGGACTATGCTCTGTCTCTTAAGACAAGGGAGCTTCCAAAGAAAAAGGAGGCTAGAGCATCGTTAGAGGTGTAAACAGCCACCACTCACTCCAGTCTTAGCTGTGTGAGAAAGGGCTGAAATGAGTTGTGAGTTGGCATTTTTGGCTTGTGTCCACAGACAGGTGAAAGCTCGTGAGAAAAGTGTGATGGTTACTCAGTGCACCATTGGATGATTTCTGGGTAACGCAATGGTGTTGCTTTCTTATGTCTTGCCTGAGGACCAGGGTTCTACATCTTGCTGAATCGGTGGGAAAAGCAGAACACACATCTTCATTTCAGCATCTTTTCTAAAGAACACCATTTTATATAATACTTTAATCAAATAAAAAAGAAAGGTGTATCTCATGGCTTGCCTAGGAGTTAACAGAATGAATGAGAGTAATTTGATAATGAAAAGATGATGTTTGTCTTAAAATATGAACATGAAATTGTGCTAATTTGGTTTTAATTGTCTGCATGATGTCAGTTGATTTTAATTTTTTTTCTCTTTTTTTTGTGTGTTTTTCTCTCAAACTTGATCAGAGCATACATTTATTTGCGTTGCTCTTTTAAAATTTGTTGTATATCAGTCTTCCTTAAAGTCACTATGTGACATACTTTGAAGAAATGATCCTGCTATTTTCAGAAATTCTTGATAAACACATTATAGTTATTAAAGGTTATTTCTAGAATGACTGTTGTGATATCAGGAATCTGGTTCTCCACAAGTGCTTTAATTATAAACGTTACTAACACTGATGATCTTGTGTTTGAAACCATCATAAAAAATATAGTGAGGTCCCTTTTCATAACCTGACAGACCTCAGTAGGCTGTGGATTTCTTTGGTTTTTTTTCTTCTAACAATAACGTAATATAATGAAATGTAAGGACATGTATCCTCAGCTATCCTGTTGGGTTATTTAATTTCTGTTATACAACCCTTAGCTGCCTCAAGTATGCTCAGATGAAATGTCCCCACTTTATACAGAGACCTTGCAAATGAGAGTGTAGTGTTGCAACACTTGGTAGCTCAGAAAAGAAATGGAGAGGTTTTGCTGTGTAGAGCACTGAATTGGAATGTAAGGAGTGATGGGGAATGCTTGGGGAAAGGCACTGTCACCGGCATTTTTGCTTCATTTAAGATAAACATTTTATTATTGGTTTGAATATTTTTGTATATAACTATGATTTTTTTCATATGTATCATAATTTTATTGAGAGTATAACATGAAGGAGTATGAAAAACTTATAAAGGTATTAAATAGTTAGGATAATTAAGTTGTCTATGGTTAAAATCAACTGTCTGAAAGCTTATAAACGTTATTAATCTGAATTAGAGAAGTCAGTGGATATATTTGTTAGGCAATTAAATATTTATCCTTCTGCAGGTTTAGTGAGTTGAATTGGGTAATTTGCCAATAGCACTAGTTGAGATAAAATGCTTAAATGCAGAAAAAAACCTAAAAAGCTGACTTAGAAAGAAAAAATTTTCCCGAAAGGTAGCTTTTCCTTTTTTGGTGATCATTTGTATAGTTCCATTAACTGTCCTACAGAGTAGATCTGATAATGCTCACCTGCCTTGATTACAGTTGTGAAGTTCTTTGGTAATTTTCTTCTTCAAGAGTAATTAATAAAATTTTTGAATACTTAATAAACCAATACAAAATCATACAATAAAAACAGTTCACTGTATTTTTTAATGTGGTTGTGACAATATATTCCCATGCTGAAAATGAACTTTCCTTAGTGAAAATCAGAAATGTGTGTGCCACTGTGCCTCCTGGCCCTGCACTTTCACGCTGTGCTCTAGTGAACAAGATGGCATTTTTTTCACTGTTTTCCTGCAGTAACCAGTAGGGACTGTTAGAGTTTACCACAGGTATACATATTCATGTAACATTATTCTAATACTATTCTAAATATTCAAATATTTAGAATATTCAACATTATTCTAAATATTTTAATATTTAGAGTTTAAATTTTGGGTTTTTGTGTTTTTGCAAGTGAAGCAGAGAAAAACCTGTTATTAAAAACGATGTACTTATGTTTAAGTAATTAAAAAGTTATATGAAATGTGTTACAGAGTAGCATTTAGTTTTGGGACATTTAAGTATGCTCTGTGTGACACAGACTTATTAAGCCAGTTACACAGGTTATTATCACTAGAAACTGAACTGTCTTTAGACTGCCTTTGACTGACAACCAATGGCACGTACCACAAAGCTGCTGAGGAGGGACTGAAACATTATTTTCTCTCTCACAGCAAACACAGCTATAAATTGCACCGAAGGGAAGCTGCGTTCTTTTTCTCCAAAAACTCTTGGTCTGAAATGGTACTTCAGTTACTTCAGTTGTACTCATTTAGATAAATGTACATTGGTTTACAGGTGTAATAGCATTTTCGTTTGATTTGAGTTAGGAAAGCAGCTTCTTCATCTCCAGAGGTATTTATTCCTCTAGATAGAGCACTTGAGAAATAATCCAGAATTTTCTTCAAATCCTGAAGTATTTTATAATATTCCTTGTTGAAGTTTTTATAGCTTCCCTTCTAAAAGAAGAGTGTTCACAATACTAATGTGATGATAAATTAAGTCACGTATTCTTGTTATACTTTAATATTGTGATGCCTTGTAGAGGCTGACCTGGAACAGAGGCTAGGCAGAGTGAAAGGATAAAGGGTAGGGATTTATTGAAAGGCCTTTACAGGGCACACCTTGGGCAGTGCAGGAATCTCACACAGACTGCACTCAGGATGGACACAGTCACACGTTTTTCGGACAGATATAAGTTTTGTCCATTTGCAAATCAGAGGTTAATTGTCCAATTACAGCTTCAGGCAGTGGAGTCCCATTCTCCCAGTTTGCTCCCCCCCAACTCACTTTTGTTTACATTTCTCGGGGCCTGAGACAGTGAGGCGTCCTTGATTCTCAGGCCTAGAGAAGAATTGTTGTGTCTGACAAAAATGGTAAAAGCAGTAGCTAACACTCTATACGGAGCTCGGAGTTATACACTAAAGAATTGCAGAATTACAAATATATGAAAATATAAAAGCTAAACTCCTGAGGTACCAGTGAGACTATTAGGCTATAGTCTATTAAAATAGACTACTAAAGTAGATTTTTAAATATTGCATGTACTGGACATTATACAGAGAAATTATTCTGTAAAGTTATACTTGGTCTTACTTATAGGACTTTTCTTTCTGATCAGTCAAAATATGTTTTTTTAATCTGTATATTCTTGTCTTCCAATTTATCTTCAGTTGTACCACTGTGTTGTTCCAGATTTTAGGCTGTATCCAACAATTAGTCAGCGCTTAGGTGAAATACAGAAATAGGGTGAGATTTTTTTTTTAACACAATATATATGGAGTCTTCAATTAAAATTAGGATTGCATTAGATTGCGACATCTTAAATTGCGACTAAAATGTAATTATTAAATTTATGATTAATTATTGTCAGTAATAAATTCTGTTTGCTGGCTAATATAATGTAATAATTTTTCATTTCTGAGTGATGGTAATTTGTTGGTCATGGTGATGTATCGATGTGTTTCATAAGAAAGTGTTCTTGGTCATGAAAGTTAGTGATAGAAGTCCATCTGGTCTCTGATCACATATGCATAAGCAACTCATTCCTTGTTAATTCATCAGGCAAGGTACAGTACATATTTCTCTGTGGAATTTCTATCAAACAGATTGTCCTAAATGTAACTAGGTTTAGCAACTGAAAGGCTTCATGGAGCCCTCTGTTGTTTTCTATATGTATATGGAGAAAATTACAATATAGAAATAATTTGGGAAATTTCAACTGTTTCAGCAGTAGTGATCTAGAAATTGAATGGGTTGGAAATACAATATTCCGGTGCACTGCTGCATATATAATGTATGTGCAGCATATGCTGAGGTCGTTTTCAAAACATTTACATTAAACCTGTCAGGTATTTATGAATAGCAAAAATTAATTTCCCCCAGTTCTGTCATCAGTTAGAGAAATGGATTTCAGCACAGAAGACTGTCAGTGTTTCCTGCATACCAGAACAGCTCCCTTCAATGTCATAGAATTACACCAGGTGGCCTGCTAAGAGTCAGCTTAATGTGATTCCAAATGATAGGGTAGAGAATGTGAGGGAAATTAAAATAGTATCATACTTATGATTTAAAAGGAAGTTAATTACAAGGGCTTGTTAATAAACAAAGAAAAATTCAGAATGTATTATCTGTTGCAGAGCATATCAGTGGTGAATGTGATACCATAAAAAATAAAATTTAACACTGCATAACTTTACATTGGCTATGAAATATTTAATTAATATGTTGACATGTTTTGCTTATTAATGGATTTTTGTCTTTGGAAAGAATTATTAAAATGGTAGGTTTAGACTTTATATTTTTGAATGCTGTCTGGCAATGCAAACACAATTGTAGCTTCTTTATTTCTTGTTTGCTTCTTTCATGCTAATACAAAACCCACTGAATGTGGGCTGTGTTTTGCAATTAAAGCATTTATTTAGTTGCTATAAAGTACTTGAACACCAGTATATAGGACATATTCATTGTCGCCTAGCTTTCCATTATCTGAAAATTGATTATGTAAAATTGCCATATTAAATGTAACTTAACAAGTTAAACTTGAATGATTTGTTACTGTCTTACTTGTTATATAGTTTTACCAGTGTACTTGCATGTACTGCTCTGTGACTGCCAGAGATCAGAATTCAGAGAATATTAAAGTTGGTTGGGTTTTTTATTTTCTTAAAAGGTAGTTCTTGTAACTGGGAAAAGAAATGGTATACTTTGCCTTTATAGACTAAAGAGTGAGTAAATATATATGACCTTATTTTTCAGCTGCTGAATAAAAAAACAAAACTGTAGGCAAGCTTACTTTTATTTTCATGTATCCCATCTATATATAATGAACAAAAGACACATCTGAATGTATACAGCAGTTAAAGGTCTTTCACTGTATTGCAGAATTTCTTGCTTATTTTACAAATCAGTTGAACAAAATTCCTTCTTTTTTGAACATGGGTCATAGTTGGTTCTTAAAAATGTTAATATACGTGTTTTGTACAAATTGAACTTGTCAGCTATATCTTCATGTTAAAATTGAACCTGTGTACTTTAAGTTAAGGGATTTTTTTGCCACTTAGAGGGGAAAAAATGGTTTGGAAATTTTTTTTTTTAAAATCTGCAATTCTCCATGCAACTTAAAAATGTCCAAGAAACTGAACAGAAAGCATGAACAAGTGTCAAAGAATATGCCAGAACAAAGTGTATGTCTTCCCTTCTATTCACCAAATAGAAAAACGAGCCCCCAAAAACTTTATGCAGAAAATAGGAAGTGCAGAAGCCTTTATGGCTATGAGTAATTTAAAAAATCTGCTTATGAAAATAAAAAAATAAAAAGCATTTGTGAATAAATTATTTCAGAGACATTTGAATTAATATTGCAAGTATATGAAATAAGTGTAAAGATGTGTTTTAGCAGACATCTATTTTTGCAAACCTTTGAAGTTAAATATATGTTACCAGTTACATGTTTTAATAGACATGCCTACTTTATTAAGCCTATCGATTCTTAGGAGGCTGCAATCTATTTACAGTTTTCTGCCTTTCGAATTATAATGTCTTCAAGGTAGTGCTTGCCAAAAGCTTGTTTACTCAACTGAAGACAAGTGAGGTTTCCTGAATGTTCCTGGAAGCAACTTGGACATTTACTTTTAGCTAAGACTGCTGAGCTTGAAGAGGGAACATAGATATTGCTGAGGAGTTAAGTGGCTAATGTGCTGAAATACAGACCTGGGACTTTTGCCTCAGCTATATTTCTGCTTGGGCTACTTCGGTGCACAACAGAGGCAAGGTTCTTTGCCCCTGAGAGTTATTGAAGAGCTGCTTGTGCTTATTCGGTGTCAGTACAGCACTGACTGGCTAACCCGGGAAATGAGAGCCTTACAGCCATAAAGCGTGGGTTGCTAAATAATCCCCCAGATATCTCCAGGTCTTCATTAGGTGTTCTGTCCTGTCCTTCATGTCTAATGCTACCACAGCGTAACAGACTGTGGTTCCTTGAGAACTGATTTAATCACACGTTTGCCACTAACTGGATTTCCATACCCTGCCTCTCGCCAATAGTCCATCTCTTTGCCATCTCTGTGCCATCTCTCTGCTGACTGGATCTTGCCGTGAGCCAAATAATTTAAATGGCAGAGAAATTACTGGCTTTTTTTGTTTTGTTGTTTTGTTTTGTTTCTTTTTTTGGTATGGATTTGCTTTTTGTTAATGAATTGAGTTGGCTTACAGTGGAATGAACATGATGAGCTTCAGAGGATAGAGTCAGCGGGGAGCAGGAAAGGAGAAAAGCTGAAGAATGGGTTGGGAGGGGAAAGGACCTCCCTTAATAAGTAGCAGTGATCTCCTACTACTGCTCACTCACAGGATTGCACCCAGAGAGAGCTATTTCACATTACAACTAAACTGCTCTGTGAGTTTCTCCTAAAATGTTGTTATTCCTGCTCTTCATGCTATCAGCATGTGCCCTCTCCCTTCATCCCTACCTGCTGGAAACCCAAAGTGAGTAAGTTCAGGGAACTTGATGGGCAATAGTATTAATTGTCCCAACACCACCACAAACAGCTTTCAGCTTGCTGTACCTTAGCATGTATCTATGTGGGTAGAAATGTCTGTTGGAAAGGAGAGAGAACCAGCACTGCTGTTTGTGTGGTGATACCACATTAGATTAGTTGAAGCCAGCAATGAAATAAAACACTGGGTGTTTTCCATCACAGTGACAGTCACTAGACAAAGTCACTAAGATGAATTCCTCAAGAGCGTTCTTGATGGGAGTACGTTCTCTTAGGGAAAACATTTTATTTACAGTCTTCAGAAAATATTGAAATAATTTTCCTGTCAGAAATCTATTCTAGATGTTTCCTACTTTTTTTGTCATACAGTAGTCAGAATTGCAGGACAGAGAAGGTAAAAACTTGGGTTTGTTAGCATCAGAATGTCCATATGTGTCATAGAAGCTACAGCTGTATTCAACAGTTTATGGTTAACTTATGTAAGATTTGTTTCTGACATTAAATTTTATGTATTTAATGAAGTAATTAATTTTAAAATTGATTTACATTGGCATCCTATTTAGATTTTAAGCAATTCCAAATACAATATATTGTTTATGTATTTCAGTGCCTTCTTTTGGAATTATTTATCCATTAATAACTGTATCTTAGGTTCTCAAGCAGTTTCTTTATAATTTTAAATCATCAGTGTTTATCTTTTTTTTTTTTTAAAATTGTGGTTTGTTGAAACCATTGATTCTCAAGTCTATTATTTGTAATTACCATCTTTTATTGAGTTCTTGTGTCCTATGTAAGCATCGAATGGTATATTTAGATGTGTGATTTGTTTTCTGATTTTCTGAAAGAGAACATACAATGCAGGGAACATTATCTAGGAACATTTTTCTCTTTACAGACATCCTAATTACTGTTCAGATATCCAAAGTAAAAGTTAAATGGAGGTTTTTCTTTATAGAGACTCTCTTAATAGTGTCCTGGATATTGAAAAATTACCTATTTTGACTTTACAATAACAACAAAAATTGTAACGTGTTTGAAAAAATCATGTATAGCTGAGTTGAAGTGGTTTCAAATTATTGAAAATGCATTTGAGTATTTATTCATTAATTTAAAAACACTCCTTTTGGCCAAAGTGGTCAAATCAACATTAAGAAAAGATAATATTTGATATTAGTTGATGAGAATTTGGTATAGTTTACAATATGGTATAGTTTTGGTATAGTATAGTATAGAATTATACTATATTTGGTATGGTATAGTATAGAATTTGGTATAATTTCCTCCATCTAAATAACTGTTCAATTTTAGAGTAGACTTTACTGCTTTGAATATTATATAGAATCATAGAATGGTTTGGATTAGATTGGAGGGGATCTTAAGGATCATCTGGTTTCAGCCCTCCTGCCATGGCCAGGGACACCATTCAGTGTCTGGGATTCCCTGGGTACAGCTCTTTCCTTTGTAAGATTTCTGTCTGCGTGGAATATATATGTTTGTTTCTCCTTTTACTTAGATTTTCTGTTACTTGTAAGTCTATCACATCGTAAACTGATCTAATAATTACTAGTGTTTCACTTGTGAGAAAGTGATGGGAAAGGATAAAAAGGGAAGAAATGGCAGTATCCATTTCTTCCAATTTAAGGAAGAAGCAAGGAGCTTCCAGACTTTTCTGTCCTCAATGCAAATGTAATATTCCACAGCCACTTCCCATGACTTGATGCTAGATTTTTTCCTAGCTGGGGAAAAATTATAAAATGTCAGCCTATATGAACTCACAGTCTTACAAAGTCCTGAAGTATATTTTCATTAAATAAAATGCTGCTGGGGATGGCAAAGTGTGAAATAATGGAATTTAAATATGTTTGGCATTATTTGGAATTCAGGATGTGTTTCTAACAATCACAGACACAGAATGTTACCTTATCTTATTCAGATCATCTTAATTGTCATAAACCTCTTGGTTTTATTCGGTTTTATGTGTTGATTATCGTATTCATTAGCTTGATCTGAACAGCACCCATATTAATTTAAACAGATGCTTAAGACCAGCAGTAGGGTCTCCTGTGTGAGCAAGCTAGATATATGGCTTTGGTCAAGCCCATGTTCAAAGTCTGACTTTTAGCCCTGAAAAGGTCTTTAGTGGGCCTGCATCTTCGGCTCTCCTTGTCATGGTCATCACAACCTTTAAAATTTATTTTCAATGGTCAACTTTTTTGTGTGATGCTTCTCTTCGGAGATACACATCATGCTAGGCTCAGCCTCATTCTGCCATGACCGTTTCCATCATCACAAGTACTTGATCTGTTTCACGTTTTATGGGATCGATAAATCTCATCCCTAAAGAGTCCAGCAGCCCTTTGATTCCTGACCTGACATTTGCTAATGCTATTCCTGATGACCTGCCAGTACGGATCTTCAGAACTGCAGTCTGTGTTTGACAACACTCATAATATGAATCAATATTTAGCATTCAGTAAGTGAGCTGGGGAGTCATTTTATTGCTGCAAAAGGCTACATTGCCCCTGGGCAGCTGTCAGAAATGGGTAGTTATTAATAGCCCTCTCTTTTCGCTTAGCATAGTCAGTAGGGGTCAGCCATGAAATGATTTAATCAGTTTATGATATCTGTGACAAAGAACACTTAAAATGTAATCACAAAATTTAAGTAGAAGTGTCCCTGGGCTGTTGTAATGTTTTTCTCACTTAATTTTCTCTGAAGTTGATGTAGTATACCAGAAGACTGACCAAGTAAAAAAACCTGTGTTTAAAGTTCTTTTTGCTCTTCTGTCTTACTCCCCATGTGTCTAAGTGCAGTGTTTTTATGGGAGGTGCGTGTGGTAATATTAAAGAAGAAAATGGTGTTCCAAAAGTTCATTGCCTCAAGACCCTTTCCACTTGATCATAGTGACTGGATTGCTATGAAAACTTTGTGTAGGGTTGAGGCATTTCCATGTGTCTGAAAAGGAGGAGGAACAGTCCCAGACTTTCTCTTCAGATATTTTAGAAACATTGAAAATACATATGGGATATATAGATAGTTTGGAAAATTGTTTTCACTGTGTGAAGTGCAAACAAGCTTGCTTCACTATAGATTCTCCCTTTTCTCTTTCACTTTAATCTGCAAGTGTGAACTGGTAGACAATTTCACTGTGTTGGTTTCCGAGTTTCCTCGTGTTCATCTTGCAATATCCCGAGGCAAAGTTTAAGATTTTGCATCACCATTCAGTCCTTTTCTGAAGACTTCTTCTCCAGTGGTACTTCCCAGCCAATCTTTTCAGTGCTTTAAGGACCAAAGCTGATATTTTTCTTTCTTCTCTAGTAGCTATTTCCTTACGTGTAACATTGAGGCCAAGTCTTTGGCTTTCAGAATGGTTATATAAAGTTTATTTTTAATACAGCTCCAAGATGTGCACTGATTCTGCCAGTAACTTAAGATAAAGAAAGCTGTTTTATGAGCAGCTTTTTCCTGGGACATGTTAAAACACATTTACAAGCTCCTCTCACATATTCCAAAATATTTTCTTCATTCTCCTTGTAGAGCATATCTGGTAGAATATTGTCTTTGCACCGTATGTTTCCAAGTGTTACATTCAGCATTGCATGCAGATTTGCTGCTGGCAGTAATAAGCATCAGGATCAGGGTGCTGGTGAAGGGATGGAAGATTGAAGTTTGGTTAAAAAAGTTTCAGAATCAATACATTTCAGGAGAATTGGAGTGTCAATGACTTTGACCAGCTATCTGACCGAGCCATCTTAGGATGGATAAAAGCCTTTTCAGGCATTTCCAATTAAATCACTAGTCACTGTGGCATTAATCATAATAAAGAAATTTTTTTTACATGTCCATAAGTGTGAAGTTGCTTCTCTTAATATTTTGGAGCCAACAGTAGTAATTTTTTCTTTATTTTCTCTAGTTGAGTAAAGTACTCTCTGCCTGTTACCTTTTCAAGAGCTGATGACTGGAAACAGCCCCTCTCAGATGACTACACTACATTTATCAGAGTGTTCTTTACAGAACACTGTAAATTTGCTGAATGCTATTTACAGGGTAATTCTACTGCCAGTTACTATTACACATCACCCTCCTGTCTCATCTTCCAGAGATGCAAATGCTGTAGTTGCTGCACAGAGCTATCTCTCCTAAGCTCAAAATGTCGCAGCTCAGACTTTTAATTCTGGAGTTATTTCTTTGAGCCCTTAAGCAACAGAAAAGCTAGAGGCAGTCTCTATGTATCAAGTACTGAGATGTTCCCTATTCAGACAACTCTTTAAATTTGATAATTGATATGTACTCATTTCATAGGAGCAAAAACTGTGTCAATACTCTCTTTTGTAAATTAGAGGCAAACTTCAGCAGATATGGTGCATGTTCATAAACTGTAAAATACAAACTAAATTTTAGTAGTCATTCTTTGGTAATGTATAAACTGTTCTAATGGGTTTTGAAGTCAGTAGGAGTCTCCATTGCAGTTAACTTTGTAATGCTGTGCATTAAGATTACTTATGCATAGCAGGTTTTTCATTAAACATTTCCTGCTAAATGTAGGAGTTCAACAGCCCATAAATTCCTACTATGGACTTGCTTATCTCCAGGATAATTCTAGGGGTCACTAGGAGATTAAGCATCTTCAGCAATGTCAAACATTTTCTTCCTGTGCTGCACCTGTGTGAGTGCAGCATCCCTCCTAGGTATGTTCTAATGGCTTTTCTAGCATTGTGGTATGTACCAAGTATGCATCTGCTTGCCAGGAGAGGCAGAGATTTTGCACTGTGTTGTTAAAATATCAAAATTAAAAATTGCTTCCTGTTTCCAGTAAGAGTTCTTGCTAATGCCACCCAACATTCTTTCTTTCTGTTTTTCTTTTCTGTTTTTTTTTTTACTGTATCATACCAAAGTAAAATGTTTATAGTTACAAAATCTGCTGTCAAAGACAAACATCGAGGCATGGTTTCATAAGATACTATAAGTTTAGCATCATACAGCCATAGAACTTGTTCTGACCAGCAAATATTGCAAGGGTTTCATGGTAAAATAATGAGCCCTAAAAGTTGCCCTCTGATTTCAAGCCTTTCAGTAACTCAATAAAATATCGCATTGTTTTGCAATTATAGTATTATTTATTACTCTCCTTTAAAAAAAGATAGTACCAATTTCTTAAAGGTAAATTTTAGTAGTAGGGTTCTACTTGTCTGGTTAACAGCAAAACCAGGAAGCTTTTCTGTTAAGAGTGTCATTAGTTATTATCACAATGTTGTCATAGATATTTTTTAGTTCCAAGTTTATTTTGAGCAGATGGGAGGAAGATACCATGTCAAACCCCAAATATTTATGTATTTTTTAAAACTAGTTATGCTTGAAAATGAGTTATTCTAGAATGAGGATGAGCAGAATTGCAAGCGAAGTTATTGAGCATGGAAAATTCATCTGGCATTTATGATAACATTTTCCCATTGATTTCAGAGGGTTCTAACTGAATAAGAGCCAAGTGAAAACAAAGTAATAAATTCTTAAATTGCATGATAATGTCCACTGTGTTTTCATTGGTAGCCATTTAAGGTCTTGCATTTTTTATATTTTTCCTCACTCTTTTTGTGAGGTGATGCCTACCTCTTCATCAGCCTTACTCTGGCCTTCTTATTGGTTCATTCTTTACAATGTATTTTATAGTTACTCTTGAAACTCCTGTAGCTTTATGAGCTTATTCTATAGTTTCATCGTATTTTCATAGGTATGCACAATTTCAGTAAGAATGCAAGTTTTTAAAACATTATAAGAAAATCAGTCATATGAAATTCATATGGAGGATACATTGAAATTGCAATTAAATTGTCTTTGTGAACGCTTCCCACCATTATGAATGTAATGGTGGGAACTAGAGGAACAATGTGCACTACGAGTTTCTTGTGTTTTGGCCTAATTATTCATTTGAACTTTTTCACTTGCAAAGTAACAGAAGTATACTATGACTCTGTTAATTTAGGATAATGCAGCTTTGCTACTTACGCAGCTAAGCAAAAAATCAAGCTCAACAAGAAATGTTGGCAGGACATGTCTTTTTTGTGGCAGTTTTCCTAGAAGGAGAACATTATCAAATGTTACACTCCATGAAAGGAATTCAGAATGTATTAGGTGGAAAAAGCTCACGTGTAAAATAAGATTTAAAGACTTAATCTGTATGAGTTGGTGATGCTTGATCCTGAGAATTCTGGGAAGTTAAAACAGAGATGATGTTGTGTTACTAATAGCAAGAGACCAGGAGAATGGCAGTGTTGTCCATCCTGGCTGGGAAAGGGAGATCAGTTTGGAGTGGAGAGGATGACCCAGGTCTTTGTCTAGGTCATATGGGATTGCAACCATAGCAAGATACTGAAGTATCTGGCAGGAATTCATTTTATGTGTAAATATCAGCTCAAGAAAGAAAAATCCAGAAGTCTACTTGGAAAAAAAGGGAGGCAAGTAGACCAATAAGTGTGTGGTATAGCTGCATAAGGACTTACTAAGTTTGTGTCAGTGAATGTTGTGGTCCATGTTCTAAGCATACAGGAGTAAAATGAGGGAGTGAGGTGGACATCTGTTAAATTCCTCCAAAAGTTAGGAGGACACTGAGGAGGATGATTGTAACAATAAAAGAGTAATGAGCATGGTAAGAAAAGGAAAGGATAGAAAACCTAACTCACAAACACTGACAGGGAAAATAATTTTTAAGGAATTGTGATGTTGATTGTGACTGGCAAGTTAAAATGGTTGAGAAGAGTTTGTTGAGTCTAAGACTTGGCAGGAAGGTTGGTGGAAACTAGTGTGAATCACTTCAGTGTGGTCAATATGCAGGACTGTGGTTTGGAAAGTGTCAGAGGAAATTCTAGGCAATAATTTTGCCTAAGTTGTTCACTGATGTTAGATATGAAATAGAGAGATGAGATGGAGCAGTGCTGGGAAACGGAAGTGGGGCCAAGGGCTAAAATCCTCTAACAAACAAGGAGGTGAAAATCATAAAAATTAAACATACATTTTCAACAATGTACTCGTCCTCCTTCATCCTTAGTTCATCTGTAAGGGTTTTACAATTTCATCTCATTCCTGTTTGGAGCACCTTCCTTCAAAACATAATCAAAGTATTCTTTTCTTATTAGTTCAGCATAATGCAACATCTATTCCCTGGGCAGCTAAACCTCATGTGCCATTTAAGAAATCATTATAAAGAAAGGGTGTTTTTGTGTGTGATAATTTTCATGGAAAGCTAACATTAGATACATGCTGAAATTGTGAACTTTGTGACATCCTGAAGTCTCTGAGAATTCTGACATCTTCAGCAAGTGGCAGACACGATATTCAAGTGCCTGTAATTGACCAATGCAGCACTTGACACCTGACATGGAGCTGACTGCATGACCTGCAAGGTTAGATGGGTAGGTAGTACATGAAATCCTTATTTAAAGCTTTCTCTAGTAACTGGAATGACTGTGACATGAGGCTAAATCACAGATAACTGACTTCTTTAAAAATACACCCAGAAATCTAACCCTCTAGAAAGGTCTGTATTGTGTACAGTATTACCCATTAACTTCAAGATGTGCCTTGCTTTTGTTCAGAGTATTGCATGATTAGATTTTTTTTAAAGTTACAAATACATGATTGGAATTGTATTTCACAGCCACATCTTGCTGCATGGATGAATGACAAGATGGGTTGAACCTTAGTCTTTTTTTTTTTTCCTCCATTTTTCCTTCTGGATTGAGATGATGCATTGCTACACAGAATGCCTCCCTGAATGCCACTCTGCAGTTATAACATGAAATAGAACTGCTAATAGAAGTATGAGAAATTAGAGGTAGAAAAAACATATTGCTTCATCATCTCCATGCACCTGACGGTACATCAGGGTCCTAAATTGTTCAGGATTAGATATGATGTAATGAATTATATAAACATGAGTGAACATGAACACGGCTTTTATAGCTTAAAATTGTAGGAAGCCTGTATCTAATTTTAATACTGATACAGGAAAAAAATAGCTTGGATCACCTTTATGAATAACTCTAGTATTTCATTAGCAAGTTCACCTGTAGTTCTTGCACACATTATATTGACAATATTTGAATTTCTGAGAACGCTAATATAACTAAATATTATTAATTTTTTCCTTTTTTACCAGGAAATATTTCTAAGCTGGTATTCAGGCCCTGGCTGTAAACTTCTAGAATTGCACCATGTACACAAAAACCTTAATAATCTCAAATATTTTAATCCTTTGGAAGTTTACAATTCAACCAATAATTTTGCTTAAGATTTGCTCCTTTGAGGCTGTGTCTTCTTGCAGTCGTTAAAGAATGAATTTGTGAAGAGTACTTCAAACTCATTTTTTTCCCCAGGCCTGTAAATTCACCATGGTAGAATTGGAAACTATCTTCATAAACTATACCTGTTCCCTGTATTTTATGCTTCAGATTTTATTCTAGTCCACACAGGTCAACAGCATCTATGTAAGGATCTCTTGAAGGTATGATGAATTAAAGTTGGTTCATTTCACTTGATTTCCTTAACTTGCTGAAATTTCACTATCATTTTGGGAGTCAATACTAATCTACATTTCTTTTGATCTTGCTTTTAATATATAGTAGAATTGAAATCAGAATAGGACTAATTTTAATACTTACTTTTTAAGAGAAAGAGAGCAAAAAGACTTTTACAGCTCTAGCTACTTTAATTTTCTTTTTGTGATGTTTTTCAGTTAGTTAAGTTCAAGCTTCATTTTCATGTAAATCCAAACCTCCAAATTTCATTATCATTATTAAAGGCTGTTTATTCAGTTTCTGAAAAAAAAAAAATTTCTCATTGCTGTCACCATAATATGAATGATCAAAGAAGAGTAATTGTAGCATTTCTTTTAGGAATCCTGCCCTCAGTAAGCCCATAGGATTTGTTTACCCTCTCTTACCAACCAACATTTGTACCCATATGTTGAGATGGCAGCATGCCTCCCTCACGATGTACTATGCCAGTTTCAATGGGATATAGATGCCAAACAATATTTAAATAAGGAACTAGCATAATGCTGAAAATACCATCTGTTCTGTAAAATTTTTCTTACTCTGTGACAGGATCGCCGTGCTGAACTTTCATGTGTTAATCACATTTTTGATACACAATAATGAAATCTGAATACCTGAACAGCTGAAATGTCTGAGCATCCATGATACCTACAGTTCTATCAGGAATTGTGGAAGCTTTATGTTGTATGTTTGGAAGCCATTTTTAAAAACATGGGACATCAAGATGCATTGGTGAATATAGTGCATCCATGAAGCAACTCATGCGTGATAGTGGCTGTATCATACATTAATCAGCCTTCAAAGATAAGTATTTACTACTATCATGCCCCTTCTCATGGGCAAATCTACAGAGACCAGCATGTGGAAAACTTCTATAATGATTCTTTCAGTGAGTTCAGATGTGTCAGCTCGAGGAGCAAGGTCTGTTCTCTCTGGATTCCTTACTTATGGATTGCGTTAATCTTAAATTTGTCAGGTGGCTAAGGTTCAAGTCCAGTGCAAGCTACTGATTAGAAATCTTCCTAATCAATCAGCCAGTTGATTTGAAGTTTCCATTTCTCACTCCTCTGTCAAAGTATCCAGCCATTTTCCCCTTATTTGGCTATGTTAATGAACAATTTAATTTTTTACTGTGTTGTAATTCCATTTGATGATATGTGATAAATTACAGGTTTCCTAACAAATAAGTATTGTTGTGTTTGTATGCATAAAGATGAACATAAATACAGCAATATGGCATTTTCTAGAAAATACTGACTTTTGTGAATGGTGACAGCTGTCTGTATTAAAACAGGTTGCATGTGATTGATCCCAAACTGAAAATAACTGCTCTGAAAAATGCATATTTCTTCTAAAGAGCATTGTGTCAAAGAACATTTCTTCTAACTTTTTTGGGTGTGAGAGACATAGATCATCTTTGTTTCAGAAAGGGCAGAAAGGTACTTGTTCTAACATAGTTTTGCATGAAGTTCAGTGATATATTTTTATATTTTATATAAAATATACATTTATATATTTTTTATAACTATGAATCCCATTGAAAAAGTAGGTTTCTGAGGGACCTATTGTATTATTCTTTCTGAGTTTAATGAATGGTATTAGCCAATATACCTTTCCCAGAATTGTTTTTGGGAATATTAAAATATTGTGTATAATATTGCTAGAATTAATTAGTTCTAAAAAATATAAAATCTGATTAAATATAAATTTAACATATTTTAATACATCTTTTCTGTTCCACTCAAATGAATTCTACGATCTCTGCTTTCAGTATGAAAAAGTCCATTATTTACATTTGGTCTTTTTTCCCTGCTTCCTTCTTGTTTGCTAAATTCTTTCACTAGATCCAAGAAAACAGGTTTGCATTTGCATTCACATGAAGTTTTCAGGTATCCAGAGTCTGTAATACTTGTTGCTCTACAGAGGTAGATCAGGAAATTAGTTTGTTTTTTGTTGAGGGCTTTTGTTTGGTTTAGTTTCCACTGAGGCCTAGACAGTAAAACAAGTGAAGGGGAAAGGTCTCTTGAGACCTTATAGATGTCACAATAAACATTTTGGAACAGTGGAACAGAAAATTTTTGCCTCCTTTATCTTCCTGCTTTCTTCATTTTATCATTAGCCAGCCTTAATTTTGCCTTCTTCTTTGTTCTACTCCTGGAACCGAGCCTTTTCCAAGGACCAGCACAGATAAAGGAATCTTTTTTCTTCTGAGCTCGATGGAGGAGTTGGTACCTTTACACTGGCTCTGTAAATAACCTGTGTTGGTTGTAATTAGCTGTAGTTGTCTGCATCCAACAGAAAGGTGTATGAAGGCAGTAATGTTGGACAGGATAACAGTCTCAGTCTATCCTGCTTCTTTATGTGTCTGAAAAGCACTCAGTGAGTTTCCCACTCCATCATTTTCCATGAAACCATGAGTTTTTCTATTTTGAAGGCTGTGTATATGTTTTTAATATGAATTTATATATATATATAACACTTTAAAATGAAAGGAAATGTGACTCTTACGAAGCAGGATATCTAGGTGCCACATAATAATTTTTGTGTGGGAGATGATCCTTCTTGAGTGGAAGTAAATGTGTGGAATCAGTTAAAATACTCCCTTTGTTACACTATGGCATACTTAAGTAGCATGGATTAGATTAATTGGATATTGTGGTAGAATCTCAGTCACAGCATGACTGAGGTTGGAAGGGGCCTATGGATGTCATCTGATCCAACTGCCTGCTCATCACAGGATGGAAGGGGCCCATAAGGATGGACTATCAGTGCAAACCTCCTCTTTCTGCTGGGCTGCTCTCCAGCCTCTACCAATCTGTATGTGTAACCAGGATGAGCCTGTCCCAGGTGGAGAATCCAGCACTTGCTTTTGTTAAATTTCATACAGTTGGTGACTTCCCAGCTCTCTAGTCTATCCAGATCTCTCTGTAAGGCCTTTCTGCTCTCAAAGGAGGCCACAGCTCTTCCTAATTGAGTATTGTTGGCAAACTTAATTAATGTACATTTGTTTCCTGTGTCCAGTTAATTTATAAAATCATTAAAGAGCACTGGGCCTAAAATTGTGCCTGAGAATCCTCACTGGTGAATGATTGCCACCCTGATGTAAGCCCATTTATTCTCACTCTCTGAGCCAGACTTCTCAGACAGTCATTCACCCGCTTGGGTGACCTAGAGCCAGTTGCCAAAGGACCGTGACTAGGTGGCTTTTGAATATGTCCAAGGATGAAGACTCCACAGCCTTCCTGTGACCTTTTCCATTGCCTGGCCTCTCTGACAGTAAAAAAGTGTTCCGTGATGTTCAATTTGCACACACTGCCTCTTGTTCTGTTACTGGGCACCACTGAAAAGGGCGTGGTTCCATCTGCTTTGCACCCTCCTTTCAGATGTTTGTAAAGATTGATGACATTCTACCCCTTCAAGCCTTTTCTTCTCCGGGCTAAACAGTCCCACCTCTCTCAGCATTTCCTCATAGAAGAGATGTTCCAGTCCCTTAATGGTCTTAGCAGCCTTTTGCTGGACTTTCTCCAGTATGGCCTTATCTTTCTTATACTGGGGGGGTCCAGAACAGTACTCCAGAAAAGCCATAAAAGGTCTTGAAAACCTGCCTAGTTGGCTTGAGTGTTTGGTAAGAATAAATCTAAAGTTTAGAATTACTGCAATTGTTTTTTTTCCATAATTTCTGTTAGAAGTTTGGCTGCTCTGTTTTCATGTGCCGCTATAAAGATAACAGGGACTGTTACAGTTGTCTACGCAATATGCAAATACCAGTCAGCTTTCATTCTGCAAACTCACATATGTTGCTAGCAGGGAATTACTATTAAAGGAAAGGAAGCAAAATAAGTTTAAAAACCAGCTAAATTTAAGTAAAAAGATAAATTAAGGAAATATCCTAGTTCATAGCTATACCAGGCTACCAAGTAATTGTTAATTTTTGTCTTTGCTCACTGAGTTTCTCTGTGTAATGAAAAGGTTTTTTATTATAGGTCACTGTTTATCTTGGGATTTTACTTTGTTCAGGATTAATCCTTTATAAGGTATTAATTCTGATGGACTATGCTGTAAAATCAAGACCACGGAGATGCTTCATGGTTTTTTTTTTTTTTTAACTGGATTACTCCCATATCAAGTATTTGGTATTTGTATTTGGAAGCAAGTATCAGCCTTATAAGTAATATTTGCTTCCCTAGCATAATGCAGCCCACTTAAATAAATACCTGATATAAAAATAATCCTGTTAAAACTGAACAAATGAACTCTACACCAGTCTCTCAGAGTTCTAGAAGACCCTGACTGATAAATACTTGACTAATGAATAATCCTTTTAAATGAATAAAATTTGTGTGCCAAATAGAGAAGTAAATTACAATCATGGTAAGACTTGTTATAGGAAAGTTACAGATGAATAAATCTGAGTTGATAATTTATGAGAAAGCATGATGACATTCTCTTTCTTTGATCACAATAAGCCTTTTATAAGTATAGTTTCAATTACTTTTTTCCAAAAATACCTTAAAAGGATTTATATCCATGTCATGTAATATTGGAAATATTCATGAGAAAAAAGTGGACATAGATGTATGGTAGTAAAGCACTAATATGTTAAAATGGAATGTTTTCTTATTTCCATTTCATTGCATCTGACTTAGAAAAAATTTAATACCTTTTTCATTTTATGTCATCCTAAAAAAAATTATCCTAGCAGTTAACCTTTTACTCAATATAGGTCACATGAAGTTAGATCATTTAGATTGAAAGTCTTTAGAGAGACATAGGTATTTTAATGAAAATTAGAAATCTTGTTTGCTCATTCAAGGACATATTATAGTGTTTTCTATCCTTTTGGAATTTAGTCTGGGAGTTTTTCCTTTCAAAAGCAAAAGCAGAATATATATTTTTAAAAAAAATTATTTTATATATATGAATGAGTCCATGAAAAAGCTAATGAATCGTTAGTTGTGAAAGCTCATTAAAACAGATCAAATCAAAATAAACTAATAAACAAAGAGCCTGTGCCAGTAAGAACATATGACTGTAAATAGCTTTTGCCTCAATACTCCTACTGGTGTTTGGATGACAACATTCCTCACAGTTGTTCACAGAAAGGAACCAAATGAATTCAGCCAAAATGAATAAAACATAATGCCATGGTCAGGTTGTGTTTGGTAAGGGAAGCAAGAAGGGATGAGAAGGTTTTGCATGTCTTCAGTCTATCTGTAAATTCCTTTATTAGGGAAGCAATTAGACTATCAGCCTCTAGAAATCTACAGCTAGCAAGGACCCTTGTGACTCCAGATTTAAGAACTGAAAAAAAAGGTTAAAGCTTTAGTTGTATCTTCCTTTTGTTTCTCGGCTGCATTGGAATGACCATATTGTCCTTTCCTGAAGACCAGTTTTAAGATTTAAAATCATTAGTCTCTTTTACATATGTAAAGGTCTTAAGAGATAATATCTGAATGAGTAGAAAGGTGGATTTGCATAATGATGTAAAACTGCCACTTGATTTACTTTTAAAGGTGTCTTCATTAACAAGGCTTTTGAAAGTAGAAAAAAAGTGCAAAGAAAGGTGGTTTTATCTGCCAGGAAGTGATCAAAATATGCCCTGTGTTCAGATAGCAATGCTTATAGTTAGGCTGATTAAAATCATAGTTTCAACACGTAATTCATTTTTTCTTCCATATAGAATTTCCTTTCTTTTATTTTTTTAAAGTTGTTTCTACTTTACTCTTTTATTTTTTCTAAACAAAAAAACGTCTTGCAGGATACATAGAACATAATTTCAGCCCTTTCTTCATGAGTTTAATACAAAAAAACCTGAGAATAAGCTGTCTCCAAGGTAAATTAGGGTTTAAGAGTGATTTGATTTTTGTAAACAAAGTAGTGTAGATTTGAAGTCTGAAGGTTATCATAACTAAATGGAAATTATGCAAAAGACATAATTTCTGCCATCTGTATGTGGGAGTGGAAAAGGACATTTCTCCAACTCTGGCTAAAAATAGCTGTCTCATTGGCTGGAGGAAATTTGCTACTGGTCAATTGATGGACTTGATGAATTTCCCCTGCTTCTTACGGTTTTCATGTCAGCTTTTCTTCTCTTTGGACTATTTAGTGTCATCCAATTCATGCATGACAGTAAACCAGTATGGTTTGGTTTATTATATGTATCTTACACTGTTTGTTGTATGAAAGGAGAAAACACAAGGAAGGAAATTAATTCTGATTGTGCCTAGCAATAATGGAAAAATTATTTTCTTATTAATGTTGGCTTAATTTCTGGAATTATTTGGACTAGATTTGTGATTATCACCAGTTTTCCACTGTCCATTTTGATACTTGCTGTTTAAACCTGATACCAGATGAGTATAGCATGCCAGTGTTTGTTACATTGTTATTATTTACAAGAATGACTGTATTCGCAAGCCTAGGAACTAAAACTGGAATTTTTAAGAGAGCTTGAAGAAATAATGATATTTATAACCTTGAGCTGCTTCTGAAAATCTTATCATAAGTGGTTTAACTTCATAATCTTCAATAATCTTGTTGAAATTCTGTTTTCATTCACTACTGACAAAGGAAGGTTTAGAAAGTAATATTAATTTATCTGGTTAATGGAGGGTTGCATTGTCAAAAGCTTGTCCCATCAGGTATGAACTGTTACTACGATTAGGAAGTTCATTTGAAAGTCTTTTAGTCGTCATACTCATTTAGCAAGAAATCCAGTGGTTATTAATACATTCACTAGGCCTGCTGAAACTATTTTATTTTGATGTTTACATGCAGAACTGTTTTTAAGTTTGTCTACTCACTTATTTTATATAGTCATTGAGACTATTGCCTTTTGGCTTTCTAAGTTTATTCTGTAGGTCTGTATTGTTTGTTTTAGCAATGGAGAATTTTACTGACTTGATTTACATTGTGAGTGCTGACCAAAAAATCAGAGATCATAGAAAAGAGTGCTGAAAGGGATCTGAAGACATCCTGTTAAGATGAACCAGAGGAGATTTGAATCTGTGCAAACTATTCCTGGCAGGTATCTTTCTGGCCTGTTCTGAAGGTTCTGTATTGATGGAGATTCTCCAGCTAACAAATTCCATTACTATTCCAGTCCTTCCCCATCTTCATCACTAGAAATGCTTTCCTGATTTTTGTCTCACTCTCCCTTGCACTACTTTAGGATCACTTGGTGTCTTATTCCTAGTGAACAAATATGCACAGATCTGTTGAACTTTGCTATGATTTTTTAATGTATTTTTAGATCATAATCTACACCTTGACCTGACTTCTGTGGAAAAGGCATTACCAAATCAGTCAGTCATTCCCCACAGACCATGAGAAAGCCTCAGCCCTTGGAAATCTAGGTCAGCATTTAGGGGGAAACATCAGTGGCTGAGAACTCTGGCTGTTTTATACTCTTTAGCTGTCTGAAAGAATTCCCTTTGGTTCATTTCTGGTGGCCTAACCAACCAGCTGATATTTAAACATTTCCTACATAAACGAGACTTCTGACCAGGGATCATCTAGTACAATTTCAAGCATTTGTGTGCTGTGAGACAGTGTAACCTCTAAAACGGATTGCGTTGCTGGCCCAGGACTGCAACCGTATGAACTACGCAATTGCATTCGCTCCAAGGATTAGGCACTCCTCCCTTGCTGCTTCCACTGTTTTCTACTACATCCTAGGTCACCAATCAGTCTGACTATGTAAATTATGTTTTTTGAAATAAAATTTTTAAAATTAAGTAGTTTTGAAACAACATGGTTTGAGGGGTTCATGATACTTCAGAGTTGTTGTAATTTTAATTTTCAGAAAGTCTGAATAAAGATTTGTCCACATAACAATTAAGGCTTAATCTTAAATTTAATGTGTCAGTAATGGAAGTTTACAGATTTTGAGAAGTTTTAATTTTTTCACAAGTAAGCAATGGAAATTCTGGAAAACTGCACCAGAATATTCTGCACGTATAATGGAATTTGTTTGAAATGCCATAGACTGCTGTAAAAAAAGAAAATGAAACAATCCAATGTATCTCTAAAAAATAGTTTTCACCTAAATTGTAAGAATGAGTATAAAAAGGAATTTATCATTCATTCCGAACATTGTCTTTTTAAAGGGGAAAAATGTAAAAGATCCCTTTTCTTGTCAGCTTTCACCCTTTGCTCCCTTTTTGTCTCATTCCTGAATGGATTTATATGATAGTCCACCCAGTGGTTCTACTGGAAGAATTGTTGTAGTAGTGTTAATTGGCATGATTAGTAGCAGACGTTGTATTCTAAACTCAGGATGAAGGACTGTTGCACATCTGACTAAACAGCTGAGTTTTCATTTCTGCAATGCTGATGCTGTACAGGCATTGGGACAAAATTACAGTGCTCAGGAAAGACTTTTTTACCTGCATTTCCAGATGCAAGGAAGGTGCTGTGATGGCAAGAGTTACCATAAAATGGTTAAAAAGCTTCTTGAGAAAGTCAGGTAACTATGGTATTTGGAATTCCATTCTATGATGGAAGATCAGAGGATATGGAGAAGTGTACTCATCCCTGTTTACATGAGCAGTAGGCCAAACAAACTTACTTTTTCCTTCTGCAGATCAAATTGAGAGCGTGATAGCTAAAAGCAGATCTGTGGTTGAAGCAGGAACATTAATCAACTAACAAAAAGAGTCAAGTATGATGACTATTAACTCTTTGGTGCCAGAATTTGATAATACTTGTTTGTCAACAGCTATGTTATATCAGGCAGTCTAGAAGTCTTATGTCAATTTTTATTTATTTTTTCCCAACACAAAGAAAATTAAATTTGGTATTATGCCTGAAGTGATTCAGAAATTGAAATGACACTGAAAGCTGTAGTGTTAAAATTAATTCTCATTTCTTCAGTGTGATATTTCTGTGCTGTCACTCCTCTCTTTTTTTTTTTTTTTTTAAACAATATCAGCTACTATTTATACACTTAGAATTTCTGGCCAGATTACTGTGGAAGGTTGTGGTACCCACATGTACAAAATAGTATAATAATGTTCTATTCTTTTTGGAACAAATTTGTTACACAGATTGTCAGATGAGTCATTTTGTTCATGTCAGATATCTGAAAATAATGGAAAGATGCCAAAGTAAAAGCCCAGTAATCCATGCACTGGGGTAATGGAGCAAATGAAATGCAAAGCTCTTGTACAGGTCCAATTTCAGTACCAAATGCTTACCTGTCAGTCAGCAAAATTGTCCCTGAATAAAAATGAGCCCTTCTGAGAGGGAAAGGATTTTAATATACATCAAATTCTTTGAATCTCTTGTGAGGTAGAAGTTGTTTTGAGGAAGAAATGCTGAAAGGGAAATCTTAGTTCAAGCTAGTTCAAATCATACATGTATTGCTGACTGTGAGAGGTCTGGGTTTATCCTTATTGTTTGGTATCTCTAGCTCCTTAGATAGACAGGTGATTTCCCTTAGGCCACGGCAAATCTGGCCAATCACTGATTTGAAAGTTTTAGACAGGTAACATGCAGACTTTTGGAGGCGTCTGCATTTAGTCTGTGAAAGACCTGATTAAAACTTTAATTCATGAAATGCCAACATAAGAGATATCTTTGCAGATATCTCAGTTACGATTTGCCGTGACCAAAATGTTTTTGAAGTGCTATGCAGCTGAGTATGCTTCTACCTTTAAAATGACCTTTAATTGGGAGAACATGTTTTGCTACTGAGATGTCCTCCTGTGGTCCAAAACATGAAATATTAAACGTAGTATTTATCTGATGCAGCTTCAGAGTTAAGGCTGCCACGGCAGCCTACATGATCTTGCTTTATGAAGTCACGATTTCCTTCACATTTCAATAGTGTGTGCCAGTAGTGTTTTTCTG
Source organism: Callaeas wilsoni (assembly GCA_013398955.1). Lineage (NCBI taxonomy): Eukaryota > Metazoa > Chordata > Aves > Passeriformes > Callaeidae > Callaeas > Callaeas wilsoni. The sequence goes on along the minus strand of VWPU01016428.1, from coordinate 68,107 downwards.
TGCTGAGAGTGTGAGAGGCTAACTGGAGTCAATATAGCCATTGACAGTCAGTCAGGACTACTTCTCTAAAAGTTAATGTTTTGAGAATGAGCCAGCACTTCAGGAATGAAAGGAAAATGAAATGTGCAGTATGAAAAGTGGTAATAAATAAATTGAGCAAAGCTGTGTATACTTTTGTGTTATGACTAGTTGAAGTGCAGATTAAAAGCTCTGAACTGATGCATGGGAAACAAAGAGCACAATACTGAATTCATTTTAATCCTCTGGTTTAAGTGGGTGTGCCTTCACTTCTGGGTCTAGAAATAATCATACTTGTATCAATCTATATTGTGTGACTTTTGTAAGCTGTGAAAATAGTATTTTTCACTGAATTGTCACTTATTATTGTTCATTTGTGGCCACTAACATAGAAAAATGTTGCAGCTACAATGTCAGAAGAATAGGGACAATTTGATGTTTTCTTTTGATGCTGTTTGTTGATACCTAGACCACTGCAGCTTGATTGCCTAACATTAAACCTATAATAACAGTGCAATCATAGCAGTATCATCATGAATGTCGTTACAATAGAAACAACATTTACACGGCTTCAGAATGGTAATTATCAAACTTTTTGTCATGAAGCGCTTATTTGCTAGCATTGATCTGCCCCAGTCAGTTGTTAGCTCTTCTCATCTGAGGTGTATTGATTGTATAATCAGTAGATAGAGGCTGCGGGCAGATGAAATTCAGTGTTGTTGGGCAAATTATTGTCTGCTTGCCTGTTGACCTGGACCCTGCTGGTTGTACCTTAGACAGTGGTGGGATTATTACTCATTTCAGTGACCCTACTCTGACAGAGAACTCCATATTATTATAAAAGATAAATGGCATCCTTCTTTACTGTGGATATGGTTGAATGCAGGTGTCAGTGTGTAGTGAAACCGAAAATCTTGTGCAGCGGTGTTCCTTGACTTTCCTTCAGGTTATTTTCCTTTTTAAATATAAGTAAAGATATTATAGAGTTGCCGCACATTTCATGTCATATATGACTACCATTTATAGGTATAGGATGTGTAAGCACAGTGGTTTTCATTGGTCATTCAAGAATTCTACTTGCCAGGCTGGAAGATATTGATAAAATTCAAACACAAATTTTGCCATCTGGTAACAAGGAGGACCAAACTAATCACTACCTCTAAATATATACTTTTAAAACTCAGGCCAATGGACCACTCATATTGAGTAATTTTGCAAACTCTCTCATTTGTTTTCTTTATCTCTAGCATCACTATGAAGAAACTAAGTAATAATGCAAGTAAATGTGTGTGAGAGATAGTAGTCAGTAAAATGTATATCAGTTCAGTAAAAGTAAATCTCTTACGTAAAGTTCATATTGGAACTTTTATAGCAGTAAAGGTTATTAGTGTATAGGGCAATTAGGAAGGAGATTTGCAGTATGGTTATTAGCAGAGGGAAAGCCCTCCTGACTCAAATGACAAGCGGTGATGTAGAAGCTATGAATACTTTCACATCCTTCAGGAAAGCTACCTGTGTTTGGCTAATGTACTGTGCTCTCTGGTGGTGACTGTACCGTTGTATTGTAAAGGTCAGTCGTTACCTGTGCATTGTATTTAAACCACCTGCTCACAGCAAGTAATTGTATTTGGATGACCAGCAGTTTTATATTAATTGCCGAGTCCTGCTGAAGCCATGATAAGAATACTGAGCACTTACACAGCAATTTGCAACTTCAGAGTGCTATAAAAATATAAGCTAATTATTGTTGTGCTGAAAAATCTATAGATGGTTCTATATAGCTTTGAATATACATTTTATGACCTTAATTTAATTGCCAGAAACAATGGATCTACCTTTAAAAATAAAAGAAAAATGGCTGAGTGGAAGTGCACAATGATGATATTACTGTAATCTCTAGAATAATTGCCCAAGGAAGGGAGCCTTTGCAAAGCACCATTATATTTAAACCAGATGAAATAACAATTCTGAAATGAAAGTATAAGGAAAAAAACCTCAATGTGAAATTGACATTTCTTGCTATGCAGATGTGTATTGAGTACAAATGTATCATGAACAGAGAAGGTAACTAATATGCCAGATGAGAAATAAAGCAAAATGAAGAAGGAGGGACAGTAAGCACCTCTGTGGAAGGATGGCTTGTCTACTAAAGAGCAAATACATGTGTCAGAAACTATGTTAAAATAGATACAGACTATGGTATGAAGTGAAGAAAGTAAATATGGTCATCCATACATAGAGGTTTATATTTTCATTGGTATTTTCAGTAAACATATAGGTCTTTCAAGAAATAAAAACATACTTTATTTGCAAGAGCAATAATAGTAGTCGCTGGCTTACTAGGAAAAATTAAGTTTACTTTTTCAAGATCTGGCTGTTACAAATCATTATACAAGAAAAAGGCAATTCTTAGCTGGTAACTTAGTGGACTAATTAAAGGGGAGGATAACAGTTTAATGAATCTCTTAATCCTCATGGAACATTGTTGACTTCTGCAGCATATTCCTGTAAGTCTTTGGCCAGAGGTTCATCTTTCTGTGACTGAGGGCATATTTTAATACAGTAGAGCTCTGTCACATTGGCTCAGACTTTTGTGAAAACCAGGTTGAGAGAAGGAGCTTTGAGATTCTGTAAAATCATGAGATACTAAAGGTAAAATGTGAGACGGATAAATAACTGAAACAGTTGAAGGATTCAAGAGGAAGAGATGATGACTTAGCAGCATCAAGTATTTCAGGAGTACTGAAGGTTTCCTGCCAGACTTGGTGTTTGTATGACTAGTGAAATTTCAACAGGTGTCTGAGAAAGGGTGGTGACAAATTAATTCATATAATGAATTATATTAGTAGCTTGTAACGCCTGATTATCTATTATATGTGTTAGCCAGTAAATAATTGATTTGTGCTTTTAGTTGTTTATGTACTGCTTGCAGTTCTTTTATAGACAGTAAAATTTGCCTCAACAAAGTGATCCAGAAAGGGAGATTTCCTGGCATTCCATGCATAAAGTCAGTGGCGGTGGCACCACGTGTTCAGTAGCGTCCAGTCCTTTCCAAGACTGTCTGCTGGACTTAACCACCAATTGCTACCCTGGAAGGCAGCTAGCCAAACCCCTGATGCTTTGATTCTTATTTATTTGGTTTTCAAATTGAGATCTGGTCTTTTTGGTTTTGTGAAGACAGCTTTGGACCTTGGCAAAACATTTTTATTTTTCACAGGAATCATCAGAGTCCAAAGTAACATGAGTTAGCTGTGTTCAGTGCAAAAGCCTAACAGTTTTTGTTGCGTTTTTGTCAGGTGGAAATCCTCTCACAAGGTATTTTCCAAAACTGGGAACATGGAAAAGTGATAGTATTTTTATGAAATATTTTATGGTCCACTATAATCTCATACAGATTAACTCATCTAGGTTATGTTGATTTTGATATGTTGATATCTCAGTTATTTCGAGATTTAAAGATCGAAATCTGTGTGGAGAGGTCTTATTTGCAAACCTGTCAGTAAAACTGTATTAAGACTCTGAGTGAAGCTCTTCAGATACAATTCTCTATGGGAAAAAAATTGTCTTAACGTGAGGATTCTTATTGCAAAGGAATTTTTCATCTCTTCCATTTTGGAAAGGCTGAATAAATATTTCCACTCTGAAAAAAAAATTAAGGACATAGTATCAAAACATCTAACTAAAATGTTTGCATGAGGCAGACCATAAAAATGTGAAAAAGCTGCTCTTTCAATATCACAAGAGTGACATCAAGCAAGTCAGAACATCAGCCTGCTTTACTGTATTATTTTTCTTCTGTGTGTGGGAATAAATGTCAAATTCCTTAAGCAACTGCAACAAAATATTTTCACAGGTTGGTTGATAAACTGAATGAGCTCATAGGAAAATTCTCTTAGCAAAGAGAATAAGAACAAAGATGACAACCTCTTCATTACTAGGAAAGCATTAGGAAACTCAATATTCTCAAAAGATGTATACTAGAATGAAATCAGTTCTAGAGTTCAGGTATCTCCTTCTGAATATTAAAAGTTGCAACTCTAACCTGCTTTTATCAATTTTATTGTCTCGTTTCTATAACATCAATATATTTACCAAAAAATCGATGAGGCCATAAAAATTATTAAGTCCTCTTTAGTTCTGAATTTCATCATTTGACTTGTGCAGATTCTCCCTCAAAGGAACAGTTTTTGTCTTTTCAGGCCTTAGTGAAAAACTACTGTAACTGTTGAATGAATCAGTTAATCTCATTTCTTTTTCCTCCACGTTTGAAATTAATTTTATATTACATTAACAGGCTCAATGGTTTCATCCTGTGGCTGCCTGGTTGTTTCACTTAATGCAAGGGCAGATCCGAACAGGATGCAACTTTCACAATAGCTCACATTTGCTCTGAGTAAGGTTTAGAATGAAGCTCATAGTTCTTTATATAAATCCAGTATATCTGGCATAAAAATAATAATAAAAAAATCAGATCACGTGCTGATTTATATTGTTCAAAGTTTCCTTGCCTTTCTTATACTGTAAACATTTCATCTAGACTAATTATAATAAAGTTCAGAATTTCTTTTACTAGATCTTTTTTGACTTGTTTCTGCTAGTTCTTACTGGGTAATTTATCCAAAATAATTTTATTTAGAATGTCCCTTTTACATTAACATGATGGGTCTCAAGAAAATTAAAGGGGAAAAAAAAGGTGGTGGCGAAAGTAGAATCAAAAAAGTCTTCAGTTTCAGTTTTGCATTTTGTTGGCAACAGAGAGATGTATCAATTAAAAAATTATTGAAGTGAGTTGTTCATATTGGTCTATTACATTACTTTTAAAAGGATGTAAAGTTAGTAGAATGTTCTCTCATATTTTGATGGAGTACATAGTCAAATATTTTGATTTCAGAAGTCTATTTCAAGGTTTTAGGTTTGACAAGATGTAAGTCACATAACTAATCTCTTGATAGTACTGAAGCAGGGGGAAAAAAGCCCTCAAATCCTCTCAGAGTACTTATGGAATTTTTGTAACCATTAATTGTATACCTTTTGACATATTCCTGAGTTCTGCTGTATTTTTAACTCAGACATATTGTCTTACAAAGGTATCTTTAGCTGTGGCTATTGCAGCTCATTGCATTACTAAATCAAGACTTTTGTAGCCCTGTGACATGACAGAAAGTTAAATCTGCTCTGGATAGTCAGTTGAACAGATTGAATTAGACAACCATTATTTGATTAACTATTAAAATACAAAACAGGTCAGGAGGAGGAGATTGGTTGGGTTTTGTTGGTGGCTTTTGTAGTCGTTTGTTGGTACGGGATGTTTTTCCCTGCTTAGGAATTATTCCACCTGTACTGCATTCTAATCACATTATCCCAAGAAATGGCAATTCATAAATAAAAAGAATCTTTAAAAGACATCATGATAAGACAACCCAGCTGTCTCAGGAGCTTGCTGAGCTGCATTTTTTGGAGACTGGGAATATGTTTTAGGAAATGCCTGGTTTTGTCTTGCAGTCTTCTCTTGTGATTGTCTTTAGCCAGTACTGAAAAGAAGATGCTGGTCTGCATGGACCTTTGGTCTGACCCAGAGTGACCACTAGGTCAGAGAAAACTGGAAGTTGATATGATGAAAGTTTGCAAAATAATTGATCATTAGGTATATCATGGTGGCTACTTTGCTATTTTTTTCCCAGTGTTTTCTTTCAAATCAATTTCATTCCTCCTGATAAAATGTAGTGGTGAAACACAAACCATGTGCATCCTAAGAGTTTCCTTCTGTTTCAGTCTATTAATGCTGTAAGAATGTATTGTGTAAGAGCGCTGTAGTTACAAGAAGGCACAAACAGATATTCGTTATACATGTATATAAAGCAGTGTTATTTATACACAGACTTGCTTTATGAGCATAAGCATTCCAAGAGAGAAGAATAAGCAGGAGGGCAATAACATGCTGGAGTATAAACTGTCTACTTAAATATCTGACTGTAGTGACTGATATACTTTTTTTGTTCATGGGGGTCTTTTAATTGGTTTGGGTTTGGGGTGATTTGTTGTGGGTTTTTTTTCTTGTTTGGTTTTTTTTTGTTGTTTCTTTTTGCTTTTGATTTTGCTTTTTTGTTTTGTTTGGGGTTTTGGGGGGGTTTTGTGGGTTTTTTGTTTTGTTTTTTTTCTGTGAACATTCATTCTTCACTTTCCCTGGGATCCTTTGGATGCTTTTGCTAGATGGACCATGGTTGGTTTTGATATCCTTTAACAGTCCCAAATTCTTCATTGCATTTATTTCTACTGTGAGACAGATTACAGTTTTATCTGATTTTAAGAAAACGCATTAGTATTTGGGAAGGTAATTGGCATTTGTGAGATAAAAAAAGCTTCATAAAGCATTTCAAAATTAGAGCTGAAATGTGAGCTGTAAAGTCTCGAGTATTTCTTGTTCTCTTTCATTTCCTTATATAAGAAGGACCCAAACACTAAATCTTGTGTAACAGAAGTCGTTTTGTAACTGTTTTTCCTACTTTGCACCAGGAGACCTGTTTTACTGAGGTTTTTATTGGCGTGGCAGCAAAAAAATGACAATGGCAGCAGTCCATCTGACCTGTAAATATAGTGTCACCAGTAGTATTATTCTAAAGCCTTTTAATTGTAGCTAAAGCATTTCTTTATGATACCCTATAAGCAAGACTTTTACTATTATTATGAGGTGATTATTTTTATGAATTCCAACTTCAAGGTTTTCTAAGCGTGTCACTGGCAAGTTGAAACATTTCAGCTTTACTCATCTTTTCACCTATTAGTACATCCCACCAACTGAAAGCCGAAGGATCATTTCCCCTATTGCCATAACTGCTTTAATCCTTCCTGTAATTCCAGAGCGCACCACTGTGAAAGCTCTTTGTTGTATACTGTGCCAGTGACCTGCACACCAGAAAGGGTCAGGGCCCTGGCAGTGGCTGACGGGACCTGGTCAAGACTCTAAGACTCCATGTTAGGCTAAATTGATAGACTTACTTGGATCTACAGACTGTTTTACATAAGGCTGTTGTAGGAAAGGAGAGAATCCTAGATAACACATCTATTGATAGAATAGATAAAAGCTGCTCAAACGAAGCTAGGAAAACAAGGTGCTGGGCTTGTTTGATTTTCAGTGAATTTATTTCAGTGCACAGAGAAGGAGATTGAAGAACAATGAAGTAAGGAGAGGGTCGGAGGCATGGGAAGAAGTTGCAATATTCTGCAAGTCTGTAAAACTCAATTTTTGGCAAAATGAGTATTTTTTTTTCAATGTACAGAACTTACTTCATTGTCTGGAATAATCTTTAAGAGCTAAGGTTACAAATATGGAAGAGCTTCAGAGAGTGAAATGTGGGAAGTGACTGGTGGAAGGTTGTACCGTTCCTATGACTGATTTTAAACTGAAAGATCACACAAGTTCTTCTAAATGGTATTCAGCAATGCATATAGTATCTTAGGAAGATAGACAGGAGAATGCTATAGCAGTCATAAGATGGACAATTTAGTTAAAGGACTAATCTAAAAGGTGAATTGCAGTGATGAAAATGAACTAATGTAGAATAATGTTTTACAAGAGCCTTTAATAAAAATTCTTGCTTTTTTTCATGTGTGATTATGCAAGTCCTCCTCCTGAAAATTCTACATTTTACAGTAATAGAGAGAGAGTGTATACTTGCAAATATCTGATATAGCCAAATAAATTTTGGGAAAAATGATAAAATAAATTCCATTCAGGTAGCACTTTAAATCTGCCATGTAATGACTTCCCATGTCACTTGTGAGTCTGGATATGATTGGAGAGCTCAATGCTGCTGGGAGTTTTGTTGTTATTGTAGATCTTGCCTTCCCTTTTTTCAGAATCCCTAGCATTTTTTCTCTCTGTGTGTCAATGTGATAGCTAACAGACTTCATCATGCCGTCGCTGGGTCAGCAAGATCTGGTGCCATTTGAGACTTGTTTACTGTAAGTCTGTCATAGAAGAGCTGATTATAGCAAATAATCTCATTCATTCAGTTCAGATTAAATGGGGAGATAAAAGTATTTTGATTTCTAAGTAATTGATTTAAAAATGCAAACGGGTAAACAGAGCTATTTAATGAAGTCAGCTGTGACTTGAGACTAAGGGAGAGAGTTATGGAATTTTTCTAGGACGAACTTGCAAAATCAATTTGTAGCACACATCAAGAGGAAAGAGGAAGAATTTTACGCGTTTTTCGGCAGTACAGTGGTAATGAATATGAGGACAAAAACCCCAATGGAATAACTAATGTAATGATAAATTTCAGATCCAAATCTTTGCCAAACTGAAATTCAAAGACCTTCCTTATTCAAGGCCAGATGTGCTCCATCACTTCTTAGAAGAAGTGAGTTGTGGAGTTGGAGGCCAATCAGTATTTTAAACTGGAGAACTGCAAGCCCATTAGCCATTTTGTCATGACATAAAAAGGAGGTATTTTGAATTTGTACCTGATCGTAGGAAGCAAAGGATTAGAGTAAAGTGATTGGTTTTCATAGTGAGGAGAATTAGTATCAGAATCTGCCAGAGATCAGTACTCTGAGCTACACTGTCATGAGTGGGAACTCATGGTGCCGAATGACTTGTTGATAAAATTATGGATTACATTAAATATCCATAAATACAAAGGAACATTCATGGAAAATGCATCCCAGAGTGTGTATATGTATTGTTGTTCTCTGGAACACGTAAAACTAACATGAAGAAAACATCGGCAGATGCTTGGTGATTTTGGAAAGAGCAAGCAATTCTAGAAATCAGATTACAGTTCTGCATGATAAACCTGTCTCTTAAGTACTTCATACAGTCTCTGTCTCATTCTCTCATCTCAAAAGGGACATAAGAAAATGAGGAAAAGCACAGAGAAGAAAAATGTGGATGATTGGGATAACAGAAGAGTTTCCACATCAGGGAGTAGTTAGAGTTAGAATCCCACAGTTCAAAAAGAACTGAATGGTGGGGGGTGGTGTAGGAATGTAAATCATGAATAAGGAGAAGACAAAGCACATTTGGTTTTGAAGAATAGGGAGATATCCCTAATAAAGCCAGCAAGCAACACAGGATTTATTGACATAAGATATTTTTTAAGCCTGAATTTGTGTATTGATTCAAAATGTGACGGGTAATTCCATAGAAGAAAAGTCCATCAGGAATGACCATTTAAAGATGTGAATACAAACTGTGGATCAGAGAGACCCAGTTTATTGCAATTTTGACCTGATATATGAGTGATATAAGTGTGAACTTGTTACTATCACAGACTACATAATCTAGATGAGCCTCTGGTCTGACTGAGTCCAGATGTTCTTCTGTATATTTTATACATTATATATTGTTTAAGCAGAAGTCTGGAACAACTTGGAAGACTTTACGCTTTCTATAAAACCTGAATTTCATACAACAATTTCATGGTTTGTTTGGTGTAGACTTTTTTTCTTCCTAGAAACATGTTCCTTTGATATCAGATTTAAAATTTATTATCTCTCAATTTCATTGCATATCCTTTTGTTCTTGTATTACTAGAAATGATGAATAGAAACTTATGATAAATGTTATCTATGTAATTCATTGTTTCATCTCTCAAATACACACTCTGAGTCTTTTTGCTTTCTCTTCATGAGAGATTTTTGTGATTTTGATATTTCTTATTGCACTATCTTAACCTCTTCTAATTATTTTAATTAAATGTTTACAAATGCAAACATCAGAAAAGGAAACCTTGAAAATATGACTAGGATAGTTAACCTTGATCAAAGACAAAAGGAGGTGGAAAAACAAATATGCAATATTAAAATCAATATGAGAAGGACCTGTGAAATTATACTGCATTAAGAGTACATGGCTCAGAGAGAGGAAATCATTTATGCTCCTGAAATCAAAGTAGATCACCAAAAGCTCAGCCAGAGCACTGTATGAATTTTATTGTGTCCATATCATATATAAGAAAATGAAAACTCGCTCGTAGACTGAAGTCTTCTCAATAGGAAGGCATCTGTAGAAGGGGAATAGAGGAGCTTGTGCGAGTAAGAACCCTGCCCTGCACATACCAAACTGGGTATATAAAGAGTGTTTAAAAATTAGAACAGTCTTTTGACCAGGCATCTTCTTTAAACAGGACATGAGGAATCACTTGGTTTGTTTTTTACAATTTTGCTGCCATCATAACGTAAGTGACAACAGGACAATGACCTTATTAAGTCATCAAAAGAGCCCAGACCCTGAAGTGTTTGCTTCAGCCTGTCTATGTCTTGCCTGCAACCAAACATACCCATTTTGAAAATACAGTGTCAATTTTTAATAATGTTTCTCAGTGAATCAAATAAGGCCAAATTCTGCTTCTGCTTGCTGCTAAGAAGGTGAAAAGAATTACCTACCATGCAGATACTCCACCTATACGCTGACATAACAGATTGCACGAGTTGGCCTTATAGACGGTAGTTTGTTTGGCATACAAAGCATCTAGTAATCTACAAAATAATTTCTAATATTTGCTCATGTAAGCCACATGGAAGCTTTATTTAAAAGGATCTAAATGTGCTGCTGTGTAGAACCGTCTTCCTATTGAGGTGGAGGAGCTCTGCGTCTGTCTTTGACTGTCTCCTACAGTGAGATAGAGTCAGCTGTGGACTCTATCTGTGGACCTTATGTCACTCTACAGGATCAGGCTTTGCAGGATGAAGTTTAGGGCCTTGTTCCTCAATTTATCACCTGCATGTGGCATTCCTCTGCTCTCAGCAAATGTCTGAATTCTACTGACTAACCCAGCACTTGTTACAGGTATGGGTTTTGATGTTGCAGAGGAAGTTGTCTGGTTGTGAAACAAAAAAATTGCCTTTTTAGGGTTTTTTCCTTTTTAAAAATTTGCTCTTTTATTGAGAATTTAAGCGTTTATAAAATTTAATGTTTAAAAGCTGAGAAATTAGGCAATTCTGTTTGCTTGTCACCCATCATCTCAGCATTTCAGACTTATGTACTGAAGTACTATTTTTATTTCTCTACATATATATTATGTTTTTTACCACAGGACTCCTTTCTCATTCAGTGTACATAGTAACAGAGATCAGTGAATGAGCAGCTATTCATGTTTTCTGTTATTCTTATTGGCCAATATGTGACCCACACGTGGTGTTCACATTCAATCATTACATTGAATTCAAAACTATTAATTTCTCCATAGGCTTTCTTTCCATTGTAGCTATCATTAGCATCTGAATGCCTCACAAACCGTAATTAATTAATTTTCACAAAGCCCCTGTGAGGTGAGATGACATTATTAAAAGAGGAATGAGCCACAGAGAAAAGTGCCAGCCTATATTTTGAATGCCCAAGTTGACGTGTGTAAGGTGTGTTTTTTTAAGCTACTTAGAATTCCACAACACTTTATTTGGGCTTTGTCTAGCTTCCTCTTACTTAACTACAAGTGCCATGCAACTTTGCAAATCGAGCCACAAATAGGTATTTATGAATAGCAGTTATTTGTTATAAGGGAGAAAATGAAGTAACGTAATCTACCAACTATCAAATCATGCAGACATTGATACCATCCAGTGTTCAAAAAAGACATCTAGCTACCTTAAGCTTCCACTTTCTTATTATAGTTTTCTTCATCAGTAACTACACACCACTGAACTACTTCAGAAAAAGATCCTGTGGGCACAGACCCTTGATGAGTCCTCAGGGCATAAATAAGTTCCGCAGTGTTGTGATATGTTAGAAGCCTAACACAATTCTGGCTTTCCAACATGGAAAAGAAAACACTGATTAATTAACAGGATGAAAATGGTATGTGTTTACCTGATAAATACCAACAGTTTCTCAAAGGCAAAAGCCAAGCTGGCCACTTCTGGCTGCTAGAAATGTGTGAAATGGAAAAGCTCAGTGCAGTAGGAATAGTTATACAGATCGTTTGTTTCTTTCCCATATCAGTCTTCTGATGCCTCTTACTCCTTTCCTCACAGATACTTAGAGGGTCATGCAGAAGGAGAGAGATTTTGGTGTAGGCTGCTGACAGTTTTGGGTAGTGGGAAAAGATGAAGATATTTTCTGATGTCTTCTACTGAAAGCCCAGCAGAAAAGGTGCAGTTTGCTGCACCCACTGAATTGATGAGTAACTGGCAGGGTTTATTGAGCTGAATGTTCTGTGCAGTTCTTGTTAGAGTCTAATATAGATATTTTTTAGGATATTCTGTAGACAACGCATATGTTTTATAATGTATAATAAAAGCATTTGTCTACATTATCTCCTGGAAAACTTGTAACACCAAAATGTGACTCTCAGATTCATTTTCTACAAGAGACTTTACGACTGTAATGATCGAGACATTTTTTGATTGTCAAAAAATCAAATCTGTGCCTTTATCTATGCCTTAGGTTTTGGAGTTTTGGGGTTTTTGGTTGGGTTTGCTGGGAGTCTACTACTCAAAGTTTAGTCTGTGTAGTTGACATTTTTTGGAGGCACGGTTGGATTGTGCCTCTACCCACACCTCAGGCTTTGTCCTTACTAGAGTGCATTTAATGTTTCTGGACAGGCAAGTGTTTCTGACAGCTCGAGCCTGTAGCCTTATTGTTGCAAAAGAGAGTCTTGACTGACAACAAAGCTGTGTACAGCGTGATGCCTACCTGTTGGGCCCCTTCAGGAGCAGCACGGAGAGAAGCCTTGCAAAGCTGCAGAAGCACTTTGCACAGGTAGTCCTTACTGAGTGTCTCTGATGTTCACAGTAGGGGATTTATTTATGGTAATTGTTTGGTGTCTGATTGTCTCGGTTTGTAATTTCAGACCACTTTGCAGATACTGAAGTAGGTTTACCTAATGTGTAATTGTTTCATGTTCTTCTAGCCCAGCATCTGTAGACTAGTATTTCACTTTATTGGAAAGTAGTAACTAATGACAGTGTAAAACCTAGCAAATATTTATATTTTCTAGAACTGTTGTCTTGATTAGCGTTTTTTTTAACAATTCAGAGAATTTAGAGACATATATTTATTTAATTTTGATTGAAGATACAGATCTGTGTCTCCTAGCTGCTTTGAAATGTCATGTCGCTCTCTACCTATTTACTCCTTTAAATGGATGCCTGAGGGACACCAGGTTAAACAAAGTATGACAATCAACAGATACACAGCTTACCTCATGTATCTTGAATTTACTGCTCTGAGGGTCTCTGTGATTTTCTGGGAGATTGATAACCCATTCCAAACAGGCACTGATGGTTCAGTCAGTGCAGTTTCTTGTATGCTGTTTGCTCCTTCAGGAATTTGTTAATGAGTACTACACCTTTAATTATATGCTTTGTTTACCTATATCTTTCTCCTGTTTTCTGTAAAATATCAGGTAAGGTATCTCACCTAATACTTGATCATTTAGAAGAAATTTAACAACAACAACAACAATCAGCCTAGTTTTTCTTTCTTAGGGATTTGTAAAGCACTTGTTGATCATAGCCTCTGATAAAGTGTATCTACAGTTCAAGAAAATTTCTCAAACAGAGGGGAAGATGTCTGTAATTAAAATTTTAAATTGCATTTCCTGGCGACATGAATATTTGTGTTCTGGCTTAAGCAAGTAGGCAGAAACAAATTAGATTACTGGACTGTCAGTGAAACAGCTGTTTCCTATTAGCAGGCAGAAAATTTAAAGTAGAACATACAGAGGAGTCTAAAGTAAAAGTTACAAGTGGGTGGTGAGAGGCCTTTTGGATGAGGTCTTTCTGATTCTATGAAAAGCAGTGACTCAAATTTAATAAAAGCACTGTACTATAGCTAAAATATTTTTTTAATCTTATTTTAGCTTTCTGGCATGTAATATTTATATATAGTTGTAGCAGTTAAACTCATTTTAATGGATGAATTTTTATGTAAAAGTAAAAAAAGATGTTCTGTGCTGCAAGCAGCAGGTGTGTTTTTAATCTTTAATAGGTCACCTTCCTCAGTGCAAGCAGGCAAGCTGTTATTGATCAAAGAGGTTTTGTTGGGTAGCTCTCAGATTATTGAGTGACAAACTTTATTGGATTTGACTTAACAGAAGTCAGAAGACAGCTGAAGCATAAGAGCTTGCACTACCATCAGAGTCATTTTACGACAGCCAGGGAGCAAAGCTCAGAGATGGATACTGAGCTCTTTGCTGGCCCTTGGAGATTAACTGAACAGCCTTCCTACCAATTCCCAAGCCTGTCAGCAGAACCAATTAGATTTTCAACCAGTAGACAAGAAGGGTGGCACTTGGGGACCTTTTTGCTTTAGGTCAAAGGCTTTTCAGACTGCGATGAGATGACATTGATGATGACACGTTGAGCATTGGTTGGTTTTAAGACAAGTTAAATTAGCAGTCTTGAAATGATTCCAACTGTCTCCTGACTTCTCACTGTTGCCATATTCAGTGGATCCTGTCAGGAGCAGGTTGATGACTTAATAGTCTTTCTTGAGTGGATTTGAGCACTTTGGCTGTGTGTTTATGTGTAGTTGTCATGCTTAAAATATTCATATAAAGGTTTGAAATATTTATTTGAAGGAGCCTTCTGCAGAGTTCAGCAATACAGCTCTCAGTGATTCTGCCTACCTTTCCTCTCTCTCTTTTTTTGCTGCTCTAAGCAGTTGTTGCTAAAAAATGCCTTTAACTATGTTTGATCTGTATGAAGTGACATTGTTTCTCGTGGCTATTGATAACATAAAGCACTTAGGAAGTTTAAGAATTTATTCAGCCTTTGATTTCCAAAATCCTGGATGGCAAGTTCCAATCCCACCTGTACAAACATTACAATGGTTTTGAGACCATTTCAGATTAGGAAAGGTGTATTCAGCTTGTACAGTCTTGTAAACATTTTGTAATCTTTGATTCTAATTCAAGTGGATTGTGATAGATGTGGAAAACGGGGAAGAAGAGAAAGGGACAGGAATTAAGATGAAGTCTGCCATAATTAAACTGCCTTAGGCTGTTTAAGCAAGAGAGCAGGATATTACGATGAGGCTGTTCTTTTAAAAGTATATGATACTTTAAAGACATTTCCCTTTAGTGGATTGACTGCTACTCTTGTAAAAGGAGCTAAAGAAATAAAAGTGAAGTAAGCTAGTTGACTTTAAATTTGTACCTTAATGTAAACAAAATCCCAACTGTTACTAGAAATAAATTGAAGCTGTCAACATGTAGGTGTTAAAATTAGCATGTCTGTAAGTTCTAATATGTGTTAATATTAAATACTCAGCATTTAAAGGGAATGGCTAGAATATTTCCTTCTGAATGCCTAAGGTTAAACTCCTACATCTAAACCCATGTTTATTCACCAGATTAGGTACTTACCCTGTATTTAGAACTTGATGTCAAGCGTTCAATTGAAAATGTTGGTGCTATTTATTTGAATTTTGCATTCTCAACTACTATTTTCTCTCAGTAAGAATTCTTCATCTTTTTTAAGGATGGTGATTTTTTAAAAAAAAAAGAGAAACGAGCAATCACCTGGAGCTTTTAGACATTATTCTAAGAACCACAAGCAGTATAACACAGAGGAGATTGACTGCCATTTCAAGTATATCAACTAGTATTCCAGGTGACATTATTATTTTTCTTTAGGAAGTATTTCTTTTTGTCATAGCAGCAAAAAGTCATCATACCCAGATTAGGAAAAAAAAGCAAAGAATTTGGGACATCTATCTACTATGGTAAAATTAGGTTTTAGATGTTGCATGTTTCTGAGTGATAACTTTTACAATTAGAATCATCCACATTTTTCCTGATCTGAAATATTTTATGCCCTGCTTTTAAAGACTTAATCACAAATTTGATGTGACCATAGTCAGAGGCAGCCAGCCTGTGATGACGACTGCAGTTTTGAAGGTCAGTGACTTGCAGAATGGTCATGGCA
This sequence comes from Callaeas wilsoni, assembly GCA_013398955.1. Taxonomy (NCBI): domain Eukaryota; kingdom Metazoa; phylum Chordata; class Aves; order Passeriformes; family Callaeidae; genus Callaeas; species Callaeas wilsoni. Next base: position 52,219 of record VWPU01016428.1, on the reverse strand, counting down.
TCTGCCTTAGTTCTCCTGTTTTATAGGTGTAAATAAGTTGTAAATCTCTAAAGTAAAAGGTAATATGAAGATAATTTGTCTAATAAGCAGTAAGACTTCTATTTGTGCAAGATACTTTCCAGTTTAGGTGATAAGTAATGAATATTACTGAGAAAAACAAAATTATTTAGCAGAGATTTTGGCCACTAGAGAAAAAGCAAGGAATAATCTTATGAATTGCTTTGGTCTCTTCCATAAAATATTTTAAACAGTTATTTCTGGAGGCTAGGTATAACACGCATTCCCTCTCCGGCCATTTTAATAGAAGCCTGTTATTTTTAATAGAAGTATTGATTTTGAGGAAAGGAGATGCTGTATTTTGAATCAAGTACTTATATGAGGCCAGAATTTTAAGCATAAATAAGAAAATTGTACATGTATAATATTTTACAAGCAATATTGTCTCCAAACGATGAAGGGAAATGTGGGAGCAGAACATTGAATTGACTGAGTCAATGCCACCTATCAGGGACAGTGCTAAGAGCAGTGGGTTATTCTCTCTATTAATCTGGAGTTGTGCTTTGTGGACCTTGCTGCTTTCCAATGTGTTAATGTTTTCATGGAACTTTTGTGGCCAGTCAGTTCAGGTCCCTGTTTAAACCTCTAAGACTGAGAATTTCCTGAATTTTGTTTGAAGAAAGTCAAAGCATCTCCAAAAAAGTTAATGAAACTTTCAATGAAATATTAGCCACCAAAATAATCGGCAATTACTGTCTCATTACTGACAAACTCATATTTGATTTTTTGTTGGTTTTTTGGTTAGTTTCAGCTGTCAGCCAATGAATCTTTTAAAAACTTTGTCTTTTCAATTAGGGACCTCTGTTACCAGGGTTTTTTGCCCATATATGTTCTTGTACATTCTCAATGAGCTCCCTTCTCACCTTCTGCTTTATAAGCAAAATTATTAGGTCTCCTTTTTGTTCTTCTTTAAACAGGCCTTTATTGACTTTCATAATTGTTCTTTGAAACCTCTTGAAGTGCAGACCTCAGTACTGGCACCAATATTTACTAGCAGCCATATTGCCAGGAAGGAAGTGTAATGCCTTTTTGCAGGCAATGTTCTCTGCCCACAAATAGGAATGCATTAACCCTTTGAAGAACTGAATCTCCCACCACAGAAGTGTTCACAGAGTTCTTTTTATCCTAGGTGTGTGAGTTTACATTTACATTTGGTGGAATGAACCACAAATTGCTTTCATGCATCCAGATTATCAAGAAATCCAGACCACACTGTAACATTGAACTGTCTTCTTCATGATTATCCCTGACATCAGCTTTTATGTTATCTGCAAATTATATCTGTAATGATTTTATGTTTCCAGATGAAGATGTTAAATGACATAAGGTCAAAAATATACCACCCTGGGATCTCAGGAAAAATATATGTTCTCAGTATAGTAACTTCCATTTTGAGACCTTCTTAGTTTGGGCCATGCCGAATTTCTGTCAATATTATTTTAGAATCCAAATAGTTATTGCTTTACAAAAGCTTCATTGGCACACCCTTTATCAGATATTAACCTGTATTCACTAGCATTAAGTATATTGTCCTGCTTTAATTTCTTATTAATAAAAATCCTGTAATCCCATTAATGTATCTAGGGCCAATATCATGTCATTGGGGCTACCTGGGTTATTTAATTTGCCGTTTGTTGAGTACTGATATTGTACTGATTTTCATCCAGTCTTCTGGAACTTCTCTGCAGTTCTGAGATACATTAAAGATCAGCATTAATTGAGCAAGGAACCGCTAGGCTATCATAAAACTCTCAGCTATGAGTTAGCCGTGTGTATACTGATTGAAAAATATCTGACTGTAGTAGCTGTCATTGAATATCTTCCTGAGATGCTGTTGAAAAGGTACTATATCCTGATCACTTGATCAGAGCAGGTTATCCTGTTTTATTTCCTAAATGCAGAAAGTAATTATTTATTGAACTTTTCAACCTCTTCTGCATGATTTGTGATGGATACGATTTATGGATCCTCTGTTGTTCCTGGTATGTCTTGAAACTCATTTAAATTACCCTTAAATCTTCCGACAATTGATTTCTTTTGTCATCTATTTGCTCCTCACATAAACTTGATACATTTCCTAGCTTCAATATCTTCTTTAAATACTAGAATTTTAAACTATTTTAAAAATTAGTGTAGATTTTTCTTAGATTTGAAAAAACGTGGGTTTATGGGCATTAGAAATAAGAATTCTAAACAGCTTTCATTTCATGTGAGCATTTGTGTGTTCAAATTATTTTCTCAGTCTGATTTAGCTTAGAATTATTTTCACATTCTGAAACTGGCCTTTTAAAAATATCAGATCTGTTTTTGAGTTTGGGTTGTATGCCATCATTTTTGTAGCAAATGAGTAGACTCACCATAGCTTGACTTTTAAATTCCTTGACTTTTAGTTCCACCGTTAGTCTGTCTCTATCTTCAAGATGAGGTTTAATGTGTCACTTCCCAATGTTGACTCTCCTAATGATTTTTCAATTAAGACATTTTAATATAGTTTTAGAAATTTCATTAACTTTTAGACCTAGTAGTTGCATGTTTTTGATGTATGTCCCGTGATGTCAATCCCTGCTGAGAAGTTGGAATTTTTTTCTCCCCTTCACCTTAGAGATAGGAGGTTGTGTGTGTTAATCATCCTGTTCGGCACCATGACTTGATTGTCTGTTGCACCCAGCAGTGGGGAACCCACTTGCATCCATACTACCTGCTATCCATGGCTGCTTAGTCAGCATCGTTTACTTCCAACTTGGCAGTGATGTAGATAATTCTGGGATTTATTTCCAAGAAAAGCCCATACCTCTTACTCGTGGAATGTCACTAGTCTGAAAAGATCGAGCATAGAACAGCAGTGCAGTAGTATACTGGGAATCACAGTTTTATCATTGTGGATTTATTTTTAAGAGGGTAACAGGAGTGGCCGCACACCTGAGCACCATAAAGATGCTGAGCAAGCACTATCAGACTGAAACACTGGCAACAATGGACCCAGATTTTGCTTCAAGACTATAAATCCTCTGTTCTGCCACACAGGTTTTGTTAGCTCTGGGAGGCTGTCATTAAAAAGAGACCTCCAAGGAAAAGAAATAATCGTGTTATCAGGAAAACATTAGAAGTTGGAGGTTGTAGTCCTCATCAGCTGTAATTCTTTCATTTGTGATGAATCCTGAGGATGTGTACCTTGTGCCCAGACATTTTTGTCTATTTTCAGTTTTCTTTAATTGTATCAGTTTATGTAACTGGAGGAAAGTGGTCAGGATTAGCAAAGTGATTTTTCCTCTGCATGTGATGCTGGTAAGGCCACACATCGAGTGCTGTGTTCCGTTCTGGGCCCTTCACTACAAGAAGGATATTGAGGAGCTGGAGCATGTCCAGCGAACACAACGGAGTTGAAGAAAGTTGTAGAGAGCAAGGCCTATGAGCAGGTGAAGGAGTTGGAATTGTTTAGCCTGGAGAAGAGGAGGCTCAGAGGTGGCCTTTTCGCCCTCTAAACTCCATGAAAGAAGGTTGTAGCCAGGTGGGAGTCAGCCTCCTCTCCCAGATAACAGGTGACCGGATGAGAGGAAATGACCTCAAGCTGCGCCAAGGGAGGCTTAGGTTGGACATCAGGAAGAATTTCTTCACAGAAAGGGTTGTCAAGCAAAGACCAGCACTGTCCTTCTCTCTTCCACTTCAATTGCAAATATGACCTTTCAACAACTTTTAATCTGCTTTAATGCATGTGACCAGTAACCAAAGCATTAGACAGCCACTGTATTCTACTGGTTTTATCACTGTACTACAGTAGCAATCAAGAAGAGTGAACTGACACATTTATGGCCTGTGGCTAAGCAATTAGGAGAATCAGTACTGGATTACATCATCTTAAAGCAGATTTGTTGTGAGTGAACTAAGTTAACTTTCACACCCTGGATATCACAACAGTTTTAATCTTTCAGTAACATCTTGTGTAAAAATTAATCATAAGCTTGGCTGGATTATTTTTGACACCCAGGAAAACATTGTGAAAAGCCATTCTTGTGAAGCTTTTTGATACATGGAGGATATATCTTCCCATTTTGCTTCACTGTTTGCACAATTTAATCACAATGGCCCCAGTAAATGACACGTAAGTAAAATTCTCTGCAAATTATTAAAGTGTCTGTTACTTAAAAACAGATAATGAACACAACAATGAATTTGGCATCGCTTTTCCAATAGAAAAAAAATCCCTCATTCCTTAGCTCCAGGAAAATTCAGCTTAAAGAGACAGAGGAAGGAATTACATAATATAGAAAGTTATGTCCCTCATTATGTAGAAATGCTGGTTTATTTTGAAACTTAAAAGCACTGGCTTGTGTTTTTTCTTCTCTACTTTTTTTTTTTTTTTAAATTTGTGCTGCATAGCTGTATAAAATGCAGCATAAGTAATTGGCAGAGAAAATTTTGTTGACAGGGAAGTTTTTACCCCAGTAAAGGTGATGCTTGTCATCAGAGTGTCCTTTCTGTCACCTCATGTGCTTGTATCAGAGACATTACTAATTTGGCAGGCAAAACTCTTCCACATCTATACTCCTTTGGGGCTGGATGACTGCCCTGAATTCCTGTCTGTGTGAGTTGGCATTAGCACGTACTAACTATTGAGCTTACATCAGTGTTATCTAAGCCTGGCAATGCACTGTTAAATCTGTGAGCATAGAGAAATCACTTCTAAAGCACTATTTCATATGCACTTTTAATATGCATCTTAGAAGATTTCTTGGTTTCAGTCATGTTTATATAGCATTTCTGAAAATCACTAAGGTAAATTCAAAGGTTCGTGTGTATGTTTTTAGTGTATGTACGCAAAATAACATATATATATATATGTTTAAAAAATGTGCATATGTTTTATCTTATTACATGCAATGTGACATGCATGTAACTCTGATTAAGATGCTGTTTTCTATTCACTGGTAAAATATGGGCTATATGCCAGAACAACAAGGTACGGTAAAAACCAGTGGTAGATGATTAAGACTAGGAGCTCATAGTGATGTGGCTTTCCATTTGGTGTATTGAAAAGTTCTTCACCCAAAAAGGTTTTTTTTTAATTGGCAAGTAGCTTTCTCTGAAGTGTTCAACTAATATCTGAAAAGTATCTACAAATAGAGAAATCTAAGAAATTGTCTAGAGACACTTCATTCTGTTTTCACATTAACAATAATGTAAAGCAGTTGTCAATAACTGTCACAAATGCTAAAAACACCACCCAAATTGTCAAGAAGGACAAGAAATTGCTGTTGTCCCCATTTTCCCCTCAAAAAGAGGCATTCACAGTCTTGCACTTGTTTGCTAGAAGAAAGGTAGACTACTTGTTGGACTTAGGGTAGGCTTCCCTGAGACTGTTTACCGGAAGATAATTGCAACCTGTTGACATTGTTTAAAAGATTTAAAATGATGATATAAAATTGTATTCGAGAGCTGGATAGTCCCATATTTGCAGGGAAGCAAGTATGGTGATACATGGCTTCAAACTGAGAGAGAGCAGGTTTAGATTAGGTACTAGGAAGAAATTCTCTGCTGTGAGGGTGGTGAGGCACTGGAACAGGTTGTCCAGAGAAGCTGTGAATGCCCCATCCCTGGAAGTGTTCAAGGCCAGGTTGGATGGGGCTCTGAGCAACCTGGGCTAGTGGAAGGTGTCCCTGCCCATGGCAGAGGGATTGGAACAAGATGATTTTTTTAAGCTCTGTTCTCACCCAAACCATTCTATATTTCTATGATAGAAATATCATTGAAATATCACCTCACATCAGGTGATACGGAGTCATGGGAACTGCCATTTCTTCTCTAGATGGCTGCAAGTAAGTGGTTGAAAATAGCTGTGGAGTGATGTAAGATGTGCTTTGTTTACGTGAAGTTGTCAAATGTGTGGGAAGAGTTTTTCTGTTGAGTGCTTGGCATGAACTTGGAAGAGTTATAACAGAGGAAAGCGGGCAGGTGTTGTTTTCCCTGAAAGCAATAGTGAAAGAATAAGTACTAGAAGGTTATTTGTCTGGATAAGATAACAAGGCAGTTTCAGGGTTTAAAGATCATAACTTAAATATATCAGCGTGTGGTGATACTTGCAATGAATAGCGTCCTGCATCCTGCGGGTAAGGAATATGAGTGCACATCCAAGGTCTGTAGTAGGAGAAGCAAAACACAAAAGAAAATCAGGGAAATGGTCTGCACAACAGGCAGCAGCAGGAAGACCTGACAACTGGGAATCGATGTCGTTCTGAAAAGTCAGGTTCAAACACATGGAGCCTACATTACTTTGTAAAGGGAGGATTATGCACTGCAGCTCCTTGCTTCATAACATTCCTCCTCATCTGTCTGCCTTTGCATCAGGCTGGCCATGTATTTGTCCTAAACCAGGGTGTTTTGTGAGCTTTCTACCCTGAGTATTATCTTCCTATCCCCTTATTTTTATACCGAGGTGGCGTTAACAAAAGCTGTCTCCTTCAGTGTTGCTGGGGAAGGTTCTAGTTCAATTGCAGCAGTTCACAGTTCACAGTATGTAGACAAGCATACCCTATGAGTGCTGCACAGAGATTAAAACACCAGCCTTTATTTCATGTCTTTATTTTGCCCTTTTTAATGTTTTAAGTGAAGATATCATTAGGTCATGATTCACCAAAATGGAGTGATAAATTCCTGAATAGGGCTTTAAGTTTTGTCATGCAGGGGTAATAGTTGATCTTTTAAAGCAATTGAGTCACCTTTTAGAAAGCTTGATGCACTAATAAAACATCTTTGTAGTAGTGAAATAAGTTGTATGGTCACTGGTGGCCTAAGAAGCATGCAAAGTATTAGCCACGAAAGCAAGGAAGCTGGCAATTTCTGGCAACATCTGGTGGAGCTGTGCTGGAATGGGCAGAAAGGGCACTTCTCCTTACTGCCATAGCTTTATCACTGTTTGCAGGTTTTTTATCTTAAAATATTGTATTAATATCAATTGTATCAGTATAATACAGAGGTATTAGCTTCTCTACTCATATTCTCTAAAAAGATATTGCCATTAAAGTGTCGTAAAGCTGTTCAAAACAACAGATATTTCTGGACCATATCAATCTTACGAATGGCTAATGCAAAATTGCTAAACAGAAAAGAGAATACATTTTCTAGTGAACAAGCTGCAGAAAAAACAACTTAAATCTTTTGGGGCAATAGAACTTTTCTGTATTCAATTGTAGTTTAAATAAGGAACAATTAAATTGCCACAGGCTTTCCACTTTAAGAACAATTTCAGAGGTATATAAATTCAATAGCGTTGCCTCTTTCTAAAAGTGACAGCCTCTGGAGCTATTTTCCATGCTTGGCCATACCTTCACAAGGACTCTCTCATATCAGGAGGAGAAAGTCATTCCAATTTGGGTGAGACTGATGTATCAGCCCAGAGAGAGAAAATATGTCTTCACAGAGGATTACATTCAAGTAAGTTTCTGGAATCAGGGGTTTTGAAGACAAGGGTTGTAAGGAATGTCCAGAGGATGGCTAGCCAATGTCAGATCGCTAAACTCTGTTAAACTTGTAAAGACAGAAGTTTTATTTCTTTTACTCAATACAAAAAATCCTTCCACAGCAAACATGGGACGGAGCATGCACAGAGTCCACATCAACACTAGAGATATATTGATTGCTGTACTGGATTGAGTAATTATTCTGTTAGGTAAAATGTGTACTTTTCCAAAGCTTTTCAGTAGTTTTGCTGTGTCTGAAAACTAAGCTGCTGAAAAGTTACAAAACCCTAAACCTCATCTTTATCTTAGCCAAAATTTAATAACCAACGACATTAAGCAACTTGAATACAACACAAAATTTCAGATATTCCTAACTCACATCACTTGATACTTTCTATTACTGTCTGAAATGCCTTTCTTAGACTTTGTGTGTCTCCGTGGAAATGTCAGTACTTCTGTTATGTGGAATGATATATCCACTTACTCTTGCAGTGATTCTGTTGTGGTTGTAGTCTAACTAATACCTCCCCAAAGAAATCAGCTCTTATCTGCCTTCTCTCTGGAACTTGGTGAAGATATCATAGTCTGTAGGAAATAAGGTTAGAAGTGAGCTCCAAAGGTCATCTAATCTATCCCCATTACCTCAATATCACCTTCAGGGAATATGGCAATGGCATCTATTCCTCTTTTGTATTGTAATTCTTCTCTGCTTCATGACTTACTGGTGACAGAAACAGCATTTTCTTAAAAATGCAGGTGTTATTCCTGGAACAACTTCTGTCTTTTATTGGAGGAAAAAATAAGAAATGTTTCTTGTTATCTGTCTGTGGCATAAAGGATTTCTGGATCATGTACTGACATGACCAGTCTAGTCTATTCTCAATATTTCTGAAGAAGAGCAAACTAAACAGAGGCGAGGCCCTAATTGTAGAACTCAGGATTTTTCCATCAAAGTGTTCTGCACTGGAAAGTGCAAGAATGACACAGATGAATTTCTCTATGAAAAAAGGTGTTAGTTTTGGTGCATTTTCTGGTTTGGAAGACAGACAGATTTCTGTTTGATTTTATGTCAAAAATTCTCCTTTGGAAACTTTTGAAATTTCAAAATTTCATCTTCAAAAAGACCCTTTACTCAGAAATTTAATTTTATAAACAAAAATAAAGACTAGAATCATTCCATCTTTTAGAACATTTTAATAAAGTATTTTCTTTGGTTGAATTCCTTTAGTCTAAGTTGGTTTTCCTTCTTTAGATTCTCAGTATGTGATAATTTTATACCAGGATCTAGACTGGAATGTTCCATAAGGCCATAATTTGAAAATAACCAAAGGTTGACAGAAACTTCAAAGTATAAAGACCATTGGTATGCTATAGAACTTTAATAAAACGTTGTTTCCTCATGGTTCTGTCCAGATGATCATCTGTCAAAATCACTTGTCATGTCTGCTATAATACAGGTTTTGATTTCTGTATGCTTTGATTGAGGTGTCTTACACCAGATGAGTGTAACTGGATATACCTTACTTTTGATTTTGAGTTTTATTGTGTAGCCATTCAAAAATAAATACTTACATTTATGTGTATCAAGATATAGGCAGCTAAGAATAGATACATCTGAAAATTTAGATCTTAAACAGAAGATGCAAAACTGTTTTGGTATGCAGAAGAAATTATTCATTCTCAAATAATTTTGAATATGGTATATTACTCATTCCCAATATAATTTTGAATGTACTTTTCTTCTGTCTTTACCTTCATAGTTTCAGACTTGAAAAGATTGTTAAGATCATTGACAGCGTATCTAAAGAAGACATAAACATCCACACAGCTTTGAAAATCTGATGCTATAGAACCAGGGTGTATCACTCTCTCATCTCCCTCTCTGATCTATTGAAATACCACCCTTCAGTGAATCTGAAGTAAGGATACTGTAATTCTTCAGACATTCCTGAAAAATTAATTTGATCCACAATCCATAATGTGCTTTTGTTTGAAAATGGATAAAAGAAATTAATTTTAGTAATTATATCAAGAAGGTGTCATTGACCTCCCTTTCTACATCCATCTGAAACCAGTATATCACAACTCAAAAGACTTCTTATAATAGCTAAATGTTTTTGTTGCCCACTGAGAATCACGGAGTATGAAAATTGCATGTTTTATTTTGCTAGTGTTTTGAATTAGAAGTTGATGGCCTTTCTTTTGAAGTGTTTAAAATATTATCTTGCTATAATTCTATATTCAGTAAGATTGAATGAGAAGGTTGTGTGGTGTCACTTTATACAATTGCCTTTTAATTTCTTATTTCTTTCTTGGCAAGTAAATACAATTTCTAAATGTAATTGGTGTAATTATATGCACTGAACAACTTTATGTTAAGCTTCATGTTGTATCACATTTTCCATTTATATAGTTGATTTTAATTGTATATTACAGTCTTTAAGAGTCACTGCTTGTTTTCTTTCTCACTGAAGTGGTTGACTGTTGTTGAACTCAGCTATATCTCCTAATTTAGTCAAAAACATTCTTTTCTACACTGATGTTCTTTTATCTACTTTGTATTAAAAGGAATGAGTTTACTTAGCATTCACATATCTGAAAATGTAACTTAATCAAAATTTTGCACATATTTCCAATAAATGCACATAATCATAAGCACGAAATTGCTTAACTTTAAAAAAAGAGTCTATCCTGAAGTTAGGAAAAAACCCCCCAAACACTGACACTTCTGATATGAGGTTTCTCTAATAATTGAGGTACAGGGCTTGTAAACAGTAGCTAGGTCCTTAGTAGGGGAGAGAGCTGTGTGATCCCACTAGATCCTGGGCAGATGGAGAGAAGGCAGCCTTCATCAGCTTCTGTCACAGCTGTACAGTAGGGTTGCCTTCCTTCCTTTTTCTTTTGGTGATTTTATAGCAAATTCTAAGGTAAAACATTATAATGGACAATCTTCATTTGGGATTGTATTTTTTTCCTAAATAATTTATTTTTTTTATTCTGATCCCTCCCTCTTTTTTTGTTTGTTTGGGATGTTTTTTTGTTTGTTTGGGCTTTTGTGGTGGTGGCAAGTTTTTTTTTTTGCTTGTTTTTGTGCTATAATCTCCCTGTTACAGCAATTTTGGTATTTAAAGTAAGCTGTTCATCAGCATGTTCCTCACAGATTTCTCCTTTATTTGACATTATGTCAATTTTTCAACAAAATTTACGTGAACCATTTGTATTCCACTGATTATGAGTTTTTCATTCCTTTGTAAAATATTTACTACAACAGAAAACTGGTAGGTAAAAAAAATTTTCCAAGTGTACTAACCTTAAACCCCTCTCTTTTAAAACAATACTTTCTGGGGCCTGTATTTGGTTATATTATCTCCAGCTTCACGTTTACAGTTTCTGTTAAAATTGTTTCATATGCCCTTTTAATGTCTTTCCAAAACACATCCTGTATTCTGGAGTGAGAGTGCATGTTCTCATCATTAAAATGATGTGTGGTTGAAATTTTGCATCACTGTTGCTTTTGTAAAGTCTTTGCACAGTGCACAGATACTATTCAGATACTATTGTCCTCCAGGATCTGTGTATCTACTGTGCCAATTCAGAAAAAGGCAAAAAACCCACAAAACCCCAATGCCTTGAGTTAGGAAGACCATTTTCTTGCACAAAGAGCAAGGGAGATAATCAAACATATAGTCAATATCCCATCTGAATAGAGAAGCTTCTGTAGATAATTCTAAGAGTAAAGTGAGTATGCAGTGCTGCTGGTGATATTTTGCTGTATGAACTACTGGAAATAAAACTTACTGTGTGTAATACAGAAAAATGACAACACTGTAGGTGCTTTCATGCTGCAGCCTAGTGACAATTTTGGTCAGGGTTAAATGGATTCATTAGGTTCCATTAAAACAACTGTAAATCTGAAATTTCAGCAATTTTGACATGCATTTCTTTTCATGAACTCCGGCTTTTCATACTCTGAATCAGGACTGTTTAAAAAATCAGCTTCGCAAAATTGTTGAAAAATTATGTGCATAAGCATTTTTAAAATAATGAAGGCTGTGCCTCTATTTTAGGTCAGTCAAATCAATATGAATGTCTTCAGATTTTTCAGCAACTAGCAGCAGGTGAAGGTTTTCTCTGCCTTTTGTTCTGATGGTTTGTCTGCAGCAACAGGAATGAGAGACGTTAAAAGTGGCAGGAGGAAGTGGAAATACCATTGATAATTCAATCTAATATAATTTATTTAAGACATTTTGTATTGACTTCACTTAGGATATCAAATGCAGATAAATTAAGTATATTTTAATGCAAATGAAAGCACAATTTTAAGTAGATCACTTTCACCTATAGGTCTGTAAGATTCTTCAGTCGCTATTTGCTTTAGAAAGTGCTACTAGGGAAAAAATGAAACAAACCACCCTAAAGTTTCCATGTATAGTTTGGGGCACAAAAATGGTAGTTCCATTTTTCCAGTGCATAAATGTTGAGCAGTTTGACTTAAACTAAGTGTAAAGATTTGTCTGTTAGGAATTTCAGTGTATTATGAAAATATGCTATTTCTTTACCTGAATGTTGGCTAAAGGTCTTATTAACAGAATACCTATTCCCTACACTCTATACTGAAATCCTGTGTCTAAAAGATTTTTAAAGGCTTGAAGATTTTCTTTTTCTGTTGCTCTCCAGAACTGAAATTTTCTCATTCAGCAAGAGCTGATGAATAATGTTCTCCTATGGCGTGTTCCATAGACAATGTCCTTTTTCCAAAATTGCTGCTACCTCCTATTGCTCTCAATGGGATTGAAGCCACAGTTGCCCTCAGCAAAGATACACTTCTGCAAAATGACTAATGCTTCCCATTGTTTCCAATATGAGTGGAACTGCTCTTAGATAGGATAATTTTTCCTGAAGCACAGGAAATAATAAAAAACTTTAGCCAGCAATGGTGACTATATCAGAAATGCAGGATCAAGATGTTAATTTGGTTTCTTAAATTAGTTTTATTTAATCTAAAATTGCAAATACTGTTATGTGAGAATTGTATGAAGTTGCAAGATTGGTAAAACTAAAATGTTACGGAAGATATAGCTGAGTCCAGTGATATATTTATTTCTGACAGTTTCTTGGGTTTATAATTTCTGTTTTTTAAATTTGTTTTCAGCATACAGGCATGTACTGTTTTTAACCTTTCAACATTATTTTACCTTAGCTTTTCCACTAGCTTTCATTTAATATAATATTTTTTGAGGGAGTTATTGCCAAAAGATTAATAAAGAGATCAAATGTTCAGGACAACAAATTAGATGCCAATCTAAATTATTCAGAAATATAAGAAACAAATTATTATATTCTATTAATATGTATTATGCTCATTAAAATTATCATCAAATAAACCCAAATGTAGTTCACTGACATAATTTAGATATTATAATTAAAACAAAGTATTATTAAACATTTATTATAAATAAAATGAACACAACCCACATTTTGTTTATTAGTAGATATTTAGTATATTAGATTGTGTTTTGAGTCAATAATATCTGTAGTTCAGAGATGTTTCTGTTACTGCTGTTAGTCTTAGGAGTGTCATAGGGACTTGAAGTGGTTTTCCCTATTTTAGTAGCTTTTTCTTTTTCAACTTTTTTCAAGATTTACTGTGTACCTGACAAATTGTAAGAAGAAAAAGCAGAGTAATTATTCTTTAAAATAATTAAGGAGTAGTTAACGTCAATGCTTTTAAAGGGAGAAAGAGGAATACACTTCTTTGTATGTATTTATTACTGCTTTCAGATATCTGAAAATAGTGTTTGCTGCTGTTTGATCTCTTGACGTCAAACTGGTTCTTGCTGGAGGCAACAGTGCCACTAGAGTGTTTCGACCTTGTTTTCTTCTATTTTGTCCTTTTTCATGCCATTTGGTAACGTAAACAGGGAATACACGTTTTTAAATGACAGTTGCAAAACTAAAGCCATACATTATTTCTAAAGTGAAAAACAGAAGAGACCTTTTTTCTTTTACTAAGGTATTTTGCTAGTGAAATTTGTATTGATAGCTTCAAAGCATATGTAGTACTCTCAAAGGACTATGACATATGATCACAAAAGAAGAAATGTAAGAGTTGTAAAAACAAGGAATAAACGCGGAATGCTTCTATTCCCTGTCATTTTCATCAATGCAACTTAATGGACTTCAATGAACTCTTGCCTGGTTTTTAGTGATGAAAGATCAGAATTATCTCCTGTCTGTTTAATTTCTTTGTTCACATTGGTGGTTTTTGGTATTCTAATAATATAGAAGCATTAAGATCTCATAGCCATAATATAGCTCACCATCTCTAATTTGTGACCTCTTCTTGTATAATTGTAAAACAATATCCATAAAATTTCAAAAGTAATTCATCAAGAATATTTAAATCCTTGGATTTATAGATTGGAATGGAAATGGATGTCCCAGGCCAAGAAGTGGGTTGTCTTCCCTGTGCTGGGATAATCTAAGAATCAGCCCAAAGAAAGAATGAGTGCCCAAAGGGTAGAAGTTTGTTCTATAATACAGGCTCTTTCAAAAGAGATTATAAGATTTACTAACCATAGCATAACTAAATTTAGCATTTGTTCATGCAACAAAAAAAAAAAAAGGAAAAACTAATTGGATACTAAATTTCAATGATGAATTCATGCACCTAAAGAAAACATAGCATATTAGGAGGACCATGTCCCAAAATAGCATTGTGTTCACAGGGTCCAAATTCTAAGGAGTTAAAAGGATTAGCTGAAGCCAAACAGTCTGTGGTTATTAGTTTGAATTGTAATAGTTTGCAGACTGTTAAAACTTAGATGATGAAGTTAGAGATCTAAGACCTTTGGGTTTCCATTAGAGTCAGTGGGAAAGGTAGCCATTTCCAGAGTAGTTCAGAAAACCTGTCTTAGATTTCTGCTCTGATTTCTTCTTTCTACATGGATTATCTAAGAAGCCAAGGCTAAAACCATTTCCTAATATTGCTACTTAAGTAATTTGGCTAAGCATGGGGTTCAAAACCACTCTCTAGTACTTGAGCGTATGGTAAGAGATACTACCATGAAGAGCGGTAAGTGAAAAAGACAGAGAGAAGGTGAGGCAGAATCTACCACAAAGCAATGAAATGACTGTCTGAAGACAATGTGGAAAGTCCCATATTTCTTCTGGAAATAGAATATGGATTCACACCTTGAATTGTGTGAAAACAAAGGAATGTGTCAAGATCTACCTTACATAGAGAGGAAAATAAGGAAGGTGTAAGGTGCAAGTGACTTGCTTACGGTCACATGACTGGTGTGTAGCAGCTTCAAGAATTACACTAGGTTTTTTTCCATTCATAGGTTATATTTGCTGTCCTACATTGATTTCAGTGCAAATTTCTCAAAGACTTAGGATTTACTCTTGCTCTATTAAACTGACAGTTTTCTGATGGATCTAGAGTTGTGAACTGCTAAATAGGAGTCATGGAATATGGCTGTATGCTTTTTTTTTGGTAAAACAACAAGATTTGTCATACTCTATCAGAAAGAACATGTCAAATTCAGTAGTGACCATTCCTCGTGTCACAGAAAAGTAGAAATCTCTTCCATATTCTGTCCATTCATGCAGTACTTAATGTGAAGACATTTCAGAACCTGCAGAAGTCAGTGCATTGTCTGATGCATGAGACAGAATGATCTTATTTAACATGCATAATTATGATCTGTGGATCTTTTGTCTTAACTGGTTTAGATTTTTAATGTAATTTATGTCAGCGTTTTCTGGTGTTTACAATTTCAAAACTGAGCTGCAGCATTGGATATAGTGCCATAAATTCACATGTTTTACTGGAAACAGTGCTCTCGTGTGGAGAGGTGAGGACCTTTTTACTATTTAATGACCCTATATCTTGCTGCATTTTTATTTTTCCAGGTCTTTTCAGATAATTCTATGTAGTATTTAATTTCTTTTTCAGTTGAATTCCTTTCTAAAATTACTAATTGTTAATTCAGTTTGAGCTTTTTTAGGCAGCTCATAGTACTGGAGTAATGTGTACCATAACTTGGGATGTTGAATACCAAAAATAAAAGAAGGGAGGAAGGAAGGGAGGAAGGAAGGAAGGAAATATTTTCTGTTGCCTGCTAAAACCCTTTCTCATTATTTTAGCCATTATTTTTATTTGTATTTTACTTGTTGTATCATTTTCATTGCATTCAGTTTAGATGAGTGGAATAAAGCAAAATGATTTTTCTAGTCCTTGCCATGATGTAGATGAGAATGAAAGGCGGGTGACTCATCTAATTTGCACGGTGACACAAGATTAAGAAAAGGTTGCTTTAGTATGACAACACTTCTTTATTTTTATCTTTGCATTAGCATAAGGAACTCTTACATATGCCATAGTAAAGTAGTGCCTTTCCTTTCGTATATGGCTATGTGTGTGTGCACGTAGTATGAAACCCTGACTCATACTGATTTCAATTTTCATGTGAGTAATATTAATGATTCTTCCTTTCTATTTAGGAAATACACAGCTCAGAAAAAGAATGAATTTAAGCCAACTAATATACTTTAGACTGTATCATATTGTCATAATGTGTCCCTAAATTTAATATTGACTTCATTATTTTTCCTTTTTTTTTTTAACTTTTTTTACAGTACTAATTTAACCAAAGATGCAAGTAATAAGAAAAAGTCAAGGTGCATGGCCAAATCAATAACAATTTGTAGGAATATTAGGGAAACTGTTCAATGATGTGCATTCCATTAGTGCTTAATGCAATCACGTGTCAAGACATGTACAGTTTCCTGGATGTTGTATTAGAATTGTTTATTACATAAATGTAGAAAAAGTTATATATCTCAATAATTCATTTTTCTGTTACTAATTCTTTTTTTTGTCCTTTATAGTATGATATTACATCATTGATATTTAGGATTACATAATATCATGATTTTTTTTTTTTTACTAAATAACTTTTTAAAAACTACTTCCTTGAGGGCTTTGGAAAGAACCACTCATTTTTATGTCTTCTAGAAACCAATTCTGTTGAGCCAAGACATTGTTTTTGTGTTTCCCAAGACTGGCAGTCTGTGTTCCAACAAGTGATAGTAAGACCTCTGAAAATATTTTTGGATTCTGTGAGTTACTCAGAATTTGTAGTTTGAAAATATTCTCCTCAAGAGGGGACTGTTCTGCAAAAAATTACCCTCAAGACCTTGTGTTTTGAGAATGCCACTACATGAATTATATTTTTAAACTGCTGCTAATACAAAGTGCAGAAATCCATAATCCTTAATCAATGTACCTTGTCAAGAGCACCTCTTGATGCCAGAACCTCTCAGGCTTGTTTTATACTTCTTCTCCCATACTACATATAAATAGATACTTTTACACTGTAGGAATTTTCCCAGTGACGTGATAAATATATAAGTTTTGCATAGTTACAGCTGTCCACACTATTTTTACCACATCAATTTGTTGAATTTTTGTTTTGCAAAGTCCTCACCTATTAGTAATTCTGGGAAAATATGAAGAAAATATACTAAGAAAATTCCTGGGAATTTTCTCTTTTTGGCTGATTGCAATGAACTGAGTCACATTTGGGATTCTATCGGGTAACTCAGTTTCATGTGCATTTTTCAAAAGTACAGTGTGATCTGTTACTACTGTCATTCTTATCCTTACAAATGGTGTCAGTAAAAGTGAGGCAAAACTGATGTATTAAGAAGTTTAAAGTCTGCTTAATGTTGTGTACTACCTGTGTGAAGGATAGGAAATAACAATGTTATAACACACTCTGTTCAGGTTGAGTAATGTTACTTCATGATTTTAGTGTGAGCTAATAAATATTCTGGGTCTAGCTTCTTTTGAATTTGGGGAAAATTCAGATTTGTATATAGATTTAAGTTTACAGCCAGGCTTTCCTCATTAAGGCTGTCATTAATTTGATCAGCGAACTAGAATAGAAACAGCTGCTTTTCTATTGTTACTTGTATTGAGATTTTTCTTTCATGACAATAATGACATGTGTAAAGTGAAACCTAAGGAACTTATATGCACAATAACTTACTAAAATTCAGTTTTGCTCATGCATATTTTAGAAGCTATTTTATATCTTAGAATCTAATTGACTGCACAGTGTAGTTCTTTGAAGAGATGTAATTTGAGTATCAGTGAGATCATTCACTTTGCAATGGAAAGGACCAAAAGGGATCCCAAGAATGCTTACGCTTGACAAATCATCTTTATTTTTCTGTGAACTTTGAGGTTCTGTTTTAATAAATGAAGTGTTCTTGTCACTTAAAAATAAGACAGTTTCTACTTTAAAAGTCAGTACATAGATGAGGAGATCAGACATTGTATAGTAAAATATGATTTGCAAGCAGTGCAACAGTGTTGTTTAAATTACAGTCCAGTCTCTGTCATAAATTCTTAGGCAAATCTATATAAAGTTAATAGCGAATACTTTCTGTAATCTTTAAAATTATTCTTCTGCAGTCCCTGAGTGACTGCTGAAATGATAGTGGCCTTTGAGAAGATCTTAGCAAAATGTTTTCTTAGCTAGTCAGACCTTCTATGGCAGCCATCCAGTTTAATCGATTATGCTTCCATGTTAATATTTTTGTGTAAGAATCCAAATTATGTTTCACACTTGGCAACATTTTGCTTGTAATTTTAAAAACATTTGCAGAACTCTTAATTTTAGTTGTACATGATAACTCTTGAGAACTGGATATTCAAATCCAACTTTTATTTAGTTTCTCTTGAGTTTTCTGGTAGTGATGACTGAAAAATTGAACTTAGAGAAGTTGATAGTTATCCAAGGGGTCAGCTCATAGCAAGGCTGGCCTTCTCTGCACGGCAGAGAAACTTTCCAATCCACAGATGTGCCAAAAATGCAAGAACTGTATGTTATTTAGAGTGCTAAAGGAAGAGGCCATGCTAGATTTTCCAAGAGGAATAAGGAGCTCTTTCAAACCCAGATGTCTGAAGGGCTCAGAAACTATGCAATACACAGAGGGAATTTCCTCCTAGACTCCAGTAGTCTATGTCCTCTGACATACACATTGCTAGGACTTTAGAAACAGGCTGTTGTCAGGTATCCAGAGAGCAACACTAGCATTTCCGTGGGTTTCAACTCTCTCACACTCCTAATGAATCAGGTTTGAAGAAATAATCAGGAATTGCAATAGAATCTCCTTCTTATGTCATTGTATTCTTCTTTTCTCTTCTTTTCTGCATTTAAGCCAGCCAGGACCAGCTTTGTGAGTGATCAGTTGATATTGAAGGCATGACCCATAAGCACCCATATCTGTTCCATTTCCTTTCTCCTCTAAAACCTTCCCCTTTGCTCTCCCTTTTCTCTCTCCCACTCTAGTTCAAGGGACATTGTTGGCCGGAATGACGCTGAACCACTGAGATGCACAATGGGGCTTTGCTGGGCTGTGCTCCTCGTCACCTGCACAGAATCCAGCGCTCTGTGAGGAGGTGAGGGGTCAGAAGCCAAAGCAGATCTCTGCTGGTCAGCCTGTGCAGCAGCAGAGCGGATGCTGTAGCTCTGACTTCACTTACAGGCGTCTGCACCCTGGACACATGCACTTTCCCATCTGTATTTTTTCCAAATGTTAAACCATTCGGGAAGGTATCCAGAAACTCTGCTGCATTTAGTGCAGCAGACCTAGAATTGTTCATTTGGAAGGTTTTCAGACCTGTCTGCTGGCATCTGTCACCATGTGTACAGTACTGCCTGGGGTCAGCTTGACTGGGAATGTGCACCTCTGCGCTGCCACGCGGGGAAGAGGCGCTGGTTGCTTACCGGCAGCTCTCCAGGTACAATTTGAAATCGCTCCTGGTCTGCCGGGTTTGGTTGCAGTTCTGTGGCTGAGAGCAGCCTAGCAGATAGGAAATGTGCTATCTTACATATCCTTCAACTGAGCAGGAGGTTAGGTGGGGCTTGGATATGCTGTCTGTACATGTGGGAGGGGGAAACCGCCTCTAGCCTGGAGCGACTCTCCATGTGAATATCTGTAGAGACAACTCGTTTTGAAAAGGCCTGGTTACTGGAAACATTTTTTTTTCTCTCTTTTAAAAATTAACTAAGTTTTAATTGCCTAAAAAATCTAGAGTTAGTTACTAAGTAATTATAATTTTTTACCAAATATTCTCTCTCATGTGTGGCAGAAATAAGCAAGATACAGAAGTTCACTTTTTTTGATATTTCTTCCAATTCCATGGGAGCCCTGGTGGGGAGAATGTTTACCATACAGATCTTTTGATACACAATTTTGTGGTGTGATACATTTTTATTGAGGACAGTCAAGGAGAGTAGCTACATCTCCCCTTGTTTCATAAGCATGAACGGGAGATGCAAGCATACTACTGCAAAGGCAGTCACCACATTCTGCAATTGTAATGCTAGGTGTACTGAAGCAAGGACAGAAGAAAACCCAGGCGTTTTGGAAATTGTACAGTAAAACCTGGCTTTGACAGAGTGGCCCTCTACTCTCTGTTGTATTTAGTTTATTTATGGCTAGAGAAGATACATACTATTCTTGAATCTCAATTGTCTGTTTTCTGCTTTATCACGGACTCCCTGGAAGTCAGTAAAGTTGTGCAAAGGTTAAATCAAGGTGAGATTACAATTGGAATTTTTACACTGCAAAATTATATATATAAAATTATTACTAGATTACGAAAAAAAAAAGTCAAAACCAACATTGAACCTTATTACATGTTTGAGTTGTAAGTGGTTATTATATGTACATGTATCAATATGAATTGTTAGGTGCTAGGAAAGCGCTCAGCGTCGGTTTACTTTGTTTTGCAGTTTATGCAGATTAACGATATAGCAAACATCAGTTTTAGTCATGGTGACTTGTATATGGTTTCATGATATGACCATCTGTCTAATGCAGCAGACATTACCTGCAATTCCCTTAAAATGATGCAGTACCTATCATAAAAACTGAGGTTGTTTGCTTTTTAAAGGAACAGCATGATAGCACTTGGCAGTACGCTCCAGTTTACTAGCTAATAGGTCAGCAAGGCTAAGATGGCATTTCTGTCCAAACAGAAGGGTTGAATGTGTTGCTTCTCTCTTATTTCTGAAGTGTGTAATCTAATTCCACAGACCATCTGCTTGGTTGCCGTAATATTCCTCCTCTTTATCCTGCCTAACAAAACTAAGGTGTACAACAATACCCACGGGATAATTGGAATGATACCTTTAAGCCACATTTGTGTATTTTTCCTATTTTCCTGTTCAGTCATTTTGGCAATAGATACATACATAATTTTGTTTCATGTTAAATCTTTCTTTTCTAAAGAAAGAAAAGTTTTGTTGCCCTAAGAAGCAGTATTGCAGCAATGTTAATGTGTTCTCTCACACATATGTTCCCAAAATTTGTGGCTAGTAATAGCATTTTATTGGACTGGCTTGTTTCAACAGTGACATCTGAATTTTTTGAAAAAAGATCTGATATTGCAATGTGATGTTGCTGCATTGCTGTGACTAAATACTTGCTTTAGTCTTGTTTTGAATGAAAGTATCACGGCCTTATGTAGAGGCTATCATAATGTATTGCCCTTCTACAGAGATCAATTCAGTGGAAAAGATAGTTTATTCTACAATATTTATTTAATAAAGAAGAAAAAAAAGAAAAAACCCAAGCTGAACCTTTGGAATTGTTATTAAGTAAGAAGAACGCATTTATACAAACAAACTGGCACGGGTTCCCAGAATGGTGTAAAAACATTCTGTCATTGGTTGAAACTTCAGTCAGATGGCAGATCTGTGAATAGACGTGCAATGTTCATTCAGGTGCTGCGACTCTGAGGTGAAGTGAACAGAGCCGGCAATGCCGTGGTCAGGGCTGTAACACTTTGGAGCCACTCTTGTGGAAAGAGAAGCCGGAGACGACAGAAGGTGAGCAGTGATTGCATTGGTCGTGTCAGGCTGGTCCTGGGCATTTTGGTACTGGCAGGCCTGTCAGAGCAATGACTGCCCTCGGGAAGGTTTCAATTCCGCTGGATGCTGTGGAACTTACTTTGGAGGTATAGCTGTTGAAAGAGAAGCTAGTAGTAATAATTCTGCAAACCATTGCTGCCTATAAGGAGTCTGGGATGGAAGAAAAATACATGCATACATGGTATATACATATATATATATATGTATTCAAAATCTCAGCTTCCCAGATGTGCTTCTAGGTGATAAGTAAAAAGCATTTGAAAAACCATTATCCCAGTACCACGTTTTCATTGCTGTTTTGCTCAAGTCACCACGGCCTTGACTCTATCAAAGCTGCCACCTTTGTTTTGTTTCCTGTGTTATTCTTGTTTGGAAGGCAGGGAAGTAGCGTGCAATTAGGTACAGAGTTTCTGGTGGAGGATATCAGAGGAGTGTCGCTGGAAGTCTACATGTCTCAAACAGTTATCAGCTTTCTTAGTAAAGGCTCTCATACTCTCTTCAAAATTTTCTTAGTTTCTTTGTATCACAAAGGTAATAAACCAAAAGAGGAATAAAATTACTGGGGGTTTTAAAAAATTTTAAATAGTTTCTGAGAAGTTGAAATGGGCACAGCTAAATGGGAAATTACATGACCCTCTAGACAATGGAGAATATTTTGCTTGTGTCTTGTCACTCTCATTAGGAGTTTTCAAATTCTGGAATAGTAATTCTTGTTGTCTAGGGTACAAAACACGGTAATCTCAAAAGAATATTTACAAATATCCATTTGGTCCAGATATTTTCACAGTGACATTAATGTATAGTGTCACTGAAAACAGGATACCTTCTGCTTTTCTGTAAGTGTTTGGACTTCATTGTCCAATTAAGTCTGAAACTGAAAGGAAAAAAGAAAAGGTAAGACATATGTCATACCTCTTGCAATAATTTTTGCTGTGCAAATCATAATTTGATTTTTAGGGAAAATAATAAAAGAAAGATGATTCTATTCAAATTTTTTTTTTGCAACTCTTTTGGGTAGAATCTGCTGGCCTGTGCACTTCAGATTTAACTTTACCATGGATCTGTCTTCCTTACCAAATGGATTGTAATTTTCTGAACCAACCTTTCCACTTGAGGCTAATCCTTTTAGGAAGAGGTAATTTTCCTGTTTATCTTAATTGACATGTTCCCTAAATTTCAATCTCTGCCTTAACTTGACCTTAATTATGTGGCCTCATTGATAAAATGAAGGTTACCCAGGCAGGCTCCATGCATGATTAATATTTTTTATTGTGTTTGTAACAATTAAAAATCTGAACCCTCTTCCTAATCTTTACCTTCAGTCATTTATAAAAATGAGTGTAAAGAATATTTATGGTGTTTTTTGGTCTTTTTTAGGTTCTTAAAAAATAAGTATTCTATCTGAAATAAATGCTTTTATGTAAATCTGTGTATTTCCATGTTTCTCTTTTCATAAGAAAAGTATGCGTTGATTTTGTAAATGCCATCATTTAATCTTGATAGATTTCTACTGCTTAATTTTTCATTTTTTAAAATGAATTTTTCTCCAGTGGAACATGCATTACATACAGTAATAGATTATTACAACTTGAAAGTCTTTTAGTACTGTCAGATAGACTGGGTTAATCTTAAAATTTGAAACATTGAATCATAGCTTTTAATCACTACTTATCTGAATAAAATTTGATTAAATACTTCTAATTTGAGCTATAGTTACTACTGACTTTAACTTAGAGCAAGGAGTAAATGCCTAAAATTCATGCATTAGAAATTCATTCTCGCGGTCACAGAAGGCTGAGCAGTCTTGCAAGTAGGAGAGGACTTCATGCTCCAGGTGTTTTTGTCCTGTACAATTGAGTTGTTAGAAAGAGACTACAGTACTTTGGGAAAATCTAGCACTGCTGTTATTATCAGTAACATTCACAGCTGGTTTGTAGTAAAATGCAAGACGCTCTAGTCTGTGAATAAATATCTTTCTGACTGCACAGGATGATAATTGCTCTGCCTGCACTTTCTTTGGCACCTACTTATCTCAGCTGAAATGATTGATAAAAATATTTCTGTACTGATGTTGAACACTTCTAAATTATATAATGATTTTTGTATCATTTCACATTTACTCCGAAGAAAGTTCATGCTAAATTGAGTTTCACTGCTGTCAGTATCTTTATTAATCAGAATAGGAAAAGTATGGTGTGTTTCCCACCTTTTTGCTGAAGATCGATTTTTACAGCAAGACTTCCTCTTTCTTTTCTTGGAGTGACATGGAGAGTTATGTACGAGGATATCAAGTCACTGACTTCAAACAGAAGACAAATTCACTAAAGTGAAAATGATTGTGATAGTTCTCTAATTTCCCCCACAGTGTATGTAAAACTGACTTTTAAAGTGTTTAGTGGATAATGGATCATGTAAGGTCAGTACTAGCCATAGCTGTTATGGCTATTATTTTCTCCTTTCATGGGAGGGTGCTCAGCAAAATGAGATTGTCACGCTCTTTTTTTTTTGAGAGGACAGCGACAGACAGTTAAAAGCCTCTTCATGTAAGGATGTTATTTCATAAAGACACCAGCACTGGATTATCCCCTTCACTTTAAACTTCTGCCAGCTTGTACAAAGAGATAAAACAAAATAGCCCCAATCCCAGGGGTGGAGAAGTGCTGGCCAGATCTGCCCATGTCCACAGCTTTCATTTTGATTAGTCACATGTGAGGAAAATTCACTTAGGCTGAGAGGTAAATTTAATACCAGTTATGCCCATGCTGTTCATATCACAACCATTTTCACATGATGCCACTTAATTCCCTAAGAAGCAGAAAGGTAAATCGGTGGCTGGCCAGCTAAGGTGTCATAATGCATTAGGACCAGGGCTCGCTGCAGGGGATAATGGTTCTGATTGCTGTTGACTCATGTCTCCACCAACTGCCTCATGTAAAATAAGTGACATTTAAAAGGCATCAAGATGTGAGAAAAGGTGAAAAAAAAAAAAAAAGGAAGAAGGAAAAGCAGAGTACTAAACTTGCCACTTGAACATAAAGTCCCTTTTTCACCCTAAGTGGTATAAAAATGATAACTCAACATGCCATAGGTGACCTGCGCTGTGCTTTGAACTTCCTGTCTTGTGTTTTTAGAGAAAATCTGTAAAATTGCTTCTGGGAACTGCTCCAACATGTTATCATTTATTTCCCATTTAATTTTTTTTTTTACTTTTTTTTTTGCCCTTGGATATCAGTCTATTCATCTTTTAAAAAGCTTAAGGCTGAATCAAGTTAGGCAATGGTATACAACAAGCGGCAGCCTAGTCTCTGAAGGCCCATTTAAGTCTATTTTTATAAAAAGAATCAAATTCCAGTTTACAGTAAGCATATGCTTCAGTTGACATCTGTTTCTAAGACTTGGATGCTTTGTTTGCATAACAGGCACCAATAAATGGCCTTGTTTTAAGTCTGCTCACTCAGTTGTATTTGGGTTGTTCAGCTGGGGATTTGAGTTGCAGCTGATCCCCTACCGCTCATAGCAGATATGAAAGGGAAGAAAAAAAAAATCTGAGAAACACAGTCTTATTTATTAATGCAGATTTCAGCATTCTTAATAAACCATTTTCTTTTTGTTAGGTGACTACTAAATACTTGTTTGCCCAGGTAGAGAATCTTTTGAAAGTATCAAGTATTAAAGATAATAAAAAGTTTGTTTGTGTTTTTAACGTTGTGTTTAATAACATTTGTATGGTTCTCTACTGACAAAGCCTGGTGCATGTAATGCTGGGAATTAAATGGATGATATGCGTAAGAAATGCATTTGTTGTGGCAACATATATTATAGTGATTTTTAAAAATTACTTTTGTTTTCTTTAAGTGTCCATGCCCTACGGATGACACAGTCTAAAATATTTTGTAAGCAAAATTTAAGTATTTCTGCTTGCTTGGGAAAGCAAATTCTGGACTTCTCAAGGGAGAATTTAGAAGTATGTGTTGCTTCTCTAGCTTGCAGAATATAAACCTTTCTCTGTGAAGTGATGCATTCTGTGGGAATTATATGATATTTCTCTCATATGTATAACAATTTAAATACATTTCTATGAAACCTAGGAAATGCCTGTAAAGAGTGCAAAAATGTATCAGTAGTATCACAGCTCTATAATTACCTTGCTTAATAACTATTGTAGTTTTTTAACAGCAATAATATCAGCACTGCTTCCTTGTTAGTATTTTGAACCTCCCCCCCAAATTACTGTAAAGTGCTCTCTAGTAGTGTACAGAATATGTAACATATTTCAAGTGGATTTACTTATCAACTTTTTCTAGTGGTACCAACAGCAGTAGTGTGAAATATATCTACTCCATTTACTCTTATCCATTGCACCTACTTTCTTTTTCCCTTTAATTTTTATATATGGTAAAAATTTCATTGAAGAGAGATTTTAGATGACAGGACTGTAATTTTAAAACCAATAGAAGAGGTGTAAGCAATTTGAGCTTAGCTGAAGCATAATCTTAGGTTGTCAAGAAGAAACCCATTCTCCCTATGCTAATCAATCAGTATATCAACCAACCAATCATCTCCTCAGCTTAGCATATATCCTAAGGTTTGATATATCTATTAACTGCCCATCATGCAGCTGGTCTCCGGTTGATGAGATTCCCCCTATCTTGGCATTTGGAGGCAGACAACTGAGCTATCACAGCCTCAGATAAATACTAAAGTGGAGATTTCAATCCTGCTCCTGATAGCAAAGACAATCCAGGAATATAGAACATATTTTTAGAAAAGAACACATAGAGAATTACATTTTCAACAGTGTGTTGTGTGTGAAAATTGCATATATTTCATGATCCCTTCTTCTTCCACCCCCTCCCTTCCCAGAAGTAGCAGGAAATTACTCTTATATTGTGACTCAAAGTCTTAACAGAAAAAGAGAACAACAAGAAAGTGCTAAAATTAGTTGTTAACTGCTAATTACTATAATGGTGTTATGCAACTCCTTTAAAAAAAAAAAAATGGATTTCCTCATTATTGCAGCATTATTACTCTATTGATGAAGAGCTGTATGAAAATAGTGTGTCACAATATACTTAAACCCTAGGGGAAAAGTTTGAATTTCAGAAGATTATACACCTGCCTCTCCATTTGTGAAGTCTGAGCTCAAAACTCATTAAGTAAAAACTAAAACTAAGTGTTGAAGAGTCTACCTGCTAATAGGGAAGTTTGGCATGAGATTTAACATTTTTCAAGGTGCAAGAAATGCTGCAGAAATTGATGATTTACTGTGTTGACTTTGCCATTAGTAAAAAACTGCCTCAAAAAATAAAGTAGCCTAGATAGCATTTTGTAAAATCTTGCCACTCCCTAGGGAGAATCCTAGGATTGCCCAGGGGTCTGTGGTCACTGTGGAATGTAATGTAGGACACCAGGGACAGGTCTCCCACTCAAATTGCAGTATCAAGAGATGGGGCCCAATTTCTGTGCTGGCATATGACTGAGCAATTCCTGAAGTCAGAGGATGTGTGCTCACTTAATTAAAAATTTGATCAATTCTCTTTCCCGACCTACCAACAATAAACATAAGCATATTGTTACAAGGTTAGCTTATAGGCTTTTTCATGCTTTCATTTAATTAAATTGAGTGTAATGATTTGCTTTGCTTTTGTTCCTTTGTTTCTGAGACTCAAACCGCCGGATGTTCTGAAATGCATTCTCTCAACACTGAAAAATATGGCATAAGTCCCTAAGCTACGTATCTTGGTCAAAACACATTGTTCTTGACACAAGAGCACTTCTGTGTCAGAGTGTAAAAAAGTAAGTTTTTATACAGCTCCACAATGTTTTTCAGCAGAATTCGTGTAGCACTTATCTGCATTTTTATGCCTTGTAAAATAAAAATGTGGTCAGTTAGGTCATGGTTTATTACAGTAACATGGAAATGTGAAAGTAATCAGGGAAAGTATTTCAGGCTACTTTGAAGACTAAATTCTACTCTTATCACTTTTGGATCCTCCTTTACCATAACCCACTGAAACACTGATTTCCTGAGGCGGTTATCCTTGGATTTGACTCTACAAAATGATCCAAAGCACTAACATATACTAATATAGTAAAGGCTACTTTGTTTCAAAAAAGACCATGCATATATTAAATGCAAGGCTGGTTCATTAGATGGGATACACAGGCATAACACCAGCTGAAGATGTGGCCCATTGTATTTAGCGGTCATGAAAAGTGCCAGACCAAGAGCTGTGGTTCTTGAAACCTGTTCAGGCAAAACCAGCTATGAACAATGGTAGTGTAAGTTCTCTTGTGTTGCCCTGTAAATGTATGTCAAACCTCACCTGGGAGGACCTGGGGGATCCTGAAATCCTTAGCCTTTCAGAAAAAAATAGTGAATATTTTCCTTTGGTATAGATTTGCCTTAGCTCTTACAGTCTAAATTCATATGGAATGTGACTCCGTAAATAGATGAGAAGTCTGGTTCATCTTTGGGCAACATTCTCACTTACAGAATTCGTTACAAATCTTATTCCAGGTGAAAAATGAAAACAAGGTTTAGTGATGTAGGGAGATTTTGGGCACCTGCTGCAAGATGGTTGTCAGTAGTGTAGACTTTGGAAAATTGCACATTTACCACCAGTTGAAATTACCCCAGGAGAAAGAATCAGAGCCTCTTCAATACAGGGACCTAACAAATTCGTCTAAGAATGTGAAGGATGCATGGTCACCATTTGCCAGTATATGAAATTCAAAGTACTAAGATACACTGTTTTATTAGACAGATGCTGTCCAAAGCCTTCAAATTGAACCGTGCATGCAATTACTATTGCCACTTGTACCCAATTTTTATCTCCTGGCTGTACAGAACAGACGCTTTTCTAATAGTTTGATTAACTGTGTAGAATGGTGGAGTTTGATAAAGGAGAAAAATATGAGTCAGAAGCTGCTGGGACCAAAAAGGTATTGTCTTTGTTTAGTTAATTTGATGGGGAAAAGCCAAACAACAAAGCACAAACCAAACAGAAGAAATCCAAGCTTTAGATACTACTCTGAACACCAAAATCACCCAAATAAATTCCACTTTTTTTATCTTAAGCATTACATAAGGGTGCATAGAGCAGTTAGACAAACTTCCATGTTCTCTACCAGATAAGAGAAAGATAAGCAATATTAGTAACCAACATTAATCTAGGTTTTCACCTTCTCTACCTGTGAAATATCTCTCAACCCCTAAACAAACCAACCAAATGAACCTAAAACAACCAAGAAGCCACACAGAATATTAGTAACCAACATTAATCTACAGGTTTTTACCTTCTCTACCTATGAAATATCTCTAAACCCCTAAACAAACAAACCAAATGAACCCAAAACAACCACGAAACCACATAGAAAAAGAAATCAAAACAGCACAGAAAAACCCCCAACTAGTTTACTCACTTCATCTATAGACAAAGTGAAACTAGAATATTGGAACTGACAAAATGGAGATACAAGGCTACAGCTGAGATATGGTTGATTGTATCTCTAAGCTATTGTGAATACTGGAAAAAGGCAGTTATTTAATTGAGCTATCCAACTATTTGCCTGGACATGGTTCTTTAAAATCTTCATTTCTCTATTTAGTTTCTTGTTTGTGAAGCAAATAAATATGTATGCACTCCCGTTTTATTGTTGCATATTTAAATGGTACAGTTCAAATATCATTGAATATTCTTTTTCTACGCTTCTCAGAATGAGTGCTCATTTAAATCAGATATTATGAAAACCGGATGACTAATCCTAAATTCAGGTGTACTACCACTCAGGCTAGGCAGATTGCTAGTTGATCATGCTAAGATGCTCCCTTATCCATTATTGGATCTGAAAAAGAGGAGGATTAAGAATTATCTGACTTCTCAGTTAATGTGCAAATCATCTAAAAGCTCAGCTTAGAAAGGTCTTAGAAAGCCGAACAGCACTAAAATAATAATAATGTCTTAAGAATTTTTAATAATATAAATGTGCCGTATCACATTTTTAGAGTGAAAATAGATTTTTGTGGTTTCTATCTCAGATGGTCTTTTATCTCCCTCTTCTTGTTTTTGTAATTATGTATGAATGTCCTAGAACTCTACTTCTAATTAAAATTTTTTTATTGCAATTAGAAGTTGTCACTTGGGACAAACTCACACTGTTGGAATTTAATAACAATTATATTACTTCCAGGCAATAGTAGAAAATAATTTGATAAATATCTTTGGAAATGAGCATTAATCTATTTACTTTTAACAAAGCATAACACAGGGAGGGAAAAGTATATCTTGGGAAATATATTTGTATAATATATCTACGATCTTTGCAGTGGTTTTGTCTGTAATACGTATTTCTAGTATCTTTCTCTGCTCTTGGTTATGGTGAAAAAAACCCTTCATTGAAAAGACTGAAACACTATTTTTCTGTATTTTCAAGGGACAGGAGAGTCTGTGAACCAGAAGGCATCTCTTAATGTTCCCTCTTTGCATTTTTAGGCTAGTTCTGCTGTTTGCTGTAGTAATATTTGTTTTATCATTTCTATCACTCCAATATGTATATTTGCCTTTCAAAATCTGTGAAAAGTATTTAAAAAGAAAAGAGAAAATGCTAGTATTTCAAAACCCTATTATAATGCATTTTCAAATATGTCAGACACATCTTTGTTAAAATTAAACCAAGGATTGGTTTTGAGCGAATAGCCCTATATCCTTACAGATGCTGTGGATGGATGCATCTAAGCTGCTTATTATATTGATGGGTTTTGCTGCTCTGCAGCAAATGAAAACAGGCAGCTGCTTCCTCCATCAAAGCAAAAAGCAGCCTGAGTTTTTATTAAACGAGTGTTCATTTCTTCTATTGCCAAAATTCTTACACAAAACAAAAGAGCAGTTTTAGCACATTATTGCTTAACTAGACATGAACAACTGACAGCAAGTGATAAGCCTGTCTGCTTTTCACAACTGGTAATCATTTTTGGAATAGATGTTTTAATATAGTTGAATATAAAATTTTGTAATTTACATCTACAATAGTACATAAATTTATAGATCCAGTTTTTTTGCAGGAGAATGAAGGCTATAATCACAAAAGGTTTGTTCCAGTGTTGTTTAATTTTTAATAACTATTTGAAAACCAGGTAACCCCCCCCAACACAAATTCATTCATTTGAAAAAGATGTTGAAGACAATCATACCAGTAGATTTGTACAGTTGGCCAGTTTTTCTTACGAAAGGGATATGCGTACATTTACAGCTTTCACTTGTTACTGTATTTCCACATCAGTTCCACCGAGCTTCTTAAGTTTGTGCTCTAAAAGAAATTTGCAGATTGCAGACCATCATGTTTCCCTCCTAGTCATGAATAATAATGAGAGTGAAAGTGAGAGATACAGTGCTGAGGCCATTTTGCCTAGGCTGAAGATCTCAGCCGGTGCTTATACATATTTTTCAATGATCTGAATATCATGAATTCTGCTTTAGATTGGAAGAGAGACAAGAGTTCCTACAAAATGTATGTGCATAGGGAAAAAATGTTTCTCTTTATATTCTCTTCTTTTTTTCCTGGTGTTCTTGTACCTTTTCAAACTCACTTATAGCATTCCTGCTGTGGAAAAGTAAGCTAGCCATTCTCCCTGCCTCAAATTACTCCTCTTCACTGGACTTAAAAGGTGGTTTGCCGTCTGCAAAAGCCAGGTGCAGTAAGGCACAGATATAAGGTGCTACTGTAAAGGCTATTAAATAATTTTCTTTTTTCACACTGTGTGCATTTATTGCTGAAGTTACTCACTTGTAAATACTCTTTGGGTAAATTTCAGAATCGAAAGCCTCAGATTAGACAACTGGACTTTCAAAATATGTTAACTCTTAAAGATTCTGGCATTTGAGGTGGTCAAATGTCCAGAGGGGAACAGTACGTGGTAGCTGTTTTCCTTTTGAAAATCTGCTCTCAAATTCAGTTTTGTAGTAAATAATTTTACAGTTCCAGGCATACCATCTACAACTAACTTAGCAATGATGACCCTTCTTTTATCTGCTTCTGCTGTAGATAGGTGTAAACTTAAAATTTTGTGTACTGAAAACAGAGTGAAACAACAAGGGTTTTCTTCAGTGGGTTTTTTCCTTGCTTAGCAATTCCCTCCATTTCTTCATTTTACTGAAGTGACAAGGTTTGTCCTTGGATTATTATGGAAGTTATTTTCTATGGAATATTTCCACTTCTCTATACATGCATTTTATGGTATCTAAAAAATGAGTATTTGTAATATTAGTGCCTTATTATGTGTGTTTACATTTTCTGATTCAATACTTTAGGTGAGATCTTAGGTAGCAGGGATTACCGATTATCCTTTCATCTGTGTCATATTTTGCATGCTGTGTGCATAAGGGAATGAAAATAAAATCTTTACTTCCTGACTATAATAAGCAACATTTTTAAATGATAAAATTATATTAAAAAGGGGCTCAAGGCATGGAGTTTGAAGAAAGTTTAGAGCTAGGGCCTATCTATGCCAACTAACTACAGCAGCGCAATTATTTGCAGGTAGTCTTTACTCTAGCAATCACTCAAATTAGAACACCCATGTTAGATATTACTACCAAGATGTGTTTGGCAGACATACACTGTGCATCCACTTGGTATCTGGTCTTAATTGTGCTATTCATAATTTCATGTTTTAACTTTGACTTGGAAGTGAAGTTTAGTGCTCTGCTGACAGAAGGGCTCATAATATTGGTTAGAGCTTAATGTTGAAATTCGCTCCTAAGTACTGTGCTGTTGAACCTTGATTTTGATCTGCTCTCTTACTTCTCCAGGACCCTCAATAGATATACCGTGCTTCTTGCTGTGCACGGTGGTGGTGATCCACAGAAAAACTATTTAGGATGAAATTATCAAACTTACCTTCCCGTGTGACTTCAATACAGTCACATAGTCAGTAGAAAATAAGGTTTGATATTGTAAAATTAGGGTTGTGACAATGCTACAATGCTCTAAGAATGGAAGAACCTTATTTTAAATTCTTAGAATTACTTATTTTATATTCCTAGAGTAGCCTTTTCCAGTAAATACCTTGGTTTTGGGGATTTTCCATCTACTCTACAGTCTTTTAGCAGAGGTGATGGGGAATAATTGCCTGTCCAGACAGGCCATTAATTTAACACCTCTGCACAGTCTATTGTAGTGCTAAAGATTTTTCTGCTCTCCACTAACTATGTATCTCGGTGTGGAGGGATAAAAAGTGCCTTACTTAGGGTCAGAAAACAGTTCATCATTGCTCAGTGCAGTTGTTGGTACGACTTTTGAGACATTATTCATCACTTTACCCAAAAATGCTTTTTTTCCCCTCTCACTTTGATGACTATGAAAGCAAATAGGGTAATTTCATGTAGTCAAGAATCAAGACATACTAGAAAAAAGATCTTTTTGAGTATATTCATATGGGGAAAATGCCTGACTTTTCAAATTTAAATTGTCTTTGCTTTTGAAGGTTAAGATAGGATTTGTACAAAATTTACTTGAGACTTCAAATGAATAGGAAGACATCTCATAGTTTAATAGCGCAAATAAAAGACAAAATTTGAGTGTTGAGATCAGACATCTGTACATGTGGCTGTGAGAAGCGCTAGGGAAACGTGAAAATACTTTCAATTTGGCTTAGCTTTGAAAGTAACTTCTTAATCTCCTAGCATGAGTTAAGCAGTTGTAGGTCGGCTTTATACCTCCTACTCAGAGCTTCCAGGGACAGCTCACCTGTCACCTCCAGTTGCCCCTATGTTTCCTGTGTGCAGTGCTGGCAGACAGTAGAGCAGAGTTCCACTAATCTTGCACTATCCCAGTTAAAGTAATCAGTAGCTGCTGTGAGTTCATTGTACCTGTGGAGCACTGCTGAGACATAATAGCTCCAATAGTCAGATGTCTTTCTTAAAAATACACGTCTCAAAATTCTTTTCTACTGACATGATGTTCTTTAAGAACTTCACATCAGATCTCAATATTTGTTATCCAAAGGTTGACAGCATTCTTTAAAATAGGTGGTAAAAAGCAACAGGAGGAGAAACAATTTTTTTTTTTTTTTAAAGTACTGGATAATTTCTTTCTGGTAGACAATTTTCTGTACTATCATAGCGTATTCGGCATTTTTAGATTTGTTGCAGAAGAAACACAGGCTTTGTGTAACTTTGAACTAGTAGTGCTCCAGCTGATGGTTAAAACACGACATCCTCAGAAGGCTGCCTACACATGGCTTAGTCCACATGGCTTGTAGGTTGCTTTAAGAAATTGTTGTGCCATGACTAGTGCAGAAAGACCTGACACTTTACGATAGCAAGCACTATGAAAGTGGTAAAACCAACTTAAGTTATGTTTCTTTCAATTATGATGATTTTTTTAGTGTTGTTCCTCTGTAGGAAGAGTTTGGGTGCCTTTTTTTGGTTACATCATACCTCATGGTGTGAGGATGACTCGTGTTATTTTTCTTGGCCTTCTGATAATTTCATTCTGTGTGTCTAAGTAACTTAACCTGTCTCTGTCTCTTACTTTGGTTCCCGAGGTGCAAACTTGGGACAGTAGAAATTCATGATATCATGAAGTTCTTGTGAGGTAGCCTCCATTGCTGCGGTGACATTTTATGATAGGGTGATAAGTGCTGTAGAAATGCCTGCATTTTGTATGGCTCCGATGCATTTGTAGCATTTCTCTATCCGCCATCATACGATTTAATGATAATGATTTTCTACTCCTACTGTAATAAGTATCATAATTTTGCCTGGAAGTAGACATCATCTTTCTTAAGGCATTTGTAGTGAGAATCCTGCTCCATCCTAGTGGTGAAAGTATGCTTGGCAAGAGTTGGAATGTGGGCAGGCATGATCTCTGTCTCTGTCCCATGTCTTCAGACATGCCTGTTCTTGAGGGTCTCCTTTGAACACTAATGCAACTTAATTTTTTCATATGTTTCAATACAGATTCCAATGCTTTCTGGCAATTATTCTCTGTTTTCACGTTGTAGTTACCAAGGTGATAAAGAGTTTTAAAACCTCCAGTAAATGTCACAAAATATTTATTTTTGCAAAAAGAAACTCTTGTTTCTCTCTGTTTCATCGTACAGTGAGATTTTTTAGCCCCTCTGTCTAGGACTTGTAGAATATTTATAGCCTTGAAAATACAAGCACTGTTTGGGGATCTTTTGGTATTCTTTTCCTTATCCATCTGTAAATAGTTTACTACCGTGTAAGTAATTGTACGTGCAAATAGGTAGCATCCAATGTTGTGTATTTATAATCAAATTCAGAAATCAAAATGAGAATAATTTTATTTTAAATATGAAGGAATTATTTTAAGTGTGTTCATACGAAACCTAATCCGTACCCATATGTATGTGTTTGCAGGAAATAAATTATGCTTTTCACAACGCAGTGGTAGTTGTTAATTCATAGGAATTCTGCATTTCTGCATTACAGCTGTATGTTTTCTAACAGAAGCAGAACTATCTTTCTTATACTTGCAACTTCAAAATGTAGGTCATTGTGTTGGCGAATGTAGGTCAGGGTGAGGAGGAAGAAGACAGAATGCAAACTCCTCCACATGGATCTTTCAGATTATCCCTATTTTGAAGGTAAAGAGGCTTACCTACCTGTTCAGGCACGAGAAGCTTTTCCTTTTACTAAAATTAACGCAGGTATTCTGGCTTCTGGCTTCTTGGCTTAGCTGGGAGCACTGTGTGCTTCCACACTTGAGACGTGTTCATGAAAGACCTCCTGACTCCTGCTTCTTTAGCTTCCAGACGCTTATACCATTGCTGAGGTGACCCTTCCTTCCCTGTGAGGGAAGGCGGTGCCAAGGAGAGCTGTGCGCGTTGCTGGCATCTGCCTAAAGAAGAGCGTTGTCGTTGCAAAGGTGCTTTACCTGTCTGTCAGCACAGAGCTATCTGATACACCTGCAGTTCCAGCCCGTGTCAACATTGTAATGGTAGCAGGGGAAGGAACGGTGACCCCTCGGAAAAGATTCGGTGACACCATTCAAAGTGCCCTCTCAATAAGAGCTGCAGAAAAGTGAGAGACATTTGACTGAGGGTACTGAAAAGTCAGATGTTGAAGGATGTTGGCTACAATCGAGAAGTATTTTTAAAATTCACTCAGGCTAGAAGTTTGCTATAAAAGGGTTTCAGTTTTTTATGTTTGTGGGTGTGAGGGTTTTTGTAATGTGAGATGTATTATAAATGGTGTTAAAT
Organism: Callaeas wilsoni; assembly: GCA_013398955.1. Taxonomy (NCBI): domain Eukaryota; kingdom Metazoa; phylum Chordata; class Aves; order Passeriformes; family Callaeidae; genus Callaeas; species Callaeas wilsoni. Next base: position 16,526 of record VWPU01016428.1, on the reverse strand, counting down.
TAACCGTGTCTTCACTAAATATTAAAAAACTTTTATTGCTTGAGTATACACCAGTCACTGCAAACTGAAACATTCTTTATATTATACACTAAAATATTTAACCAGTTATTATATTTATTGCAAAATCTGTCATTTTAGCATATTTCAATGCTCAAAAGCTTTGAAATGCTCAAAGGGAGATGAAAAACCTTGTACAATTCTTAGTGTATGTTTCACTAAAGAATGGGTAGTCTTGTGTGAGTATTTTAACCCTTAGCAAGTCTAAGCAAAATAGCACATTCAAAAACACCTGATCAGCCTGAACTGTCATGAACAGGACAAATACAAGTATTGCATTAGTGTTTTTATCATACACATATATCATCACTCTATTTTTTTTTTTCCTTAAATATCTGTGTAATACAACATTTATATGCAAAGTTTTGGACAAATCTTGTCTTGGCTTTTGCTTGATCTGCGTGCAGTCAAGACATTTTAAAATTTTCATTATTTCTCTCTATGAGTAAGTGTAGTTCAGAATACTTACTGGATGGAATGGAAGAATTATATTGATGATTGTTTCATTCAGGCTTTAAGTGATTTAAAGGATGACAGTTTTTCTCCCAAACTTCTGGTTCTGTTAAAAATGTAGTGATGTTTTTAGCCTTGAGAACAAAAAATTGGTAAAAATGGTCTAAAGGATACACATACATAGTAAGCTGCATGGAACTCACCTTACTTGTCTAGAAATATCTAAAAGATGCTTTGCATGTCAAATAAGTTTACTGGAACTGTTGAAATGTCTGTAGTTCATAATATGAAGTTTGTGCCTCAATTCTTAATGTCATGTGTTGGTGGAGGGGGGAAGCTGACTCGGGGGTTTTACCCGTGGACAGACCTGTAAAAATGGTTTTTCATTGCTAAGCAACCACAGATGAAAAACACATACAGCCATAATTCAGCTGCATGTGCCTTTGATTCTTCCTCCATTAACTTCGGGATCCTTTGCAGGCATAACTCAAGTGCCTGAGCATGGGTCTGTTTCCCTCAGGCTCCCTCCAGCAATGAAGTGTGGTGCCTGCAGGAGAGCATGCAAGGCACACAGGGTCTGTGCTGCCCTCTCCATGGGCCACAGCACTTCAGCTGGACATTCCAGGCAGGTGGGAAACTGCTCTGGCAAAAGAGCCGGTTTCATAAGGGACTGGTTTCGAAGGAATACATTTACATGGAAGCCTCCAAGTAGTTGTCAATGTTGCTGATGACCAGTGTAAGTTTTATGATGGAAGCTAATAAATTCATGAATAAATATAATTAAGTGAAGAAAGTATGATTGCTTCTGGCTATTTCTGTAGGAAAACTAGGAGAATTCAAATGAAAATGGCAGGGAGGCGAGTATAAAATGAGAGAGGAGGGGTTTCTTTATGCAGCAGGGTGAAAATTGGCACTTCCTGGTGCAGCTCTGGAAAGTTTGCCACAGAACTGTTAGCAGCAGAACAAGAAAAATCCTTCAGTGCCTGTAAAGCAGAACTTTTCACCTATATTTCCTCTTCTCTTTCTTCTGAACTTCTTGAGCCATAACTAGAAATCACACTTTTATTGCCCTAGTCTTGGTTTTGTCCTTAGCATGTGGTGCTGGTCAGTCTCCCTTACAGTCAGACTGATGCCTGACCTAAAAAAAACAAAGAGAAAAGTAGCTAAATAAAAAGAAACTGGAAAGAAATGTAGTGGCTGTAGGAGGAGGATGATGATGATGATATAGCTAAAGAAAAACAAGAGGACTCCTGTCCCCTGTTGGAAACAGGCTACAAGGCAAAGTTGACCTTGCATCTGGCCTGGTACAAACAGGTTGATGTTCATGTGAATGCCCAAGTGAATTAAATTTTATATGACTTCTAAAGTCTTGATTATTGCATATATATGTTTATGTGTGTGTGCATGTATATATAAATTTCTGATCATTAGTTGTGATGAAATCTGTGAAATATTTTATTCCAATGCTTAAATCATAGGTCTTCTTTTTATTTTTCTTTATTCTATGGTATTGTGGCAAATATAGAAAATAAAACAGTGGGTAGAGGTCTGCAAATGGTAATATGCATTCAAATATTATTTTAGACCAGAAAAAATCTTTTCTAAGAAGGCGAATATCTTTGTTTTATAGGTCTCTGGCCATCTGAAGAAGTGCTGGCTTACTACTGCCTAAAGCATAATGAAATATTCAGGTACAGAGTTAAACACAAAAAGATATTTTCCAATCTCTTAGTTTTATTGTATCTGCATGGTAAAGATTGCTATGATTTAAGTCTTCAGATTAAATTTAAAATGTTCAAGGTGAAAGCATGTTGCTCTTAACAAAGAATTCTGAGCTGCCTTTGGGTACTAATATTGCACAGCAAGCTTTCTGCTATATGTCAAAGACTTTTGATTTCCACTCAAGGCGTTTTATTTCACTTTGATTTTTGGGAAACAAAAGTGAAGCTCCAATCGATCAGTGCTGATTGTGAAGGTCAGGAAAAATAAGATATTCTTTAAACTGACATCTGTTGCAAAAGCAAGCAAAATATTATCTGATGAAATACATAAAAATCACTGCATATAGTAAGAGGAATTTGCACCTGTATTTAAGTGTTGTGAAAGTTTTGAAACATCTTTCACTTTTACTCAAAACTTGCAGAACTCCACTATCAAGGCTCCAATAGGAACATCTAAATATAAAATCCATCCTGCATCCACTTTCTTTCCCCTGAGTATACTGAGATTTGCACTTGGAAATCCTTGAAGTTTCATTGTCTGGAGGATGAATAGGGTGCAAGAAAAGCCATTATAACAATGCATTTGGAGGCATAAATTGTGTTCTACATGAGGGTGTAAGGCTAACACCAAGTAAACCAGCTTGGAGTATACAAAATCCCAGTTTGTGTAAATATGGTGTTGGTAAAATCAGGAAGACCAAACTGAAAGTCCCTGCCCCTTGTACCAAATGAGTAATTTGCTTAGACTCCTATTTGTAATCAAAGACCTGGCACCAAAGTGTGCCCTGGTCCATAAAGCCTCATTCCTACTCCTTCCACCACCTGAGCAAAGCGTGGCCCATTGGGGGAGGCAGCTCAAACACCTGATCTGGCAGCTGCTGCTCCTTCCTCCCAGGTTAGTTGTGTGACTTCTGCTGCTGTGGTGATGTCCCTGTAGCACTTTGCTGTCTGGCCCTGTGCTCCTATGCTCTGCTTGTTCTCCTGGGCTCCTCACAGCCAACCTCGCTGTGCAGCTCACGCAGAGGGTATTTTCCTAGTTTGGGTATGCAAGCTGTGATACTAGGAGACAGCTATCAGTCAAACTTACATGGAGTAAATGGACAGTTTCACATCCTGATTTCTCAGGATTATGCCCTCCTGACAGTTCAGAGCAGAGTTTCTTATGTTAATTCTCATTTATAAATGTCAGTATATATTGGCTGAGAGACAAATACAGCTTTTAAAATTTGCTAATATGGAAACTTTGCACTGAAATAAATTTTGTATACATAAACATTTATGTGTATATGTGTTTATGTGTATGCTCATACGCTGTGTACGTAGAAATTTGGTTCAAAATGCACTAGAAGCCTCATACTGGATACTTTCTGTGTTTATTTCAGTAAGTGTGATTCTTACAAAGGAGTAAGTGCCTTGTAAGTCTTATATATAACCATATGTTTAGACTTTTCATATAGAGTACACTTGGTTTAGAAAAACTAAAACTTATTTGAGGAAAAAAGCTATAATAATTCTGTTTAAAAATCCAAATTGCAAATTTCCCATATTTATGTTCTTATTAGGTTTATGTACAGTTTGTTCCTCCAAACTATGTCTTTCTTTTGTCTCACTTTGATTAAATAGGGCAACTAGACTTCTTTCAAATAAAATTTGTGGTGTCTGAGAAAAATAAATCTAACCCATCCAGACAGCGAGCATTATTATACAGTCATACAGGCTAGTCTGCTCGCCTCAATGAACAAAATATCAGCATCTGTATACTGATACTGATATAGCATCCTAGATGCTCTTCCTAAATATCAGTGTTGAGTGAGTAGGGAGATGACCGTTTCAGAGAAAAATAGACTTTCACATGTTGATGTTTTAGGGGAGAAGAAAAGGTGCACCAATAAAAAGTAACCAAAGCCCCCCAAAAACCAAACCAAACCAAACAGTTTAGCTAAAATTCCATTTTCTGCCTGTCACAAGTGTCTCAATGGGAATGCTCCTGGCAGCTGTAACAGTTGCTACAGATTTTGCTATAAAGCAGTGTGTTCCTAAACTGAGGCTCTGCCTTGCCCCAGACGCTGCTTCGCACAGTTTCGGTGTGGGGTCAGCATCCCTCCCTCCTCCCCTCCTGGGGCAGGCCATGGCTCTGGAGGACATTCTTTATGGCTCCCCCTGCAAGCTCCCATCCGGCACACTCTCTGCGCCAAATTATATTTCACATGCACGTCTTAATAACAGCACAGTATGGTCTAAGTTAAAAGCAGCCTTTTAGACCATGTATTCAGCCCTTTGATCGGGCTCAGTTTAGGCTCTTGACACTAACTTCGTTTAGTTTTCTGAGGCTTAACCGTTTGCTGTTCCCATCGTTGTTCATAACAGCATTGTTTGTAGGTCACTTGCAGTTTTAAGTGCTAATTGAAGGATCGGATTTCTTTGTGTGTAATTATTTTGTAGTATACGGCTTGCTTTAAAACTTCTCTCTTTTTAATATAAAAAGGCTTTTAGGCATAACTATATGGAGAGATATATAAATAATATTAATTTCCCCATTTACTTCTCTAGCTGTTTTTGCAAGAATGAATGTGGATTAACATTGTTATCCTTTCCTAACAATTATCTTTCGCTACTCTAGCTAGTTTAGTTCTAAAAGACAGAGCCATTGACAAGGGAAAAAAGGGAACCTTCTCAGATTTTTCAGCTCAGCGGTGGTAATGTTGCACTGAACACTAATGAGGGAACCCCCACTGATTTGCCTGCTTTGTGACTTTTCTATTTCATAATTATTTTTAAAACGCAAAACGACATGAGGTAGCCTAGTCATGTCTCTACAACTTCCTGGTAGCTCAGTTCTTACTGCAGATGGCAATTTGTTCTTGTAACATATATGTCTCTCTGACCATTTTCATCTAATTTGTATGGGTTCTACCATTTCCTTTCTCTCTTTCAGGGACCTTGCTGTGTGTGAGCTAGGGGGTGGCATGACATGCTTGGCTGGGCTCATGGTAGGTCTTTTCTCAATTCCAATCCCATTCAGAGGAAGAAACAAAAGGAAAAATGTTCCAGTGCCTCCAACTGCTGGGTCAGAGAACTGTCAACAGCCTCAGCTGCGGTCAAGCTGCAGAGTCTTGAGAGACCTTCTAGATTGACTTGCTTTCGTATCATATTGATTTTATGGTTGCCTCGATGAGCAGAAACATTTTACCTCGGCGTAGTCAATATCTTTTGTTGTGACATTCCAGGCCATGTACGGTCTGTCTTTCATTGCCGTAGCCGAAGCTTTTTTTTTTTTTCAGATTATAGTCCTATTTGCTAAGATACAGGAATAGCCTGGCGAATCACAGTTGGAGCACCATGATATAGCTGCTAATGTTTTGCCTGCATTATTACACCAACAAACATGATCCAGAGCTCTCGGTAATTAGATTCTTTTGAATTAGATTGGCCATTCAGGAGAGTCGTTCACCATTCTCTGGGTTCTGAGTCATGTATTCAGGAGATATTATGTAGCAGTGCAGTGCATTAGACAAGTTTTTATGTCTCTACAAATAAAAGCATATTGTTACACTGATTGGCATTTGACAAACCTGTCGCTCTTATACAATGTGTCGAGGTTACAGCCCAATGTGCGAGCATGTCAAAGCTCACAAAAAAATTACCCTTACAAAGCCATCTGCCTGCAATGCAAAGTTATATGAAGGGCATCAGGCAGTCAGACAGAAGCAAGCTGAAAGGCAGAGTGACAGCCTTGTATGATGGCTCTACTAGATAAACAGAAGCCCGCAAATGAAAGCCTCTCAGAATACCATCATCGGCTGTCACAATGCAATTACGGAACAGAATGATAGCAAGATAGAGGCTCCCGCAAATGGAATGATAAAAGTATTGACTGATTTGATTGAATGATTAAAATAATGCAGACATAAAATGAAAAAAGATTGAAGATTGTTACAGAGAAATAGGTGAGGAAGCATGATACTGAAGGCTTGTCACTCCTGTCTTCACTTCCACACAGACAAGCATATTTGCTCATTGTTTGCTGTGCTCTTTTTTTCAGGTTGCTATTTCTGCAGATGTCAAAGAAGTTCTGTTAACTGATGGAAATGAAAAGGCCATCAAAAGTATCCTTATTCAGATAGAAAACTGGTTTGTTGTGCTCGTTCCTTTTTACTGGCTGAGTAACAATCGATATAAAGACAGACAGCATGGGGCATATTAAGAAAAAGTCCCCACATAAGTAATTAAAAAACAGATGTGGAATATCTTGAACAGAGCAGCAGCTTCCTCCATAATAAATGCCACATTTTCTCCATTAATTAAAAATTCACGTGTTGGTGTAGAACATGTACAGTAGTAAATATTTGTCTTGTGTTCAGTGCTGGAAGATTCATGTGTGTATGCTGCACGTTACAGGAGGTGTAGCAGGGAATCAAATCATTAGTTCCCCTTCATGTATCTGTTTTGCATAAGAGATAGATTTTTTTTTTTCCTACTTTCAGATACTAGCCCCTTAAAACATACCCGGCATTCCTATATTTTTGGAGCTTTTCCAGTGTATGTTGAAATGTTTCATTGTTGCTGCTAAGTTATAACTGCCTACAAATTACCCATTTAGTCTGCTTAATCAATTACCAGTTGATGTAAGATGGCAAAACTCCTCTCTCCCTTGTAGAAAGTATTTTACTGTATTTCTTGTATTAGAATAAATTGCTATTATGCCCTTCTAATATGAACATATAGTTCAGAAATTGAACTGGACTTGGGCTAAGCAATAGAATGAGTGAGCATAATTTGTGGTCACATTAAATATCAGCACAGAACAAGAACAGATATATACAATGAATACTAATGGCCCTTAGAAATTGAGAGGGAAAAAAGGAAGATATCTATTTGCCTTTTTTCCTTGATAATCTTTCCATTTACATTTTAAGGCAGGTTAATTTTTCAGGTTTTGGCCACTGCAGGATCAGAATTATTTCTGTTTGAGTTTTTTATGTATTTGAGAGCTAACATAGTGAGTACTTAGTTAAAAAAATAAGTTAAACTAATCTGTGGCTTACATAAATTGCAGTTGCTGATGCCTGTTAAAACAGGAGACGTTTCAGTGCAATAATATTAGCTCCTACCTTTAAAAAATACTTTCTCAGAGGTAACTGAGGTAACTATAACTGCTGACAACACTTGAACAATTTCATGTTAAAAACAGTCAATCCTAGATCATATCTGTTAAAACTTGAAGTAAGCCTGCTTAAAGTCTCTTTTTTCTTGAAAAGGCAAGTTCTCACCTGTGTTCCAGGGATTCTTATTTTGTTAAATTCTAGTGTGTTAGACTTGTGTCTTGAGGAGGAAGCATTCATTATTCTGTGTGTTTTAATCAGCACCACTCCTTCCAATCTTTCTTCCATGTAATTATGAAGATAAAAAATGTGGGAGAAAAGAAGTGTTTCAAAACTAGCCTAACAAAATAAACTCATGTTGTATAGAAGCATAAGTATTTAACAAAAGGTCATTTTTCCCACAGAAAGCTTCAGGTGGGCTCAGTAATCATCAAGTCACCAAATGTCTTGCATAGCAGATTCCATAAACATACCTGAACTTTTTTGAAATGTAGAAGTCTTTTATAACAAGGAAAATTGGTGAGTGCTAAAATATTCACTCAGTCCTTGGAATTAAACAATAAAAGTGCTTTTATTCCTGAAAAAGATACTGTAAATGTTATCTAATTATCACACCTTCGTTTTTCACAATATGTTTTAGAAATGTCTTCTGTTCCCAAAAGTATTACAAGAGATCTTCATCTGTATTCACTCAGTGAATCTCTTTCAGGGAAGCGATTGGTGGACGGCTCTAACAGGAATTTATTTTTCTTTTTTAACATTTGGTGCTCAGAAGGCTCAGCATTCAAAGTGCTTTTATTGTGTTGGATTTTACAATGGGCTTAATATTAGCAGGGTGCCAAAGTGCAGCAGGCTAAGAACTTTACCATGTAGGTGAAATGTATTCTTAAAAGTGCACATAATAAAATTTCTGTTGCATTTTATATGGTTTATGGACTTCAGTAGTAATTTTATGATCTGTCTTACGGTAATTTTCTTTTGCACTCTTTTCTATAATGACTGGCTATAATAGAAGTTTAGGCTGAATTTAAAACTGTTTCAACCCCACCAGACTCACTGAAATCAGTATAGAATTTTAGGTGTAATTGGAAATAGCATTCACCCCAAGTGCCACTGACTACAAATGATGTATTTTCGCTAGTTCTTATTATTGCTGATAATATTTTTTAATTGTTTAGCACACCAAATTAAGGTAATGTGGGATAAAATACTGTTTTCTTTTGTAGATTCTGCTCTTCAGGAATAGTTAATGCCTAGTATTATGGTTTTTATGTAGGTATTATGGATTAAAATAATCTTGTTTTAAAATTACTGTTTACATCTTCCCTTTAAATTTCTTAGGAAGCTTAAATTACATGCCAGTCATACTATAATATCCAAAAATTACTTTCCAAAAAGTAAAAGTGGTTGTCAACAAAAAAAGAAAAAAATCCCTGTCAGAAGCCAGGAAATCACCAAGCAAGCCTGCTAATTATTCTTAATGGGCAAGATGAGCACATTAAGAAACAAATGAATACATCAGTGAAATGTAATTGAAAATCGACCTGGCAATAGTGCATTGCATCTGAGAATCTGCCTTTGTATTATCAACATCCTCATAATTATTGTTGTTTTTGTTGTTGCTATCACTATTCAGTGAGCATAACTAACAGCTTTGCTTTGTGAAATCTCAAGCTTTTGAGGATTTGATTTTTCTTTTAATTTTTGACATGCTTTCTATTAGTCTCCATTTCATACTGCCACGTGAAGTATTCACTATGTACGTTTTCAATATCTATATTGGATACATTATTGAAATGTTAGAAGTTTAAAAAATTTTACAAATTAGTCAATTTCAGATAATTGTTGTCATTCTAACCCTCTCATTGTGAGATATATTGCTATATTTTATATTAATCAGTGATCTTATGTAAGATGTTCATGGAAGTTTTTAAGAGGATATTATGATTTGAGTTGCTAGGCCATTTAAAAGACTTCACTCTAACTCCTTTTGCCTATCATGATCAGGTTTTAATTGATTAAATAGATCATTTATATTGCAAAATCAATAAAATAAAGACAGATGTTACTCCTTTTGCCACCTTATTCAGAACTTAATTGTTGATTTAGTGTGTTTTATCTAAGTCTTTTCAGTATCATTGTCTTTGGGTGAATAAAATAAGGAAATTATTAAATAAGGAAAGTATTAGGATTAAAAATCTAGACATTTTAAGTGAATAATAAAGATACACATGGGCAAAGTAGTCAGATTCATCCCCCATTGTAATTTTGGGTGATATGCATTCAGATACAAATTTTCCAATTTAGCTAATCTGCGTGACATGAGTCAGTCACGAACATCAAATTTTATTTCCTCAAAACACTGGAAGCATCTTTATTCACTTTGACATGTCCAAATCCAAGGATGAGGTTCATTTTAGTAAAAATTGTCTCCTATTTCAGAGAGGCTGTGTACTTCCTGCCTTAGCTCTATTTCACACCGTGCACTGGTGACTTGAACTACTGTCTGAAAGCATCAATAATACAAAACATTGTTGCAGTGCACTATAATGGCCATTAAAATACAGTGTATGGATCTTTCAACAGTCCGGGGAAATTTAGGTTAGAAGGGTCATGTTCAGCCTGAATGCCCAAAGACATGGGCTCATAAATTATTTAAAAAATCTAGTGTTAACATGTTTATAACCATTATTAATAGTTTTGCTCAGTTATATAATTTAAGTGCAGTGTAGCTAATTTATCAACAAGGTTATTTCTGCCCCTTTTTAAAAGTATCATGATTTACTCATGGAGTTATTTATGCCTTCCTTTTGCTGCACAGGTATAGACTATTCATCTCCTGCTCCTAATTGCATATTGTGGAAACAATTTAAAAGGCACAGCCAAGCTACAGAGATTTGTTTAAACCAGTTTTCTGTCATTCCATTTCTAGTTTTTGACTTCACAAAATACCAGTTGTCTTTTCCAGTGTTTGGATAGAGGCTTTCCTGAAATAACTTTTCTTAAATAACCAACTCTCTTAGGAAGGCAAATTATGTGATTGCAGCAAAGCAAAGATATATCAAAGCAAAGAAAAAGATATATCAGCGATATATCAAATTAGCCTGACTCTTGTATTCAATTTTCTTTTAAGAGAAGTTTCGAAAGATCTGACGTATTTTGTAAACCTAGAAACATCCTCCTAATTACCATCAGATTTCCTATACATTAAATAAAAATGTCTTTACAAAAAATGTCCATTGAAGATAATTATTTACATTTGAAAGTGAACCATTCAGGGATGTATGGATTCACATTGAGTAACAATTAGTATTCTCATAGTTTTCACTTACTTGCTATATCTTTTCTTTCCAGTGGCTTCTCACTAACCACAAATGATTGATTATGAAGGTTATCTTTCTAGCCATAGATGGCTGGGCTCAGCTTCCCCTGAAACTTTTCCTTGATAGCCCTAGCTTTAACCTGCCTGAATGGCTACCTAAATTTGTGATCTGAACTTCCAAACTACAAGAAGCTGAGACACAAGGCTGAGGTACTGTTGTGGTATCTAAGGGGAAGAAAAGGCATTTATTGCTTTGCACTCTTTTAAGGTAGTTCCAAAGCATTCTCAAGAAAGCAAATGCACTAGAAAGTCCTTTGCCTGTAGGTTAAGGTGTTCCTGTTGTGTGTTGGATTCACCCAGACAGAGCCAGGAGCACAGGTATGTGTCTTGTGGGTAGGTTCTCAAAACACATAAGCCTCCAAAACCTCGGCATTGGGTATAGTGATAACAGTGAAAAGTAAAAAGCAGCACAAACTAAACTGGACATTTAGTGGTTGTGTGAAAAAATTTCAGTTCTCCATGGTTGTAATTCTTATATTTGTAAATAGTTGCCTTTAAATATATCTGAGGTATGGGACATCTTTTTTCACTTCCCTCTATAGCTACAGGGCTAGAAATTCCTTAAATGAACAAGTAAATAGAGGTAGGAAACTACAGCAAATTGCTGCATAGATACATGGCTGATGTGCTGGAGTAGCAGTATAAAATGTATGCTTCTGCAAAAAGATTGACTCTTAGCAGAGATTAAAGAAGACCAAACAGACAAGAACATTAGGAAGGAATTAGAAATGGAAAAGAGTTTAATTTATTATTTTTATTATTGCTCTAGTTTTGTAGATAATTCTTAACAATTATACTACAGATGTGAATGAGATCATCACAAGAAACCAAAATGCTGGAGTATTTAAGGCCCAGAAAGTGTCAAGCCGGTAAGATTCTACTAAACTTTTTTTGCTGATTCTTGCATGTACTTCTGTATTAATGTAGATGTGAAATGTATGCAAAAGTGTGACCTGTGTTACTGATGCTGACAAAGGTGCATATATAATATAAGTAGGTAAGTGATGCAAGACAGAAATTTAGAAGTATTACAAAAATTTGCAAATACAGTATGATTAACCTTGGTGACATAACCTCTCTTTCCTTTTTATCTTTTTTTAATATATGCTATGTCTTTTCAATCGATGATTTAGTGCATGGTTGAAATTTGGCTGCTGCAGAGTCAACACTACCCATTGTACTGAAAATGAGGTTTAGAATGAATGTATCTAAATCTCTGGCAGATTTCATTTTAAATAGCTCTGAGAATTCAGGGTGTCAACAAATCCCATTTGACCCTGAGGTAGATGTTGTTGGAGCATCCATGGGAGGTTTTTTGGTCATCCTGCCTGTGTGATCATTATTGTGTTGTCAGATGGACAGATGGGGAGCATGGGAACCAAGCACAGTGTATTCATCTCTTGCAGTACTTTAAATTATAAAGCACTTCATATTTGTGGTATAAGGTTAAGAAGTAGAAAATGGTTACCCAAGAGCAAATAGTACACTCTTATTTGTGTGTCTAAAATTTTTGGTTTTTTGATGACTCACATTGCAGAAGGGCACTCAGTCCTTCTAAAAGTGGCGAAAGTAAAGCTGGAAAAGGGCTGAGAAAGGCAAAGTGTTAATGCAAAATAAGCTTACTCACATAGAGGGTTAAACCCGTGCAATTTTAATGGCTATCATTCACATCATTTAATTCTATGCCTATGTAGCCATTCTATGTAGAGAAGTTTGTTTAAGTGAGCACTTAGGGCTAGAAAAATTCTGCTTTCATTAGGGTGTATGTGCATATAACTTAGAGATACATCTCTGCATCATAATAAGAGCCTGCCAAGTAGACAAAGGCCATGTGGATCCCAGGGATGGTCTTTCAGGTTCCATGTGCTGAACACCTCTTGTGAGCAGCCTCAGACACTCTGCTGAGGAGAGTCAGTGTGGTATGTCCATCCAGAAGCTTAGATTTTTTTTTTTTTAGATTTCCAGTTGTTCTTTACATTGTGTGAGATTTCAGATTTCATCCCTTGTCAAGACTTCAAACCTGGTCTTTTAGATATCAATCAAAAGCACATTTTCTACCCTGTCCTCATTTACATTTATCTAATGCTTAAGGTCATTTGTGATCATTTGAGTGTATTTCAGCATATGGAATCAGTGAATAATAGATTTCAGCGTCATGCTGTGAAGAAAGATTGTGTTTTTACAAGACATGATGTTGTTTACTGGGTGTTAATAATCACTAATTAATAAACATATCTAGACGTCATAAAATGTTGCATTTTAAAGGAGTAAAAATGTCAAGTGTTTAACTTCTTGAGTGCAATAGCATTTGAGGCCTTATTTGCATAAATATAATAATTAAATTACAAAATAATGTGAAGTACTATATGAAAACATAAGACTCATTATAATAAACACTTGATTTTTAATTCTACATTCTTAAGGCTTTTGCAGACTTGTTGTAACCATCCAAAGTTTTATAAAATGACTATTCAAATTACTCTCTAATGGATTGATAAGTCCTTCATATTCAGTAATGACATGTGATGCAGTAACAAAGTTATATGATCCCTTCTTAATGCCTTGAAGGAACTAAAGGGCTGATGTAAAGTCTGAAATATAACTGTAACCTTGATTCACTTTTCCTGCAGATGATAACCTTAGTTACATAATGGTTATGGGGAGAAAAAAACACAGAAGAAAATGAAGAGCATGTAGTGTTTTGGAGGGAAGAATGCAACACTGGCGTGCAAAGTGACATTCAGTGACTTCTTTTACACTGATTAGATCTTGCAGGCAAATGAATATGGTGATGTATGTAAGTGACTTACTGAGCATCAATTTAATCTGGAGAAGGCATCTTCTTTATTATAAAGTGTCATTTAAACAATGTTCAGTCTTGCAACTTCGCAATGGCCAGTGCAAAGTTAAAAGATTCTTTCCATATGAAAGATAATTCAGAATAGACTCTTCTCACAGCACTTTCATCTTATGTCAGGATTTTGCACTCTTTTCCTTGCACAGGAGCAGAAATTATCAGTATGAGAGTCAATTGGTGACTGTTCTGGATATTTAAGTCTACGCTTGGAAAATATGCCAAAATCTGTATGGAGCTAAAAGGAGCAATCCAGTATCAGCCAAGAGAAGTTAGATTGGGACAACCTGCCATACATTTATTTATTTAGATTTATACAAAATGCAGTAAATGAGCACTTGTCTAACTCTCTGCCAAGTCTTGATTATTGTTTAAAAATACGGTAATGTAAGTCAAACTGGCAGTTTGTCATATTATTTATTATAATGTAATAATAGATATTTAGTAAACAGTTTACTTTGCAATGGATATACAATTCTATTTTATTTTTATTATTCATTAATATGCCATGGATTTCTTGCTTATGTTTACTAGAAATAGATACAGTAATACCACCAAGTTATTAGTAATGTCTTGCTAGTGAAGGGTATTAATACCATATATGGGTTTGACAATTTTATTTTTTTCACAGTTCAAAACTTATCCATGAATCGTATTTTTTACCTTATAACTTAGCATATGATCCATCCTGATAGCATTCTTTGTACCATCAGCTGTTATTGGTTTGACATGCATTATGTCATTGTTTCAACATGTCCACTAATCATTAAATTAGCAATAACAAAGTCAAGGAATCCCTGTTCTTTGTCTTCTATTTGTTTTAATGGGAAAGTCTTCCTCAAACAGCTGTTTGGGTAGTAGAAGTTTGAAAAATTGTTTTTATTAAAAATGTCATAATGGAAAAACTTTACTGAAGAGGAAGGCTTGCAATATATTCTGCAGGTTAACAGACTCAGTCTGTCCTACCAACTAGGGAATTTGTTCTTCCTTCGGAGTCCCTTGTCTGAGAACATGGAAATCTGTAAAGAACAAAAGTTGTGTTCCAATTGCTGGTGTGGGACCTGAGGAGTTTTAGCTGTGGACAAGTCTAGTGTTTTGCTAAGAGTTGCCTCAGAGAGATTACATTTCACATGAGAATGTGAACAAGGACATGTACATCAAGCCAGTAAGAGAAATGCTTGTGACAGTGCACCCTTTGGTTTGATTAGTAATAGTATATCATATATTCTTTATTCATTCCACAGTCGCCTTTAGAACCCACATCAAGAATGAATGACCACGTAACCAAAAGGGAGAATTCCTTCTGCTTAAAGATTAACAGATAGGTTATTATTTTATTTGAGATTTTAGTGTTCCTTACCAATGTAATGCAATTACAGGCTTCCAGAACTAAATCCATAATGAAAAAAAGTCTTTCAAAGTACTAAATGACATCCAGCATAACAGTGGATGAGGACTCAATGACAGAGCACTGAACTATATTGACCTGATTCTGTTCTTATATTAGTTGCCTCTATATAATTGCAAAGGTGAATATTTTACCTTACTGCAATGTTCTTCAAATATGTCTGCTTCATAACCTTCCTGATTTGAACTGGTCGTGTAACAGGTTCCATCAACGTGTGACAGACATAATGAAGGCTCTCTCTCTCTGTTTTCATTCATCAAAATGACCTGAGTGTTGGTAAATTCAAGCCTTGTGAAAACATTTTATTTGCTGTGTTTGTCACCTTAGCAACGCTAAAGGAATCCCTTTCTTCCAACTACTTTTCCAGTCTCCTGAAGTAACACTCTTGCATGACAGCATGTGTTGGTAAGGAGGAAGCTGCCGAAAGGAACATTTCCTGCTCTCTGGTTAGGAAGAAAAGGCTGCTGGTTCCTGCTCACTTAATTTGATCACTTCATGTATATGTGGGAGGAGTGGTTTGTGTGCTGGTGTCCATTCTGAAGTTGTAGCTCTTTATCACAGAAAACTCAATTCAGGTGGAAAGCATTCCACACCTCTGATCATACTTGCCCAGCTCTATATCTTTTCCAGTTTCAGTCTACTTATTTTTTAGGTGACTGTGATCAGTACTGCATTCAAAGTGTGCATAAATAGGTATATGTAGTGGAATAATTATGCTTTTTGTTCCCCTTCTAAAAATGCCTAACAGTGATTTGCTTTTTTCACTGCAGCTGAGCACAGAGCTAATAGTTTCATGACACTGTCTGTCACAACATCAGGAGCTTTCCAGTGACGGTCAGTTTGGAGACCTTCATTTTTTATATCGAGAATTATTTTTTCCATTGTGCACTTTGCATTTATCCACACTGAATTTCATTTGTCATTTTATTGTCCAATTACTCAGTGCAATCCTTCACAGTCTGCTCTTTTCCTTACTATCTCGAATGACTTTTTAACATCAGCAAACTTTGCCACCTCGGTGCTCATCTCTTGTAAACATGTTGAATAGAACAGGTCCCAGGGGAGCTCTGCTGATTGTGTTCCTCCACTGTGAGAACTGACCATTTGCTACTACCCTGTTCCCTGTCTTTTGTTCTATTATTTAGCCATGTCAGGACTCTTCTTCAGTGACAGTCTATTTTCATAAAATGTTGATAGTGAGGGTCTTTGCCCATAGCTTTTTGGAATCAGAAGCAGGCTCTCTTACCCTAATGGGCCTTATCTGAGTACTTGTTAATGCCTTTGAAGAGCTCAAGGTTTGTAAAACAGGACTTCCTTTTATAGAAGACATAGCAAAAAAGGCTTCTATGGTAAAATGTCTTCAGTTTCTTCTACAGTGAAGTGAATATTTTGCACTAATGCAAAGAATTAATTTCACCTCTCTGAAATGTTCTTATCCTCTGTGCCCATTCTGTATCCCAGTTATCAGCTGGCAGGAAGATTTAACATAAAAGGATGAGTTCACTTATTTTTGACCTGCCTGATTTTATTATTATAATAATAATTATAT